>JANAVB010021996.1:1421501-1500161 GCA_029216955.1 Iris pallida
TGTATATAGGTATAGTCATAATATAGACTGTGCATTAGGTGTCTAGGCTATATTGATAAATCTGAAATTTACAAACAGTGAGCAATAACAGTGCACATGTGTGTGTACAATAGAGAAGTGTGTGTCAAATGTGATTATATACAAAACAGTGAAGGAAGAGGAAAAATGTGTGTGTGTGTGTGTGTGTGTGATATAGTAACAGTGAATTGGACTGTGTGTAAACTCAGGTTATATAAAACTAAACTCAAAACTCAATTTTTATTAAGGTTACACATCACATTATTCCAGTTAAGAAGAAAGGAAAAGGAAAGGGAAATCAAATCATTGTTCTCAAATCTCAGTTTTTGAAGGAAACCCAAACAGTGTATACACAGGTTGTAGATACCAAGACAAACTCAGCAAATCAATAACAGTTTCCCCCCCCCCATATTCTTAGTTATGATGAATGCCCACCACAGTATAATTACTCAATAAATCTCAGGTTCAACAGCAGGGAAACCAGTTTAATAAAACAGTTATTACACAAATCAAAACCAACCCATATAGATTTATCATGAACCCCAAATCTCAGGTTATGGGAAACTGAGACTAAAACTCAGTTTTACATAGCAACCCAAACTCAGGTTTTTAAAGAAAACCCAAACCCAGTTCATGAGAATACCCAGGAGAACCAGTGTACTTCAGTATACTATTTTCTCAGATTGCCAAAGGCAAAACCCAACTTCAATTAAACCTATACACCACTCATCAAGACAGTCCCATTTGAATCTCAATTAGAATGAAAGGATAGAAATCAATTCATGCTTTCTAATTCTCAGTTTTTAGATTAATCCAACAATCTCAGATTTCAATAACAGTTTTAAACATCAATTTAACACATCAAGTTAATCCATGGCATGGTAATAAGTAGGAGAATTATAATTAGGTCCTAACCACAGTAATTATCATCAATACTAGGATTAAAATCATTGAACAGTATCAAATAGGAACTGGAAAAATGACAGGTTAATAGTTCAGTATCAGACATTGATTCCAATGTGGAAACGAATAGCAATAATCAACCATCATAAATCTAAAGCTTGGAAAAATGCAAACACCCCTTGTGCACAACCCCACACATCATCTCGTGTCACCCATAGCCTGACACGGCGTGTCCATAGCAAAAATCACAAAGTGATACACACAGTGCACTGTTAGTGCACTGTCTCGTGCACACGTGCACTTGTGTCGTATGCACGACACAGGACACGGATGGATCTCGTGGTGACACACATGGGTAGCCCACCTATAGGGCTACCTCATGGGCCCACTGGCCTGTGTCCACGAAGTGTCAGGGTTGGACACGAGACCGTGTCAGTGGCCCAAAACCACACAGCACAGAACATAGAGAAACTCGTGCGTCGAGGATTTCTCACTCGATACGCCACGTGGGCCCATGAAACTTGACACATGGCGTATCAGTGGGTGCCCCGAGGCTCCCACAAAGTTTGTGTCCAGAAAGTTCGTGTCGTGTCCGCTACAGGGCCCGATAGGCAGGGGATCCCTGTAGCAGCGCGCGCGCGTGTCCACACTATCAAAACGACACAGGACGACACAAAATCTAAGACACAAAGATACGAAATAGTAAGCAAGAACAAAACCCTATTTCCTATTCAAACACAAAATCAAAATCAATACAAAATGCTCATTGAGGCATTTTGTCAAACACCTGAGACTAGTGATTGATACGTGTCCAGAATGGACACGAATCCACCGACACTGGACACGAAATCTATCCAGACCTTAGGGGGACCCTTAGGGCTTCCTATTGGTGAAGACTAAATGAAATTTCATTGAGAAATGGGAAAGTTACCTATTGGTGAACAAGCCTTCACAAAAGCTAAAATGGAGAGATTCCTCAAGCCACCCTAACTTTCACAAATTGTTGTTTCCCTGCAAATAACCATTACCAACAGTAAGAGCATTGATTTAGGTCCTAATGAAATTGGTTTGGGGAAGAAAGGACTTAAAATGGATTTTTAATGAATTTTGGAAGATGGAACTCACCTCTTCCTTAGAACTTTTGAAAGAACCCTAAAAGAGGCTAGCCCTAAAATTTAGGAGACATTAAATAGGAGTGTGGATCCCTAGGTAGCTGGTCATAAATGCTAGGTTTAGGGTTTAGTGACGGGCTTGGGCCTCTATGGGCTAAGTTGCTAACTAATGGTTTTCAAAACCATAAGTCATGGCTTATGACTAAAAATCTCTCTATTCTAACTTAAGTTTTAAAGACTAAAACATGGGTTAACTTTAGTCTAACTAGAGTTACATATCCTAGTCTCATAGTCATAACCTAGGTTAGCCACTAGGTTAGTCTACAAGGGTCAAACTAGTCAAAGTCAACCTAGTCCAAACAATTCTAAAATAATTCCTAAAATTCTCATAAATTCAATAAATTCTATAACTTTAAATAATAATTAATAATCCCAAATAATTCTTAAAATTACAAAAATACTAAAATACCCCTCAGTCTCAAAATGAACACTAGCAAGACACCAACTCATAAGTCATAAATTTAAATAGTTTAAAAATAATTAAATATCACTAAAAATCATAACATGAAATAAATACCATTAAATAATAATTATAATTACAAAATTTCAAAATTACCCTCTTCTGGAAAACTGGGTGTTACAGTGGGCCAGTAATAGCCCATTCGGCGAAGGCGATCTTGTAGTTTCGGGCCAGGCTGATGGGCCCCACAGATGCTATCGTGGGCTTCATGCACGGCTTCTTTGGCTTCTGTATTTGACAGACATCGAAGCAGTAATCCATCGTATGATCGCTGATATAACATTTTCGTCTCTGTATCGTAGAAGAATCTGAGAGAACGTCTTCTGATAGAGGTGGCTTCCTTCGAATTCTCTCGTAGGATGTCGTAGACTATGAAGTCGATGAACGGTTGTCTCCAGTTTGGTGCTTCGTCGACTGTCAGAGTGGAGTAACTCTCGACACATTGAACATTATTCTGGGGACAGACCAACTCACGGCCTATGATGTCAACCAGATGATGAGCATGATTTGGAACTGCTAAGGAAGCGACAAGACCTGCTAGGGTATCGGCTTCAATGTTTTGGAGCCTGGAAGTGTGCTCTATGAAGAACCCCTCCAGGGACGAGATGATGTCGATTGCTATTTGGTGATAGAGGATAATGTCTTTATGGCGAACCTCGTATGAACCCCGTATCTGATTGACGATTAGCTGTGAATCGCCGTATACTTCAAGGTGCTCTACCCCCAGCTCTTTTGCAAGTTAGAGGCCAATGACCAAAGTGTTATACTCGGCCACATTGTTTGAACAGGGCTCTGTGAGGGAATAAGCTCGATTGATCATCACCCTGTGGGAGAAACCAGCACTACTCCGACTCCAGCGACGATGTTGCCCTTAGGCCCGGTTCTAGAAGCGCCGTCGAAGAACATCCGCCATATGGTATCATGGGAGGCCATATTTGAATTAGCGACCTTGTCTGGAATCTCTTTGTCTATTTTGGTTGACTCCAAACCTGGATGAGCTACTAAAAAGTCTGCCAGAGCTTGACCTTTAACAGCCTTTTGTGGGACGAAGATCATTTGGTAGGGGGACAGTAATATCACCCAGGTAGCGAGGCGAGAGTGAGTGCACCTGGCTTAGTCATAAGGACCCTGAGGGGGTTGACTCTGATATAACGTAGATAGTTTATCCTATGACGTAGTGTCATCTTTTGAATGGCAAAAACCAGAGCAAGGTACTCTTTCTCTATGGCAGTGTATCGATGTTCCGGCCCCATCATCATTCGGCTGAGTTAATATATAGCTTGTTCGTGGCCTGTCGTTGTTTTGTGCTAGCAGAGCACCGAGAGAATGTTCCATCGCTCGTACATAGAGTAAGAATGGTCTTCCAGCAATCGGGGCTACCAGGACTGGAGGGTTCGTCAGATATTCTTTGATGGTCGAAGGCGCGCTGGCATTTTTCATCCCATACGAATGAAATACACTTCTTCATGAGATTGGTGAATGGCAGACATCTTCTGGAGAGGTTGGAGATAAACCTCCTGATGTAGGCTAGCCTCCCTTGAAGGCCTCGGAGTTCACGGAGATTTTTTGGAGGACCCATCTCCATGATTGCCTTCGTCTTCTCAGGGTCAACGTAGATACCCTGGGAGGTAATGATGAAACCCAAGAACTTCCTGCTGGGTACGCCCACAAAAGATTTTGTGGGATTCATTTTCAAATTATGCGCTCGTATCAGGTCGAACATTGTCCTCAGATCATACAGATAATCTTCCATAGAGCGGCTTTTGACGGCGATGTCGTCGACGTAGCATTGTACTATTTTGCGCAAGTGATCTCTAAAGATGATGCTCATAGCTCTTTGATAGGTGGCGCCAGCGTTCTTTAGACCGAAAGGCATAACTATGTAGCAGTATGTGCCAATTGGTGTTCGAATGATGTATGCTTTTCGTCGTCAGGGAACATCTTGATTTGGTTGTACCCCGAGAAACCATCCGTGAATGACATACGCTCAAAGCCGCAGGTGTTATCGATCATGATGTCTGTCATAGGGAGAGAGAACTCATCTTTAGGATGCTCCTCATTCAGATTGCGAAAGTCGATGCAGATTCAAATCTTTCTACTTTTTTTCAGGACTGGCTCTATGTTGGCGACCCAGTCAGGATGCTGTTCCTCACGGATGAAGCCGCTGGCTATCAGTTTGTTTACCTCGGCTTCAATGGCATTTATGACGTCGGGACGGAACCGTCGTTGTTGTTGCTTGACCGGTTTTCGTCCGGACGGATGTTGAGCTTGTGAAGTACAACCTCGGGGTTCAGTCCTGGCATATCTTCGTAGCTCTAGGCGAACACGTCGATGTATTCTCTGACGAGTTGTATTAGTGATTCTCGTTCTTCGTCTGTCAGGTTATTGCTGACGAAGATGGGCTTTGGAGAGGACTCATCACAAGATCGACTTGCACAACATCATCCTTGGTGGGAGGCTCTCTTTGTTTGAACCGCTTCTCCCACTGTGCATCTAGTGGTTGTGCCCATGGCTCTAGCTCAAGATGTTCAGGAATGTCTTCATCTTCTTCGTAGGCATCGGCAAATGCCATATTGACGGACCAGACTTGCCTAAGCATGTCCCCGATGCTGATATCTGAATCGAAAGTGGGTGATCCGATTGAGTGTGAGTTCCAGTCGTATTTCTCATCTGAGCTTTCAGGGGTTGTTGTAGGTGTGACATAACCTAGCCCACATCTGGTTTTGTTGAAGTAGTCTCGTGGTTTCCCAATCGGGATCGGCGATTGTAAGGGTAATCGCCGTTTAGTACCGTAGTTCAAGCCTGGCGCAGTTTCCAGATCATACCCTTATTTTTGCATAAGGTACATGGATTGGGAACTATACAGATAAAGGGGCAATCTTCCGGTATCGGGTTCGAGATCAGCTTTTTCTATTTTGAAGGGCTGTAGATCATTCTTCCGGCCAAAGATGATTGGGTGATCCTCTCCCTCGATTATGCGATAAGCGTCTTCCCACTGGAGTAAGTTGGTTTATGGTGTAGACATTTGTTACTTGTGTGTGCAGGTGAGTGCCTATACCGTGTTCCATAGCATACATTGTACAAAGCTTATTAAGCTCGAGATAATTCAAAGATAGCCCTTTATTGATGAAGTAAGGTAACTTTTCCAGTGGGATTACATCATCTGTGGATGGTACATCTGTGTAAGCAGCCATATACTTGGCCAGTTCTGACTCTTCTTCAGCTACGCCCTGCATAAATAAGGACTGAGAGGATGACTTGGGCAGCTTGATTATCAGGGGCTCCATGGGTGTAGCAGAATGTGGAGTCGTTGGCATACTAGCTACCCCCAGTTTGGTGTTCGGTGTTGAGCGGGGAGTTGTTGGCTGGCTAGAAGTCCCTTGCTTAGTGCTCGGTTGTCGATTCATTCTGGGAAGACGAATTGTCATCGGCTTGACAGAGGGATTGAGCTCCTCTGCTTGTTCTTGGCTAGCTTTAGACAGCCTAATTGTCAGCGGCTCTGTTGTGGGTCTTGGTGCTTGGCCAGACCTTGGCAGTCGGATTATCATATGTTCCTCCTGTGTAGAGAGGCTAATTACGTCCTTGTGCAGAGTGGCTGTAAGAGGCGCATGTTAGGGTTATATACTAAAAGCATCACTTTTGTAGTAACCTTATTTCCTTAAATTTTGAATAAGAATTATATGGGCAAATGTTTGTATATTGTATTTGTTCTAAGTGTTAATGCAAATGTCTGATATTCTATATTGTAGATAATATGGTGTGTGGTGTCACACAGAAGATCATATTATCAGTTTCCTATGGAGTATATAAATAATTCACAACCTAGATGTACTTGGACAATCTATTGGAAAGGTTGTAATGTAATCTGGTATTAGTCTATCTTGACTATAGGTTTACACTAGTACACTTTATGTGTATTGAACAGGACCACTTGAGGTTGTTCTCTTTGTACTGACTACATAAGAGAACAAATACCTCTGTTATTATGGATGCTTGTGCTCTTAATCCAGATATAATAACGGACATGTATATGTAGTGTGTATTACTTTGACTCATAAAAGAGTGAGATTTATTATGGATCAACAACCTCTATGAATTGATAATAACATTGTATGTATGATGGGCTGTTGATTATAAATGGAATCCATATCCCGATACATCGGGTTGATGATGTCCTCTTAAGGACCTCATAAGGATTGTCATGTAAACCTACATGTGGATTATATCCGACATGACAAATAAAGTTGAGCGGTACTACTTAAGGATAAAAGATGTCGAATCAATATAGTTGTCAGTAACTTAATTTGATCGACGGACATACGATATCTTAACATGGGGAGCCAAACGAGCATATAATAAAAGGAGCCCACAAACATAATTTGGGATTAGAGAGGTAGTGCAAAATAGCTCATTAGTGGACCGAGCTATTGTTAATGGGCTTGGATTGTGTGTTCGGGCTGAACACGGGATATCCAGATCCGTTAGGAGGCCTAACCCTAATTTCTTCTCATGGTCCCTGCCGTAGCCTATATATATCCTCTATTCTCTGGCCGCCAGATTACTGATCAGAAATCTGAAATTTTCTCTAAAGTTGTGATTCACGTAAGGAGAGAAAGAGAGGGCTGCCAAGAAGAAGAAAAGGTTGGGAGATCGTCGCCCACACGACGTCCAACTCGAGGAAGGAATACGTGCAGAAGATCTTGGGGTCGTCCGCTCGAGATTGCCAGGAATTACTTGTCTTCTTTCCGCCGCAGGTATAATTATTGAACCCTAGTTTCCGTCTATGAAGGGTTAGAACACGTATTAGATCTGTTTAACTTTCTATCGATCAATACGCACACCAAAGGAAGGGTCCTGGGAATCCCCAGTTCCATCAATTGGTATCAGAGCCACTTTGGATCTACGTATTGATTGATACGTCCATGTTGTCCAATAAAACTGTGCTGTGTAATAGTCGGTAGATGTAGATCTGTTCTAACTCGGTTTTGCAGGCATCTTAGATCCAACTATTATGGTCCAATGCATGTTTTTTGATTGTGTTGTTTAAACTACGCACATGTCGTGGATGTTGTTGTTGTGTGGATGTAATTAAAATCACGAGGGTTGATCGTGCTTATTATTTAATTTTTTAATCTAGATTATGTGTGAACTCCTTCGGGAGGCATAGGATTGATGTAATTTTAATTATTTTTGATCAATCGTGATGACGGTGGTGGCTGTTTCTGACGCCGGACGAGATGTTGTTTTAAGCAGTCCAGAGGCAGACAGATCATCTGTCTACTTAAGGATAATTCGGAATAGACAGATGATTAAGCAGTCCAAAGAGACAGATGGTTTTAAGCAGTCCCCGAACCCCGCGACCTGACCGGGCAAGGTCGAACCCCGAATAGATCTGCGCAGCGCCAGATTTTTGATTCGGATAGTTGAGGATGGAGCAGCAAAGATGACCATAATAGTTGGATATTTTCTCTTATTTTTGTCATTTTGCTTTTTCTGATTATGCATGTTTATTATTGGGTGGTTGTTTTTTTTGAAAAACCAAGCCTACATTAATAATGGACAACATGGACATAATATCAACCAGTAGAAAAACCCTCATTGTTAAATAACTAAGTGGAAGAGGATTTTTATTTGTATAAATCCTATGGTCTCTATTACTGGTTTGTAGGTGATGTAATTATACTTGCGTGTTGGCTTTAGTGCTTTCCTCCATATCGATGAGTATAATTATGGATCACTAGTACAAACTTCCTTAGGGATAATTGTAGAAAGTTACCTAGTATGTGTTCACTTCTCCATCTGAAGGAACTCATTACAAGGTAATGGACTTAGTATTAAGTAATGGTATACACTTAGATACAAATAATGGTATCCTCCCCATCGGAGTCACTGCTATTATTTGTATGACCAGAGCAAGACCAGCATATTAATTTTATTTGTCATAAAGTTATATTGACATGATAGTAAAATTAATAAAAAATCTACTTGAACAAAGTTGAATTTGTATACGTCCACACTATCGTGGCATGCTAAATTCATGGTGTTCAAGGTGTTGGTGAATTTTTTATTATCGTTTTGAGGGAATCAATATTTAGTTAATTCAAAAAGTTTTTTTGCCCTACATATTTTTATTTATGTGATTCTCAGGATTTTAAGAATGGGTTCTTTCAGTCTACTTAAGGTGATTCTTAAAGAAAACAAACTTACTGGACCTAATTATATTGACTGGAAACATAATTTGGACATTGTTCTGACTGCTGAGGAGTACAAATATGTACTTGTTGAGGAATGCCCAATAAGCGTGATGCTAACTCTGATGAAGAGGTCAAAGAGGCTTATAAGAAGTGGAAAAAGGCAGATGAGATGGCGCGGTGTTACATTCTGGCATCTATGTCAAATGTACTGCAACATCAGCATCAGGCCATGGCCACAGCTTATGACATGATGTATAACCTCAAGGAACTCTTCGGACATCAGAGTAAAGCAGCTAGGCAGTTTGCTATAAAATGTTTGATGAATACAAAAGTGGCTGAGGGTACACCAGTAAGGGATTATGTTCTAAAGATGATGGGTCATCTGAATGAGATGGAGATCCTTGGAGCTGAAATCGATGGGGAATCCCAGGTCGATATCATTCTCGAGACTCTGCCTAAAAGTTTTGACAATTTCTGCCTTAATTACAACATGAACAAAAGGTTGTATAGTTTGGCAGAACTTACAAAAGAGCTACAGGAAGCTGAATCTCTCTTTAGGCAGAGGTGGTCATATTTTTGTTTCTGAAAAGGCTTCTACCTCTAAGCCAAAAGGTGGTAAGAAGAAGAATAACATTCAGAAACAGGCAAACTCAGCAAAGAAGGGCATGGGACCTCAAGGCGCGGTAAAAAGCCGAAAGGCAAATATTTCAAGTGCAAAGGATCAGGATTGGAAGACTGATTGTCCACTTCTCAAACAAGGGAACAAAGCGGGTATATCTCATTTACTAGTAGTTGAAACATGTTTAGCGGTGTTATCTACCGGCACCTGGTGTGTAGATACAGGAGCCACTAATCATGTCTGCAATACATTGTAGGGGTTCCAGGAAACCAGACGGCTCAGTGATGGAGAGATATGCTTGTTCATGGGTGATGCTACAAAAGTATCGGTCATTGCATTAGGAGATGTTACTTTATCTTTTGGTAGAAATAATCTTTGACATTGAGAGATTGTCTTTATGCACCTTTACTTAGAAGGAATTTAGTTTCTGTTTCTATGTTAGTTAAGGATGGATATTCAGTTTATTTTAATGACAATATTGTTATTAGAAAGAATAAACATTTTATCTGTTCTGGTGCATTGGTTGATAATTTGTATGTCATTAATCCTATTTCGCCCACAATGCAACTTATGGAAATGAATAATATGTCATCTAACTTAAATAAGAGAAAAGAACCTTCTTGTATGAACCAAACATATCTTTGGCACTTACGATTGGGGCATATTAACCTAAGAAGGATTCAAAGACTGGTTGAAGATGGACCTTTGAGTTCATTAGAAGTGGAGGCACTACCAGTCTGTGAATCTGCTTGGAAGGTAAAATGACCAAAAGGCCTTTTATGGCAAAGAGGTATAGGGCCAAAGATGTGTTAGAATTGGTTCAATCTGATTTGTGTGGACCCATGACTATCCAAGCTAGAGGTGGCTTTGAATATTTTGTCACATTTATTGACGATTATTCAAGGTATGGATACATTTATTTGATGCGCCGTAAGTCTGAGTGCTTTGAGAAATTTAAAGAGTACAAGGCTGAAACGGAGAAACGTCATAGAAAATGTATCAAGTCATTACGATCAGATCGTGGTGGCAGTACCTCTTTGGAGAGTTTAGGGATTATTTATCAGAGGCTGGGATTGCATCCCAATTGACTGCACCTGGAATGCCCCAACAGAATGGTAGCCGAAAGAAGGAATAGAACTCTTATGGAGATGGTTAGATCAATGATGAGTTATTCGAATTTTCCAAATTTATTTTGGGGATATGCCTTAGAGACTGCAGCTTATATTTTGAACTTGGTTCCTTCTAAGTCAGTACCTCTTACTCCCATAGAGCTGTGGATTGGGCGTATGCCTAGTCTGAAACATGTTCATATTTGGTGTAGTCCAACACATGTACTGAATGGGAAAACAGATAAGTTGGAATCTCATACAGAAGTACGCTTGTTTGTAGGCTATCGAAGAGGAACAAAAGGAGGTTTATTTTATAGTCCTAAGGATCAGAAGGTCATTGTTAGCACCAATGCCCGATTCTTAGAGGAAGACTATGTGATGAACCATAAACCCACAAGTAGAGTTGTTCTAGAAGAACTGAGACGTGAGAAACCAAGTACTTCAGTACCAATAGTACAAGAGGATGAACCACAATAACTGCACAACGTGTCACAAATGTTACACCACAACCGATAGTGCCTCGTCGTAGTGGGAGGTTGTGATACAACCTGATAGATATATGTTCTTGAGAGAGTCGTCAGACTTCGTCCCTGAGGAACAAGATTATGATCCCGTACCTATAATGAAGCACTCCAAGATAATGATGCAGAGTCGTGGCAAAAAGCAATGATCTGAAATAGAATCTATGGATTCTAATCAGGTCTGAGAGCTGTAGAACCACCCGTTGGTGTGAAAGCCATTGGATGCAAGTGGGTCTATAAGAAAAAAAGAGGATCAGATGGTAAGGTTGAAACCTTTAAAGCTCGGCTTGTAGCAAAAGGTTTTACTCAAAGAGAGGATATCGATTATGAGGAAACCTTTTCTCCTGTAGCCATGCTTAAGTCTATTCGGATTCTTTTATCTATTACAGCTCATCTCGATTATGAGATTTGGCAAATGGATGTCAAGACAGCTTTCCTTAATGGAAGTCTTGAGGAGACATCTATATGAAGCAACCAGACGGATTCATTGAAAAGGGCCAGGAGCATCTTGTTTGTAAGCTCAAGAAGTCCATTTATGGTCTTAAGCAAGATTCCAGATCTTGGAACATATGTTTTGATTAGGTGATAAAATCCTATGGATTTGATCAATGTCAGGATGAATCATGTGTATATAGAAAGTGTGACGAAAATGTGGTGGTGTTCCTAGTACTTTATGTGGATGACATCTTGCTCATTGGAAACAATGTGAAGGTATTATCTGATGTAAGGGTATGGTTTTCCAAACAGTTTGATATGAAGGACTTGGGAGAAGTAGGTCACATCCTTGGGATCAAAGTTCTACGAGATCGCAAGAAAAGGATGTTGGCCTTATCCCAAGCTTCCTATATCGATACTGTACTAACTCGTTTTAGTATACAAAATTCTAAGAAAGGTTTCTACCTTTTAGACATGAAATTGCTCTATCAAAGGAGCAGTGTCCGAGGACACATAAAGAGATAGAGAACATGAAGGCAGTTCCTTATGCTTCAGCAGTAGGAAGCTTAATGTATGCAATACTATGTACGAAACCAGACATCTGCTTTACCGTAGGCATGGTCAGCAGGTATCAGTCTAACCCAGGACAAGAGCACTGGACTACCGTAAAGCATATTTTGAGGTACCTGAAAAGGACTAAAGAGTATATGCTAGTTTACCAGGCAGATAGTTTAGTTCCCTTGGGGTATACAGACTCAGATTTTCAGTCAGATATGGATTCCAGGAAATCTACCTCAGGTTATGTGTTTACTTTGGGAGGTGGAGCCATTTTGTGGAGGAGTATCAAGCAAAAATATATTGTTGATTCCACCATGGAAGCCGAGTATGTGGCAGCCTCTGAGGCAGCCAAAGAAGCGGTTTAGCTCAGAAACTTTCTGTTGGACTTGGATGTGGTTCCTAGTTTGCCTAAGTCTATTACACTTTTTATGATAATAGTAGTGCAGTTGCAAACTCGAAGGAACCATGAGCCCATAAGACAGGTAAACACATTGAGCGCAAGTACCGCCTGATACGAGATTTCGTAATGAAAGAAAAAGTTGCTGTGATCAAGATAGCATCAGCCGACAACCTAGCTGATCCCTTTACAAAGAGCTTACCAGCTAAGACTTTTGATAGTCAGGTTGAGGGAATAGGAGTCATGTGTAGCATCATGGCTTTAAGTATAAGTGGAAGATTTGTAACAGTATACTAAAAAGCAATACTTTGAGTATAAGTGGGAGATTGTTAGGGTTATACTAAAAGCATCACTTTTGTAGTAACCTTATTTCCTTAAATTTTGATTGAGAATCATATGGGCAAATGTTTGCATATGTATTTGTTGCAAGTGTTAATGCAAATGTCTGATATTCTATATTGTAGATAATATGGTGTGTGGTGTCACACAGATGATCATATTATCAGTTTCCTATGGAGTATATAAATAGTTCACAACCTAGATGTACTTGGACAATATATTGGAAAGGTTGTAGTGTAATCTGGTATTAGTCTATCTTGACTATAGGTTTACACTAGTACACTTTGTGTGTATTGAACAGGACCACTTGAGGTTGTTCTCTTTGTACTGACTACATAAGAGAACAAACACCTCTGTTATTATGGATGCTTGTGCTCTTAATCCAGATATAATAACGGACATATATATGCATTGTGTATTACTTTGACTCATAAAAGAGTGAGATTCAATATGGATCAACAACCTCTATGAATTGGGTAATAACATTGTATGTATGATGGGCTGTTGATTATAAATGGAATCCATGTCCAGATACATCGGGTTGATGATGTCCTCTTAAGGAGCTCATAAGGATTGTCATGTAAACCCTGCAGGTAGATTATATCCGACATGACAAATAAAGTTGAGCGGTACTACTTAAGGATAAAAGATGTCGAATCAATATAGTTGTCATTAACTTAATTTGATCGACGGACATACGATATCTTAATAAGGGGAGCCAAACGAGCATATAATAAAAGGAGCCCACAAACATAATTTAGGATTAAGGAGGTAGTGCAACAATAGCTTATTAGTGGAACGAGCTATTGTTAATGGGCCTGAATTGTGTGTTCGGGCTAACGGGATATCCAGATCCGTTAGGAGGCCTAACCCTAATTTTCTCATGGTCCCTGCCGTAGCCTATATATATCCTCTATTCTCTGGCCGCCAGATTACTGATCAGAAATTTGAAATTTTCTCTAAATTCGTAATTCATGTAAGGAGAGAAAGAGAGGGCTGCCAAGGAGAAGAAAAGGTTGGGAGATCGTCGCCAACACGACGTCCAACTCGAGGAAGGAATACGTGCAGAAGATCTTGGGGTCATCCACTCGAGATTGCCAGGAATTACTTGTCTCCTTTCCGTCGCAGGTATAATTCGTGAACCCTAGTTTCCGCCTATGAAGGGTTAGAACACGTATTAGATCTGTTTAACTTTCTATCGATCAATACACACACCAAAGGAAGGGTCCTGGGAATCCCCAGTTTCATCAGCGCAGTTATGCCAGGTTTGCGGGCTTGGAGGTAGATCGTCAGAGGTTCTTCTAATCCAGTTGCTGCCTCAGTTTGAGCTTGAGTATCTCCTTCGGCAAGATGCTTTTTTGACTTTTCGTACAAGTATGAATCTGAGTAGTAGGATTCGACCCTTTAAAGGGATCGATGTCGGCAAATTCTGTCCTCACGAGGCCGTGCTTGTCGACGTACTTGAAGCTCTGGTACAGTGTGGAAGGCACGATAATGTAATCGTGTATCCAAGGGCGCCCCAGGACAATATTGTAGGAAGTGTCCGCATCTATGACATAACAGGTTACTTCTGATTGAAGGTCGCCGATTTGGCACTTTAGACGAATCTTCCCGATCGGGTAGCTCCTGCCCGAATTGAAACCGCTGATGGCGGTGCTTGTCGACGTCAGGCGATGTATTGGGATACGCAGATGGTGTAGCAAGCTTTTCGGGATAATGCCTATGGAAGAACCGGGATCAATATGCATCCGATCCACCTTGATATTGCCAATATACCCAGTATAATACAGAGGGCGGTTGTGCAGGTTTGTCTTGATGAGCATATCTTACGGAGTGAAGACAATGTTCGGCATTGACCCTGTGCAAGCACTGTCCTAGAGATCTGCAGGCGGGCTTTCCCCAGTGAGATTGGACTGAGCTAGATATGCGTCGACATTCTGGAGGGCCTCGCTTAGTACGACGAACATCCTTGGAGAGTCTCAGGAGTTCATATAACGATAATTTAGCCGGTGTATTGGCCAGTTGCGCCAAGATGTCAAAGTTGTAGGGCCTCTCCAGTCCATGAGGCATCTTCCTTCGGAGCAGTTTGTCGAAGCGAGTCTCCTTCGGCCTAGGCTTTTCGGTCGTCGAAGGCTGTGAAGGTCCTGGAGCATCAGTAGCTGTCGGTTGATGGTCTTCAGCCGAGTTATCCGGTGGAGGTTGGGTTTGTACGCCGGAGCGGATAACAACAGCAGTAGCTTCTTCAACCTTTGTCGAGATCGTGCGGCATGACTTGACTTTCCCATTCTTTTTCTTGCTGGTAGAGGGAGGTACGGACTTAGTCACCTCAGGTACCAAGTCTGGATGGACCCACATGATCTCTCTCCGTGATGTAGTAAGGGGCACTAGACCAGCAGCTTGGTCTCGGGGAGGTGGAAAGTTAGCGATCTCCATCTTTGCTCTAGGGATGGGTACTACTCCATCTTGAGTTTTTGTCGGAGAGAAGCTGCCAAATTGTACTAACACCAAGTTGGCCGCCACGGTTACCTCCTCGAAATCAATGGCAAGGGACTTAGAATCGATGAGATGTTGGATGTATCACTTTAGCTGGTAGCAGTTTTGTGTAGCATGGTGAACATACCGATGGTAATGGTAGTACTTGGGACTCTCCATATCTGTAGGACGAGGCTCACGCCTTGGAGGAGGGAGCTGAATTTGTCCTCCTTGGATGAGCATGTCTAAGATGGGTTTAACATGGCCATCCTCGAAGGAGTAGGTCACCTGAGGCCACTGCTTTTCTGTCGACTTTGGTTCGAGCTTTGGGGCTGTGTCGGCCACCATAGCCTATTTTCCCTTGTTGTCTCTGTTGCTGGAGGAATTGCCACCATTGTTGTTGTTGACGTTAGGGCGTTTGCCTTGTCTTCCCCTTCTGAGATGTGCAATCCCAGTTGGCGGGATTTTTTTACCTTGTCTTCTGCGATAGTGGCACTGATGATGAACGTCTTCCAATCTTTGAATTGACTTTCGCCCATCTAGAGGCTGATTGTAGGGAGCAGTCTCTTATGTCAAATTTCAATCAAGGAGGAATCAGGGTTACCAGAAGGCAGCTTCATCGCGATTTGGCAAAACCGCTCGATATAGTTTCTTGTCAGCTCCTTTTCTCCCTGAACAACGTCCATGAGGGTGGACATTGTTACCTCTTGTCCTACTTCGTAGAAACTCTCCAAGAAGATACGTTTGAAGCCGGTGAAGGAGTGGATGCAATTGTCCGACAAGTTGTGGTACCAGTCGAAGATGACCCCTTCCAATGCTCCAATGAACAACCGCGTGAGGATGGTGTCGTCATGAGGCAGATGGTCGGTTGTGACTTTGAAGTAGGTGATGTACAAGCTTGCAGATGTCTTCCCATCATATGGATTGATGTGGAATGGTTTATATTTTGGTGGGAAAGGCACATCTCTCCACGTAGTAGGATACGGTTGTCGTATCCCGAGGTCCTGGTAGGTTTCTCGAGCTTGGAACACGGCCCGGAGCTCCTGGACCTCTCTTCTTGCCTCCCTGGCCTCGTCTATAGCGGTGGGAGCCGATATTTCAGGAGGATTATCGCCGGGTTTGGTGCAGCTGAGTTCGAGTACGTATTGACCGCGGGACCCAAACTGTTTGGCCAGGTGTCCTTCCTTGCAGAGTTGGAAGGGCCTCTTTGATCTCGTCTACGGATTTGACCAAAGCATGCAGTACGGCCTCCAGAGTGTCAATGTGTTGGCGATCACTGGGACCCTCTTGGTTGCTGTCCATCATGAATACCGTCCTTATATGATGAGATGGAAGGAACGGTAGAGGACGTGCCCTCTGCGTCGTACCCTTGTACAGAGAAGTCGTCAGGGTATGTGAGAATGTTCTCCTCTGGTTCGGACTCAGAAAAGTGGTACCCCCAGCTTCAGAGCTTGCCTCGTCTTGAGAATTGTGGACGTCCTCGGGGACGTCGGGATCTGCTGTATCTGTTGGGTGAACCATTTCCCCCAGACTATCTTCCTGGAATACCAGGTTGTTGTAGATATTTGGAGGAATGCTACCCCCGGCTCCGGTGTCTCCTATAGATGTGGGCGAATCTCCCAGTGTGTCAGATTTCGTCTTTGAGCGGGTACCTTGGTAAACTCCTCCTGTAACGGTGGTAGATAACCATTTAGAAGAAAGTTTCTTGGTTATGCCGGTTAAAATTTTTGGGCTGAAGACATTTGTTTTCTTCCCTCTACCGCTGCCGAGAATCTTCAGAGCCGAATTACAAAAGGCAACGAGAAGCGCCTCGTCTTCTGAGCTTGGGTGTTGCAGCCTTTGCAAGACAGACCGCCAGTCTTTTTGTACTGCTGCCTTGTTGCAGCAGCAGTTGACAATGACTTGGGTGCATTGATGTCCTTGACAGGACTCTCCGCACATCAAATCTTTGTCTCTTTCCTTGCGCTTGTGAAGAATCACGTTGCGCAAGTCACCTGCTTGGTGGGCTTGGGAGTCCTGAGCACATGAGTGTGTTGACCTCCTGTCTGTTCCCTGATGTGGGGATAGCACGAGTACTTGCCCCTAATCCTTATTGGGAGGTTCTTGATGACTATCCCGTTCGTTGGTCGGGTGCTGAACACGGGTAGTTCTGTATAACTTTCCATCAGGGGCCCGCGTAATAGTCAGCGGGACGCCCTGATAGTCAGAAGTTGGGAAAGCCGACTGATCTCGCCGAGCTCGCACTACCCGAGACTTCTTTCTTCTAGCACCTGAGAGTGCATAGTAGAAAGAGTCCACGGAGACTGGCACATGAGAGCATTTGGGGTCAGGATCGCCTGATAGGCGGTCGAAGACTAACCGTGAGCCGTATGGGATGGATGGTATGCGGCTGGGATCAGTGGCCGTGCAGGCTATCTGCATGCGGCTATTCTTTATGGCCGTATGATCCTTCTGTATGCGGCTAGAAGTTGTGGCCGTACAGGCTGTCTGCATGAGGCTATCCTTTGTGGCCGCATGAACCTTCTGTATGCGGCTAGAAGTCATGGCCGTACAGGCTGCCTGCATGCGGCTGGAAGTTCTGGCCGCATGGGCTTTCTGCATGCGGCTGACGTTTGTTGCCGCATGAGTTTTCTCCATACGGTTGGCCGTTGCGGCTGCATGAGCCTCCATGCGGCTGGTGCCCTTATGCGCTCGGACTGCACAGAGTTCCTCTTTGCCGCTGCAAGTCCAGCATCATAGTATTTTCTTCTGCCGGACTTGGGAACTGCAGAGTCCTCTATGGTCTGATGTGGGGCCGCAAGCGAGACTTCTCCACTGTCTCGGGCATCAGAGAGTACTTCTTCGAGAGCTTGGGAAGGAGCGAATGATTTGGGTCTCCTCCCCCTGCGGGCCTTCTTCGTGCGGGCTCACTGCTAGACCGGGCTAGCGCTCCCGTCAGAGAGCATTTTTTTAAACGCCTGTTGGTCGAACGAGGCGACCAGCATTTGTTGAGTAGAGCCAAGTTTGGCTGCGTCTGATTGCATCACCAACTCCTCAGCCGTGGAGAAGTTAGTCCCCAGCATGTTGTCATTATGTTTGCCATTAATTATAAAAGAACAGAACAATTATATGAGAGGACTGGACTTTTACTTCATAATACAAACTCGCTCGTACAAAGAAAGCCTAGGGACGAAAACCTAGGTACAACAATCTAAGTACGATTGTTTAGTTTTGATTCTGGGGGATGACGGTAGGGGCTCGAAAAAGCGATGGCCGCTCTGCCTTACTCCTTGGACGATCAGACGTAGCCTTGGCTCTGATGAAGAAATGCTCTCAAGATGGGAAGACTCTTCTATGCGCGCCTTTGTCTCTCTTTGTGTCCAGCCGGGTGGAGAGGATCTCTTTCGCAAGGGAATGGCACTTTGCTATATATTTTTTGGTTTTTGATCGGGGATCTTTTGCAAGGGAATGGCACTAAATCTGCTTTGATTCGGGTAATTATGATGAATGCACTAAATCTTGTTGTTGAGATTTGTTGATAAATCTTGATTGATTTAATGCCACGTGTCTAACCATCATTACCGAGAAACTGATCTTCTGCCACGTGTCATAGCCGCGAGCCACAGCCGCATGTGGGTAGATTCTTAGGTTTTGAACCGCATGAAGGTGGCAGCCGCATAGGTGTAGCCTCCAAAATCTGAGCCGCATAGGGGCGGTTTCCAATTGAGCCGCATAAGACTAGCCACGTGTCAAGGCTGCATGGGCATGGCATCTCAATATTGAGCCGCATGGAGATGATCCACACGATCCGAACTGCATCAGAACAGCAGCCGCATGGGGGGATTCTTTGAGCCGCATGACGATGGTCTCCACGATCGGAGCCGTATGATAGCATCAGCCATGGGAGTCTTTGGAGTTGGTGTATCATGCCAGCTGCATCGGAGATTTTTTTCGTTTTCCTAGGAATACGTCGTCATGTCAGAGTTCATCATTTCAGCTTTAATGTCAGAGTTATCACTTCATGTCAGAGCATTTAATGGGAGCAGTCACTTCATGGCCAGCTGTAGAGGAGAACTGTTTAGGGCCACGTGGCTCTTTTCTGAGTCGCATAGGGCTACCCGAGCCGCATGAGGCGCATAAGTCATTTCTGAGCCATATAGGATCCTTCTGTTGGAGCCGCATAGGCTTTTCTCTGTTCTTTTCCATGCTTCTACAATGACACCCTTACAATTTTTATGTGTAGGTACATGTAGAAGCCCAATGGCATGGAGCTCGCTTGGATGCGTCGAGGAACGGAGTTACTTGGCGTTTCGAGGCGTACGGCTACATGGAGTCTGGACTTATACGGGACATAATGTATGGACATCGCCATTCCGCAGAATCTGCATCTCGTTGCTTGAAGCTTGTATTGAGAAATGAAAGAGAGCAGAGTGACTTGTAATATGAGAGAAAAGTGAGCTTGAGAGACTTGTAATTTGGCCTTGCTCCCACATTGTAATCTTTGTTCAAGATCAATAAAATAGTATTTTCCATGACTTGTGTTTTGCTTCAAAATTTCTGCTGCTAACTATTCAATATTTCTGCTTGGGACTTCTGTGCGATGATCCCCCTCGTTTAGCCTGTAATCAGCCGTTATGGACCTGCCTTGCGTGAGTGCAATTTAGGCTCACTCGGCATCACGCCTTAGAAAGGACGATCGATCCTACGGGAGCGGGGCGTGACAGATAGCATATATTGAATGAGATTGAGTAATGACCTTAAGTATCAAAAATAAATCGTTATACGAGTTGCAATGAGTGAGATTGGAAGATCGTGGATGCGATAATGAGTCGAGTTTGTCACTAGTCGAATTTGAGTAAGCGAACGTTTATGTTGGCCATATGTCGTGTTGAGCCTTGACTTAGCGAATGTTGCGTGCGTGATCGATATGATCGCCAAGACATGGTTAGATTGATTGTATGTCAAACTTGGACGAACGACTATCATGTTGCTTTAGTTGTTGTGCCAACTCAAGTAAGCGAACACTTGAGCTAGACCGAAAAAGATCGCTACGGGATAGTTAACTTAAATGGATGTCGTATCTATGCGCAGTGTAAAGTCGAGTAATGACTCGATTTCGTGTGGTATACGCAATACAACTTGTGCGATCAGTATAGTGAAGCATCATATCGATAACGATAGGCTCAATTTCTGAGTGGTATATGCAATACCACTTAGCGATAGCTATGTTAAGCCATTTGGTGACTTGCAATTGAATGCATCGAGACGATTGTGTCGGTTACAATAAGTTTGTCCTCAATGGACGGAGTAGTGTCGAGACTCGAGTGGGAATGACTCGAAAGAAGTTGATGCAAGTATGCTTCGATGAATTGAGTTGAACGATTATGCGCAAAGTCGTATCCGTGGATGATACGTCGGAGGAGAGTTCGTTGAGTGTAAGCCGAACGATAGGCTGAAAATATAGAGAGAATTTTGCGTTGAAAAAGTAGTTGACTCAGTCGAATTTGCATTCAGTTAGTATGAAGACTTGTTCGGAACGAGTTGAGTAGGTACGAAGAAATCATGCGAACGAATTTGAGTTAGCACGATGAGTCGGTAGCACGATTTGGAAGTTCGAGTTAGGAATATGAGAATGGATATATAAATTAGAAATCGTGTCTCGATGATGATAGTTAGTTACAACAGAATGGATCTTGATACGTACGAGACTTGATTCTTATTCGAGTTCGGATGATAACAGTGATTGCAACGAATTGGAGCTTATTGTCACGCCCTGATTCGTAAAGTCATTTATTTACATATTTATCTCTTAGAATCGATCGTCCTCGCTTGGGCGTGATGCCGTACAATTCTGGTATTACACTTATACAAGGCAAATATGGTACATAATTGATTATCTTCAAATAGGAACACATCACAGTGGCATAAGCAGACAAATTGAAGATAACGAGGACAATCTTTCTTATCGTATAGGAACACATAATTTTATTGTAACAGCGAAAATGAGAAGATAATTTGCAGCCACAGAGAAGTTATATAAGTATTCTCTTTATTGATAATTGAAGAAGAGTACAAGACTCATATTGAAATACAATGCTTACAACATATCTCACTTTACATTGATAGCCAACTGAACAAATGCTAGAAGACTTACATTTGATACTTTGATACATTGGATTACAACTTGATATACCGCCTTATCTTACAACTCACGGGTACAATTGCTTACAATGTTCCATACATTATGTCCACTATAAACAAAAGACATCATCTTGTACAAGGAGAGCTTCTGTATGCCCAACAAATCTTCGATGCCCGGGGACCGATCAAGCCAATCTTCATGTACAGAATGTCCCAAGCACGAGCACATGCCCACAAAGCGTGGGTCAGTACATCATCTATGTATAGGCGAGCAGAATCCAGCTCACTCGCCTAAACATAAACTAACTAGTCAATTTTAGCAAGAATTTAATAGAATAATCTTTCTACTTGGGGCCTAGCATCAGTTTACAGTTCTTGAGCAGAAACATTGAAGTAAGTAAACATGTTGTAGCATGATATAACATTTCTTTGTGTAAGGCATCATCTAAGCACATTTAGTTAACATGTTGAGCATATTATGGAAATATTCCTGGAAGACATCGTTCAGCATACTTGGTGTTATCGTTCCCCAGGTTATGGCAATATTCTAAAAGGCAATACATTAGTAAATCGTATTTAACATGTTGAGCATGTTATAGAGTTTCTCATTTAAAGGCAATAGCACAGCATCATTTTATTTAACATGTTAAGCTGGCTAGTTGAACCAACATATAATATCACAATTATGTGATTTCTTATCGATAGCCGACTTCTCGTACCTATATCAAATACAGGTTAGCAGATATACTTACTTTGCCTACACAAAACATTCATTAGCGTGCATCCTGACTACATGGTCCCTGGTGTCGTTAAACCATATGGACTCTTTTTATTTTACTTCAAGATAATGTGGTCAGCATCGTAGGTGGCGAGCCTCTATGCCACCCTGCCTTATCCTTGCTCCCAAAGCACTCATCATTATTTCCTCCTAGGCCGAATCGGTCCCGGTGCCACGGTACCATTCAAGAAAATTAAAACTCAAACCTTATATACAAGTTGTCCATGACCATGCGAATGCGTGTCCGACTCGATTGTAAACATAATCGCATGGTAAAGTATATTAAAGAAAGTAAAGGCAATAGTGCATCATTAAGTCATATTCAATGACTTATTCATTTCATTATTACCATCCTTTCATTTGGTGAGCTCAATGATCCCATGCTTTATCAATTCTCATTCATTGCTTTATTGCAATATTTCTCATATCGTTCCTTTCTAAGAGGAACAAACAATATTTCATTCATTGTAACGACCCGCACCCACTGTTAGGGTACAAGAACGTAACAATGCCCAGCATACGCCGCAGTGTCGGCGGTAGAACGTTGTCCTAGGTCTCAATGCATCTAACAGTATAAGACTAAATAGTTTATACTCCCCGAATGGAGGTGACATAGCAGAATGTAAACCCAATCACAACTAAGGAAGAAGAAGTACGGTAAGATATAAAACTCAAATAAAATACAGAAGATCATAAGAGACTAAGTGTCTAAGATACAAACTCAGAATACATCTCAGAACTCAAATACAATAATCCATAAATACAACTCAAGATGACTGAAAATAAACTATAAGCAAAAACCCTAGCTATCTATGCAACCTCTACTGTCTCCTATAGGCTAGCAGGCAACCTCCAGGCTATCTGTAAAATTTATCAACGGGTCCAGTCAGGACTGGAGCGAGCACAGTACATCTCAATAGATCATAGCAGGTTAGAAATATAATCATGCAGTAAAGTAAGATATAGGATCTGAAGAAAATACAGTATGTAACCAGAGAAAGAACTGTAATAGAAATATCTACTATAAAGAGAGCTAACAGTGGCTAGTGAGTCAGAGTACAATATAAACATGTGAATGGCATAGGAGATTCTGGGAACTATACTATGGAGTGATTCTGGAAACTGCACTACTTGGATATTATTCACATGTTTACTTCTACTCCCCGTACCCCCAATCAATACACAAGGATCCAACCAGGTTATGTTATGATTCCATGCAAAGGCCTACAAGGGTGATACATGGATAGCCCATAAGTGGGTGATTCTGGGAATGCCCACAATGGGGTGATTCTGGGAATGCCCATAAATGGGTGATTCTGGGAAGACTCTGTGATCATGAGAGTACATGTCACAAGTGATCGAAGAACCGTGAAGCATATTGATATACCATGTAAGTGAAACGCACAGAACATGTAGTATACGATGCTCCTAAAGGATAACATCTAAAGAAAGGATCCATATAGTACCAATCCGTGTGACCAACGTGACTGTATCAAGTAAAGTAATTTAAAGCAGGAAAATAATTCTAAACAGGATATGAAATGATCAGAGAATGTACTCGCCTGATATCTGAATGTCCAAGGTAAAGATACTGTCCGAGGAGAGGTGTCTGGCTCCTAATTAGAACAGCACAAGTCACAACATGTCCAGAAGGGTAATATAAAGCACTACAATGCATTATACATGAATCTTGGTCAAACTAGGCCAAAGTCAACCCTTGGTCAACTCTGGTCAACTGCACTAGTCAAACTAGGTCATGTCCTAACCCAGCAAGTCTTACTAGGCCTAACCAAGACTATCCTAGCAAGCACACATCAATACAAGGCTATACAAGCCAACATACACCCAACTCTATATAGCATGCAATTATTCAATACTCAAATAGGCAAGAATTCACATTGGATATACACTAGGTAATCTATTACTTCAAGCTATACATGTCTACACATATATACACATGCATATATTGGTATTCAATATTAGGTCTATAATTATGGCATTTCAAATGGTTATATAAACTTATATATTACAACACAATATGCTAACATATATATAATATACATACATAGCTAAGTTAACTATATTCATAAATACTTATTTAAGAGGCTATGTGTGTTGTGAACATGCCAAAGGGGCAAGTGAGGGTTAAATGGCCATACATAGTGTATACATATCAAAGAGTGTCAAAGTGTAAGTGAACAAAGTGTCCAGTGTGATAGTGTCAACATAGTGTAAGGGGTACATAAGATAATATATGATTTGTGTTAACATAGAACATTATATCTCATTAACTTGTATTGCATACATTATATCTATTATTACATTACATTCATGCTTGCATTCATTCATCATTCATTTATTCTCTTGTACTACTATATGCACCATATATTACATACTATGGAACCTACATATTCATTACAAGCCATACTTATACATGCTTATATTAGATAGGATACTTATACCTCAGACATCATTTATTTAAACATTTACTCATTCTTGCATTCTCTATTTAATTACATAATGTATATACATTAACATGGGTTAAAATCAAATAGAACATTATATTACACACAAGGGTGCACAAAATGCATATGCCGAATAGTAACTCCTACTAATAATCAATACTATACCATCTCAGAATGAATTAAAATCTAGGATTAAAGTATGTTATAGATCTATGTGTTAGCTTTCCGAAACTTCAAACGGATCGCGTTTTCGTTTCTGGAAACTCCCGGAATCGCGAAAACACCGAGAACGCGTTTGTCTTTCGTACAGCTGACACTCAAATAGTTCTCCAGAAAGTTACAGAATGAATTAGGCCTATTAATACATGTTTTTGGAAAGCTAACTTCAATACGCTTCTTTTTAAAATAACGGAAGATTAAACCGAGCTTTGAGCTAGAAGTTATGACATTTCTAAGTTAGGGCTGAAATTAAAAACGTGGATAAAAATCATGACAGATTTAGATAGTTTGAGCCAAAAGAATACACAATATATATCCTAATTATCCACAACAATAATGACAATAATAATGAGGAACCACACTCACAAACTTGATTATATAATCATCATGAACCATTTATTACATATATAAATATAGATACACTCTCATTACAATATATATATATATATACATACACAAATCTATATATGTTACATGAACACATCTATAAGAGAAACATGAATGAAATGTAAAGTACTCAAGAACACATCTCTACATATTCAAATCTGAGATTTAATATGAATTAATTCATTTAATCAATATTTTAAATATAAAGTGTGTCCAAGTTTGGGGGTTTCACCCATGAACACAAGACACAACAATAATACAATAGAAATCCCTAAAGGACACATAATGGACACAAGAGGACACAAAATAGGGACACAACAATGAGGGTCATTCCTATGGTTAAAACTTTTCTAAATGCAAAATGGAGAAATAAAAGAGAAGGAATATTACCTAAAGGAGAGAAAATCCAAAGAGAAATGCTTCTTCCTTGGGAGAGCTTGAGAGCACTTGGGGAAGAAGACTTCTCAAAGAGAGGAAATGAGATGGGAGTCCTATTAGGGCCGGCCACAATGGTTATATCCCCACCTCATTGAATATTACAAGTTTGCCCCTCCTTTAGTTACAAGTGTTTAAAACAATTTTGGTTAGGGTTTGGGGGTAAAAGGGTCAAAATAAAAACTCTAAATGGTTAACCTAATAATTAGGATTATGACTAATCTTTCTATCATGACTAATTAAAATGTGGGCCATGGCTAACTAATGCATGGGTCCAACTAGAGTCTAAGTTACCCCGGGTCCCCGTTACAAGTCGGATTGAGATAAAATTCGAACCTGACTCAAATAATCCTAAAACAATATCATAAATAATAATAATATCAAAATAATTCAAAGAGATCAAATGCAAAATATCCTTAGGCCAGAAATGATATTAAAATATCATAATCACATGGTTAGGCTCTAGGTCAAACAGTCTCTAGGGTTTCACTAGCAAAACGTCAAAACCACAAGTCATTGATTTAAACAATTTTAAAATGATTTAAAATCACAAAAAATTATATCATGAATTAAATATCATTATTAAAATAATTATAATCACAAAATTTCAAAATTACCCTCATTTGGAAAACTGGGTGCTACAACTCTACCCACCTTAGAAAACTTTCGTCCTCGAAATTTAAGATCGATAGTACTCCTTCTAGAGCCTCTAACCTACCCAATATCTAAGGTAACACTTCCTAACACTGGAATAATAAACGGACATCTAAATAGTGTCAATCTAGGAATACCTCCAACACTGCTCTACTGTACGGCGGTAAAGGAACTTCAATAAAATATGGACTGGAACCTATATCCAAGGGACTGGACCTATTTTAAAGTGGTCTTAACTAAGGATGAAAAGGAACTGATCATAGGCTATAGGTATTCTCAAACTATTATCTTCCTATTAACCATCTATTAATACATTCTATTACCATAGGAACGATACATTACTAAGACATATAGGCCCCTATCTCTCATAATACATTTATACTCACCAAAAGACTAGTACATCCTATCAAGGCTGATACTATAATCTCTCATAAATCTCATAAGCTACATGTTTATAGACACATATCCCCACATCAAGGACTAACCTATATATATCTACAACTGATACTAATGGGGTGACGTCCCTATTTCCTAACAATCAAGGTCTAAATTTTTTATCTAAATTATGCAATTTAAAGGAATAGTATACAAGGTCAGGCATACCGTAGCAGTTGGAAGTCTCACCTAGGTACACTAATCATTCTAGGTCAAAACATTACTATGGTATCAACACACCAACAATCTAGGGTGTCCTAATTGGAAAGGTAAGGGAACAACAATCATCAAGGTTGTAGGGCTGTCTACCATCCCTATAAAAATTGGTCTACAAGCAACTAAGAAATTAAAAGGTCACTATTCCATAAAATAGCAAAAAAAAATTAGGCACAACAAATCACAAATAGATTTTTGTCTTGACACGATCTAAGTTGATCAATTTCGAGATAAAACGAGATTTGGGCAAGAAGGGAAATCAATGAAATCAAAGTATGAGCACGAACATCCATGATGGAGGTTCAGGTCATGATAATTTAATTCAACTGGGTATGAATACGAGGTTCATAGGCGATAAAAAGATTTCAAGGAGAATTGTCAAGGCTGTCGCGAATGAGACTCTAGAGTCAAGTTTAACTATGTCTCCATTCTCGTAGATTGATACATGAAAAAGCGAACCAAAGTGCAATAGGTTGATCAGATCATCATGTACCGGTTCTGATTAGACATATGTTAGTGGGTGGCCACCCAATAAAATATGTCATGACCAAGCTCGAAAATAGATAAGCTTGCAAAACTAAGGCTAATTTAGCATCACAAGATATAAGGGTGGTATTGATGAAAGGAATTACATAGTCCAAGTTTCTTAACCAACGGGTCAAGTAATCAGATATGGTACAAGGTTAAGCATCTAAGGAAACAGCAACACCATCACATGTCAGGTCGAAAGAATTGAGTCAAGGCTGAATTTCTAATTGAAATAAGAAAAAATTTAGTATAATGGTAGAGGTTATAGTTTAGCCAGTTGACCAGAAAATCATATCAAGAAAATAGAGTACAAGAAGACGGGTTTTAGTGGGACATGATATACCTACACGAAGGTGAGCTCGTCTAGGTCTTGCATATAAGATTTGTTGGAGGGTAACAGCTAGTATTACATTCCGAATATCAAAGTCACGATAAGGAACGTCAAGAATCTCAATTAGAAGTAGGAGTTCAAGAGGTGGTAATTAATGCACAAAAATAATGAAGATCGAGTTAGTCATCTGCTTCTGATACTCTTAAGTTCATCTGGTCATAACTTGCCAATCATATCTTTACCTCCCAGTCCCCATATGAAAATTTAACCTTTACTTAAACCCTTACCATGACTACCGTAGGCAATTCCCAATTTCCAAACATCACTCTTGAAGCACAGCCCTCACATTTAGGAATCAACATTAACCATTTATTTAAATTTCCAAGTTCTTTCACCTTGCCTTAAATTTGACCCAAAATCTCTAAATCCCGTTTACGAATTCCTTGAACTTGTTCAAATTGTTCTCCTCGTATTATTTAATTTAAATCTCTAGGCCTTACAAAACTTATCTTCCATCATAAAATCAACTTCCGTATTTTCTTCGACATACACCCTTGAATATTATTCTCCTAAAAATATTTCACAAAAATCTCTAAACTTCCATAACTTTGTGTTCTCTCTATCCCTAGTCATTTCCTCGCAACATCTTATTTAATATCCTTATTAAACACAATTAACTTCTCTTTTCATTACTAACCTTCTACATAGCCTCAGAGTAAAGTTTTCCCCAGAATCATAACCAAGATTTTCTAAGTTCTCAAAACTAGCTTGACCTCTGATATCCTCATTAGTTTTGAATACACCTATAAACTATCTCATAACCCCAAACTTTCTCTAAATGTAATTATTTCCAGATTGGCAGTATACATCTCTTTATTCTACTCGAGACCTTTACCACATTTCTATCTCAAGTTTCCATATGGAACACTCTACATTTGATTTTCTTTAGATCATCATAAAATAACCAGTTACGTCTTCTCTGAGCTACATAATTTACGTCACTTCCTTAGCCTTCCCCATGTAAAAGATACGAAGATTCAAGGGTTTCGACGTACATCTGGTAGGGACGACAAGATATGAGTAATTAATAATAAGACAGAGTTTAAGATAAGAGGTAAATAAGAATGCAAGGGAATAATGGCGAGAAGAATGATGAAGATATGTTCCTTCTCATCGGTTCAAACGAGAGGAACCCATCAAGCTTAAATTCAATAGCAAGGAATGAGGGTGAATCCAAACAAGAGGAAAAGGAATTCCAATTGAAGTTCAAAATGAGTTGCTCAGGGGTCGTCCCAGAAATCTCTCAAAGAATCCTAATGTGATTGAGTACCTTGGATTTGAAAATATTAATCTAAATACAAAATTAAATCAACAACTACAAAATTTATCAAAATTATCAACTAATACCAGGATTCAAAGTTCTACAATGAATCCACAAAATCAATATAAATCAAGGAAAAAGGTGAATCAAAACAAGGAAAAGGAGTTTAATTCGGAATTAAAAATGAGATTCTCAAGGATCATCCCAGGAATCTCTCAAGGAATCCTAACAGTGATTGAGTATCCTCTCATCCTAACATCTTATTTATATATCCTATAGCAGGCTCGTAGTAGTACAACTAAGTCGTTGCGCTGCTACAAAATCGCACTAATGTGAATCTCGACCTGCATGGGCCACCACTAAAAACGTGTCACGACCCGCACCCACTTTTAGGGTACGAGAACGTAACAATGCCCCAGCCTACACCGCAGTGTCGGCGGTAGAACGCTGTCCTAGGTCTCAATGCATCTAACAGTATAAGACTAAACAGTTTATACTCCCCGAATGGAGGTGACATAGCAGAATGTAAACCCAATCACAACTAAGAAAGAAGAAGTACGGTAAGATATAAAACTCAAATAAATACAGAAGATCAGAAGAGACTAAGTGTCTAAGATACAAACTCAGAATACATCTCAGAACTCAATTACAATAATCCATAAATACAACTCAAGATGACTGAAAATAAACTATAAGCAAAACCCTAGCTATCTATGCAACCTCTACTGTCTCCTCTAGGCTAGCAGGCAACCTCCAGGCTATCTGTAAAATTTATCAACGGGTCCAGTCAGGACTGGAGCGAGCACAGTACATCTCAACAGATCATAGCAGGTTAGAAAATATAATCATACAGTAAAGTAAGATACAGGATCTGAAGGAAATACAGTATGTAACCCGAGAAAGAGAACTGTAATAGAAATATCTACTATAAGTAGAGAGCTAACAGTGGCTAGTGAGTCAGAGTACAATATAAACATGTGAATGGCATAGAAGATTTTGGGAACTATACTATGGAGTGATTCTGGGAACTGCACTACTTGGATATTATTCACATGTTTACTTCTACTCCTCCGTACCCCCAATCAAAACACAAGGATCCAACCAGGTTATGTTATGATTCCATGCAAAGGCCTACAAGGGGTGATACATGGATAGCCCATAAGTGGGTGATTCTGGGAATGCCCACAATGGGGTGATTCTAGGAATGCCCATAAATAGGTGATTCTGGGAAAACTCTGTGATCATGAGAGTATATGTCACAAGTGATCGAAGAACCGTGAAGCATAGTGATACACCATGTAAGTGAAACGCACAGAACATGTAGTATATGATCCTCCTAAAGGATAACATCTCAAGAAAGGATCCATATAGTACCAATTCGTGTGACCAACGTGACAGTATCAAGTAAAGTAATTTAAAGCAGGAAAATAATTCTAAACAGGATATGAAATGATCAGAGAATGTACTCGCCTGATATCTGAATGTCCAAGGTAAAAATACTGTCCGAGGAGAGGTGTCTGGCTCCTAATTAGAACAGCACAAGTCACAACATGTCCAGAAGGATAATATAAAGCACTACAATGCATTATACATGAATCTAGGTCAAACTAGGCCAAAGTCAACCCTTGGTCAACTCTGGTCAACTGCACTAGTCAAACTAGGTCAAACTAGGTCATGTCCTAACCCAGCAAGTCTTACTAGGCCTAACCAAGACTATCCTAGCAAGCACACATCAATAGAAGACTATACAAGCCAACATACACCCAACTCTATATAGCATGCAATTATTCAATACTCAAATAGGCAAGAATTCACATTGGATATACACTAGGTAATCTATTACTTCAAGCTATATATGTTTACACATATATACACATGCATATATTGGTATTCAACATTAGGTCTATAATCATGGCATTTCAAATGGTTATATAAACTTATATTACAACAAAATATGCTAACATAATATAATATACATACATAGCTAAGTTAACTATATTCATAAATACTTATTTAAGAGGCTATGTGTATGTATGTGAACATGGCAAAGGGGCAAGTGAGGGTTAAATAGGTACATATCAAAGAGTGTCAAAGTGTAAGTGAACAAAGTGTCAAGTGTAATAGTGTCAATATAGTGTAAGGGGTACATGAGGTAATATAGGATTTATGTTAACATAGAATATTATATCTCATTAACTTGTATATTGCATACATTACATCTATTATTACATTACATTCATGCTTGCATTCATTCATCATTCATTTATTCTCTTGTACTACTATATGCACCATACATTACATACTTTGGAACCTACATATTCATTACAAGCCATACTTATACATGCTTATATTAGATAGGGTACTTATACCTCATACATCATTTATTTAAACATTTACTCATGCTTGCATTCTCTATTTAATTACATAATGTATATACATTAACATGGGTTAAATCAAATAGAACATTATATTACACACAAGGGTGCACAAAATGCATATGCCGAATAGTAACTCCTACTAATAATCAATAATGTACCATCTCAGAATGAATTAAAATATAGGATTAAAGTATGTTATAGATCTATGTGTTAGCTTTCCGAAACTTCAAACGGATCGCGTTTTTGTTTCTGAAACTCCCGAAATCGCGAAAACACCGAGAACGCGTTTATCTTTCGTACAACTGACACTCAAATAATTCTCCAGAAAGTTACAGAATGAATTAGGCCTATTAATACATGTTTTTGGAAAGCTAACTTCAATACGCTTCTTTTAAAAAAACGGAAGATTAAACCGAGCTTTGAGCTAGAAGTTATGACATTTCTAAGTTAGGGCTGGGTGAAAAAACGTGGATAAAAATCATGACGGATTTAGATAGTTTAAGCCAAAAGAATACACAATATATATCCTAATTATCCACAACAATAATGACAATAATAATATGAGGAACCACACTCACAAACTTGATTATATAATCATTATGAACCATTTATTACATATAAATATAGATACACTCCATTACAATATAATATATATATATATATATATTATATATATATATATATATATATTATATATATATATATATACACAAATCTATATATGTTACATGAACACATCTATAAGAGATACATGAATGAAATGTAAAGTACTCAAGAACACATCTCTACATATTCAAATCTGAGATTTAAAATGAATTAATTATTTAATCAATATTTAAAATATAAAGTGTGTCCAAGTTTGGGGGTTTTCCCCATGAACACAAGACACAACAATAATACAATAGAAATCCCTAAAGGACACATAATGGACACAAGAGGACACAAAATAGGGACACAACAATGAGGGTCATTCCTATGGTTAAAACTTTCCTAAATGCAAAATGGAGAAATAAAAGAGAAGGAAATATTACCTAAATGAGAGAAAATCCAAAGAGAAAGGCTTCTTCCTTAGGAGAGCTTGAGAGCACTTGGGGAAGAAGACTTCTCAAAGAAAGGAAATGAGATGGGAGTCCTATTAGGGCCGGCCACAATGGTTATATCCCCACCTCATTGAATATTACAAGATTGCCCCTCCTTTAGTTACAAGTGTTTAAAACAATTTTGGTTAGGGTTTGGGGGTAAAAGGGTCAAAATAAAAACTCTAAATGGTTAACCTAATAATTAGGATTATGACTAATCTTTCTATCATGACTAATTAAAATGTGGGCCATGGCTAACTAATGCATGGGTCCAACTAGAGTCTAAGTTACCCCGGGTCCCCGTTACAAGTCGGATTGAGATAAAATTCGAACCCGACTAAAATAATCCGAAAACAATATCATAATAATAAAATAATATCAAAATAATTCAAAGAGGTCAAATGCAAAAATATCCTTAGGCCAAAAATGATATTAAATATCATAATCATATGGTTAGGCTCTAGGTCAAACAGTCTCTATGGTTTCACTAGCAAAACGTCAAACCACAAGTCATTGATTTAAATAATTTTAAAATGATTTAAAATCACCAAAAATTATATCATGAATTAAATATTATTATTAAAATAATTATAAACACAAATTTCAAAATTACCCTTATTTGGAAAACTGGGTGCTACATTCATTTCATAGGAACATTATTCCTTCTTTTATTGCTTATAAGGAAACATGCAACAACAACAGTTATGTAGAAGGTACATAATTCTAGTGTTTTATTCAGTTCATTGGGTCGACAGCATAGCCAGTTCATTGTTTATTCTATCCTTCACAAGGTATCTCATTCATTCAAGTGTTTTACTTGTTCCGGCAGCGTTAAGCATAAGGGGCATTATCAATTCATTTATAGGCAACAAGTCATATTAGCAGTTCAGGGTGATTCATTCAGCAGTTCAATGATTATGTGTCGTTCATTTTAATAGTAGGCAATAAAAGCATCTCTATCGATTAGCAACTAAAGCATCACAGTTATTCAGCATTCAAGGTATGGGACATTAGGTACATATTCTTAGCACTTCAGTATTCATTTTTAGAAAGCATGAAGGAGCAAGGAGAAGGAAGGACAGTTTCACTCACTTAATATAAAGGGTCTACCTATTCCGATCGCATATTCCCACCAGACATAGCTCCACCAGCGAGCCATGTTCCAACACCCATTCCATTCGGCTGGCTAAGAGACTGTGTCAGTATCAATTCTCTTGATTTCCAACATAAGCCTCGGTTCAACATTCTGATAGCGTCCAACCAGCCAACCAAATACCTCGTACGGAGCGGGGCATACATAATATACCACTCAGAAAAAGTTTCGTCCTCGAAACTTAAGGGAACAACTCATTCTACTAATTCGCTTAGTCACAATAAGTTACTCATACAGCTTCAATTAAATATTCATTTCAGCACACTCGATCATCTCAAAATTATTATCTTATTGTACCACTTAAACCATTGATGATTCAATCCGTCTTTCTCTTTTCAAAAATACTTGCAACTTCTTATTGATTCACCATATTCTTCTAGCATTGTTACCTTCCTCGCAGCCTACTACTTCATTTGGATTCATACACATATCTTAGGCGTCCCCAAAATACATGCATTTCAGCCAAAGTCTGTGATAGTACGATTCAATAAGCTCCCTTTATAGTGTTATCTCTGTCGCAGCTATCACTTCGGTTGGATCCGTACACATACTTTAGGCGCCCCAAAATATATGTACTTCAGCCAACTTCCTTGTTAGTGCGATTCGATAAGCCATGATTGTAACTCATTTCCCCAAATCTGACTTAGCATCCTTTCAATTGACTTATTACTTCACCATAATCGCTATCTTTCATCCACAACACTCAACATCATGGACAACTCAAATAAGCTCCTTACCCAAGCATAATATTTCTAACATTCGGGCCAAGGGTCTAACTTAGAACCAATCATATCAAGAGTTCACAACATGCAATGATATTCCTTTCTAAATCCAACAATATTTCTCACCTAGGTAATTCATCTTTTCTATAAGATACAATCTGACGTCACCCACTATCGATTACCCGAGCCAAGGGTACAATTCTATACAACGGTCAAGGTTAATCCAGCTACCCGGCTATAGATACCGATCCAACATTCTCGTTATGAGCAGTCAATTCCATTCAATGGAACAATTCACAGCTCGACACGCACCAGTCAAGTCTTACCCTACGATTGTACTTTCCACTTACAGCCGACATATAACTTAAAAAAGGGTCAAACATCTCTACGACACAAGCTGAAGCATACATCTCCTTGTAGAAGCATGGAAAATATTGCTTTTAGTCCCATATCGGAAAGGAGAAAAAGAAAGGGCACACTCAATTCTATAAATAGAGCCCCCTTACCTCCTTTGAAAAGGGCACCAACTTCTCTTCCCTCCTTCCAAACTTGGACTCTTCCTATTACGCACCTTCGGGTGCTAAGTAGAAGAAGTCTAGGGCAGCGCGGGCTCATCGGGCTCAGTCAGCTATCCCAACCTTTGACCATCAAGAGCGTTCCGCTAAGCGGGCCTCTGATGGAAAGTTGTACAGAGCCTCCTGTGTCCAGCCCCCGGCGGTAAAAGGACAGAGTGGTTCTCAAGAGTTTTCCAACAATGATCGAGGGCAACTGTTTCTATTAGCCCCCACATCAGGGAGAAAACATGATACCTACGCACTCGTGTGTTCAGGGTACCCGGGCCCACAAAGCGAATGCACGGGCAGATCGAGACATTTCTCATGCGAGTCATGAGACGTCCTTCATGCGGCTCGATCATGAGACATTCCTCATGCGGCTCGGTCATGAGACGTCCTTTATGCGGCTCGGTCATGAGACATTCCTCATGCGGCTCGGTCATGAGACGTCCTTCATGCGGCTCGGTCATGAGACATTCCTCATGCGGCTCGGTCATGAGACGTCCTTCATACGGCTCGGTCATGAGACATTCTTCATGCGGCACAGAACCCAGGAAGCTTCAGGCGACTCAAAATCAGACGAGCTTCATACGGCTCAAGAGTATCATGCAGCTCAAAAATCACCAACATGGACATACGGCTCAACGCACATAGGTAGCTCGAGTAAACTCCATGCAGCCCAGAGAGAGAGGCCACGTGGTCTTCAAAAACAGCTGTGCCCAACGTGTAGACGCATTTAATGCTCTGACGGCTGACAGACCTGACAAGTGACAGACCTGACATAAAGTTGTCATAATGACTGACACGAAAAGCAGTACTTCGGGAATAAGGAAAATCTTCAAAGTGGCACTGTCTACCAAAGTTTTGAGGCGAGCTTATGCGGCCAAGAATAAACGAGTTCCTGCGGCTCAATACAACGCTAGCTTATGCGGCTCGTAGAGATTATGTACATGCGGCTCATTGAGAGTTCATCCCCTGCGGCTCAATAAAGCACTGTCCCATGCGGCTCATGAAGGTCAAGTGTTGCCCATCCTATGCGGCTCTGGCAGGACCCACAATCAAAATACGTGGCATCGGATCAATCAAGGATTTAACCAAATCCTAACAAGAATATTTGACATCATCGTCATAATTACTAAGATCAGGGCATATCATTTATTATCAAGCTAATGGGACACGTGGCGAGCAATCAGACATTGGCATAATCAATCATGAAGATTTAAAGCAATTAGCATTAATTGCTCACAAGATACGGTTCTATCCGCATTAATGGCCTAGATTTATCGTAATCAGGATCAAGGGTTCAGATAGATTGAAGGAGCGCCGACATTCCAAGCAAATGATCATTAGCAAACCCTAATGATCATACCCCACTCCTATAAATAGCCAGCAGCATTCCCTTACAAAACCCCCGACAACTAGAGAAAAAAAAAAGAAGAGAGAGGGGAGAGAGAGGTCGGCACCAAAAGAATAAGAGAGAGATCTACACAGAGAGAGCTCCCCCTTTCTTCTTGATAATCACAGAGAGAGAGAAGTCAGGAGAGCAATCCGAGGAGAGCAAGAAGAGCGTTTCTTTATCAACGCCGAGCAGATCTTCCCCGAGCCAAGGCTACATACTGATCATCCAAGGAGTAAGACAGAGCGGCCGTCGCTTTCCCGAGCCTCTATCGTCACCCCCCAGAATCAAAAATAAACAATCGTACTTAGTCTGCTGTACCTAGGTTTTCGTCCCTAGGCTTTCTTTGTACGAGCGAGTTTGTATTGTGAGTCTAAGTTCAGTCCTCCTATAATTGTTCTGTTCTTTTACAATCAATGGCAAACACGATGGCGACTCTGCTGGGGACTAACTTCTCCACGGCTGAGGAGTTGGTGACGCAATCAGATGCAGACAAACTTGGCTCCACACAAAAGAAGATGGTCGTCCGCTTCGACCAACAGGCGTTCGAAGAGATGCTCTCTGAAGGCAGCGCTGGCCCGGCCCAGAAGCGCACCCGCACCACGAAGGCTCGCAAAGAATGGAGACCGAAGTCATTTGCTCCTCCTCAAGCCCTCGATGGGATGCCCTCTGTTGCTCAAGACGGCGAGAAGGATTCTCCTGCGGTCCTACTTCAGATCGTAGACAACTCTGCTGTCCCCAAGTCCGGCAGAAGAAAATATTATAATGCTGGACTTGCAGGGACAAAGAGGGACTCTACGCGGACCGAACCGCAGAAGAGTATTAGCCGCAAGGAGAAAGCCCATGCGGCTACATCCGCCAACCGCATGAAGAAAACTCATGCGGCTACTTCTGTCAGCCGCATAACTTATGCGACTACAGTTCCCAACAATATGAACGAGACTCATGCGGCCAGTAAAGTCAATCGTTTGCAGAAAACCCATGCGGCCACAGATGCCAACCGCATGCGGCCAGCCTGCACGGTCATGACCCCTAGCCGCATACGAACTCGTCCGACGACAGGAGACAACCGCATGCAGACAGCCTGTACGGTTTCCGCTCCCAGCCCCATAGCATCTGCTCCATGCTCCTCTCGATCAGTTTTCGACCGTCTCTCGTACGGTCTGAACCCTGATGACTCTCTGGATGATAAGCCAGACTCTGTGATGTTCAACTTGGACTCTTCCTATTATGCACCCACAAGTGCTAGAAAGAAGAAGTCTAGGGCAGTGCGGGCTCATCAAGCCCAGACAGCTGCCCCAACCTCTGACTATCAGGGCGTCCCACTGATTATCACACGGGCCTCTGATGGGAAGTTATACAGAACCGCTCAAGTCCAATCCCCGGCGGCGAATGGACAGAGTGGTTCCTCTGACCTGCGTGAGGCGATCCTCCACAAACGCAAGGAAAGAGAAGGGGCCTCGGCGTGCAAAGAATCCTCATATGGACGTCACTGCACCCAGATCATCGTCAACTGCTGCTGCAACAACGCGGCAGTGACGGAAGATCGTCCGTCCGTCTTCCACAGACTACAGCACCCAAACTCAGAAGATGAGGTACCTCCTGTTGTCTCCTGCAATTCTGCTCAGGCATCTCCAGTCCAAAGATATCAGCCACTATAGCTAAGAAATTGTCGGCTAGACGGTTGCCGTCGACCGGAGTATACCAACACATCCGTTCGAAGACAAAATCTGCTGCAACAGGAGACTCATCGTCCCCGACCCTGGGGGTCGTAGGAGCTGGAGGTAGTACCCCTCCGAACGTCCACAACAATCCAACGTTTCAAGAAGACAAACCCCGAGAAACAACCCTCCCATTGGGTACAACAGATGCTGATGTCCCCGAGGACATCCATGATTCTCGAGATGAAGCAAGCTCCGAAGCTGGGGGTAGTGTTCCTTCCGAGTCCGAACCTGAAGAGAACATCCCCACATATCCAGATGATTTCTCGACGCATGGGTACGACTCGGAGGGTACATCCTCAACCACTCCCTCCGTCACTCCTCATGTGAAGATGGTATTCATGATAGACAGCAATCAAGGCGGTTCCAGCGATCGCCAGCGCATCGACACGTTGGAGGCCATATTGCACGCCTTGGTCAAGTCTGTAGATGAGATCAAAGCGGCACTTCCTACTCTGCAGGGAGTGACACCTGGCCAGACAAGCACGGGTCCCACAATCAACGTAGATTCAAATTCAGCGACACCAAACCAGGGCAATAACCCTCCCGAGATAACGGCCCCTACCGCGACAGATGAGGCCCGAGAAGTAAGAAGAGAGGTTCAGGAGCTCCGAGCAATGTTCCACGCCCGAGAAATTTCTCAAGACCTCAGAATACGGTGACCATATCCTGCTGAATGGAGGGATGTTCCCTTTCCGCCAAGATATAAGCCGTTCAATATCAACCCATATGATGGCAAGACTTCAGCAAGTCGATACATCACTTACTTTGAGGTCACTACCGACCATCTGCCCCATGATGACGCTATCCTCATGCGGTTATTCATTGGGGCAATGGAAGGAGTCGCCTTCGATTGGTACCGCAACCTGCCAGACAATTGCATCCACTTCTTCGCTGGCTTCAAACGCTTGTTCTTGGAGAGGTTCTATGAGGTAGGACAGGACGTGACAATGTCTACCCTCATGGACGTCGTTCAAGGAGAGAAAGAACTGACGAGAAATTACATTGAGCAGTTTTGTCAAACCGCAATGAAGTTACCATCTGGCAACCCGGACTCTTCTTTGATTGAAATTTGCCAAAAGAGACTACTTCCAACAATTAGTCTCTGGATGGGCAAAAGTCAGTTCAAGGATTGGAAGGCTTTTATCATCAGTGCTACAAGTGCTGAAGAACGATTGAAGAAGGCTCGCCAACTGGGGTTGCATATCTCGGAGGGAGAGAACAAGAGCAAGCGTCCCAACACCAGCAACGATAATGGGGGTAGCCCCTCCAGCAACCGGGACAACAAAGGCAAGCAGGCTATGGTGACCGATACAGCCCAGAAGCCCGAGCCACAGCCAGCCGAAAAATAATGGCCTTAAATCACTTATTCCTTTGAAGACGGCCACGTCAAGCCTATCTTGGACATGCTTATACAAGGAGATAGGATTCAGCTTCCTCCACCAAGACGGGAGCCTCGGCCGGCTGATCTGGAGAACCCAAAGTTCTGCCATTACCATCGCTACGTCCACCATGCTACACACGACTGCTACCAACTGAAACGGTATATCCAAAACCTCATCGATTCGAACGCCCTGGCCATCGATTTCGAAGAGGTAACCGTGGCAGCCAACATGGTGTCCGTACAATTCGGCAGCTTCCCTCCAACAGAGACTCAGGACGGGGTTATACCCATCCCTCTGGCAACAATGGAGATTGCTAATCTGCCGCCTGCTTGCGATCAAGCCGCTGGTCTGGTACCCCTCACCACATCACGAGGGAAAATCATGTGGGTCCATCCGGACCTAGTCCACGAGGTAACTCAGCCCTCTCCACCTTTTAAAAGGAAAAGTGAAAAAGTCAGATCCTGTCGTACTGCCTCGACGGAAGAAGAGGAAGTCTCGGCCGTCACTACTCGATCTGGAACACAAGCCCAACCGGTAACCGAAAGCGCGACTGATGATCATCCGTCCACTACCAATGATGCTCCGGGACCGGCTCAGCCTTCGACGACCGACAAGCCTAGGCCGAAGGAGACTCGCTTCGACAAGTCCCTCCGGAAGGAGACATCTCAGGGGCTGGAGAGGCCCTACAACTTCGACATCTTAGCGCAATTAGCTAATACCCCGGCCAAATTGTCTTTATATGAACTCCTCAGGCTCTCAAAGGATGTTCGCACGGCTTTAAGTGAGGCGCTCCAAAATGCTGACGCATACTTGGCTCAGGTCAACCTCACGGGAGATAACCAACCTACAGAGCTCCAAGATAGTGCGTGTACGGGAGCAATGCCCAATATCGTCTTCTCTCCGCAGGATATGCTTATCAAAACTAACCTGCACGATCGCCCGTTATACTACACTGGATACATTGGCGACGTATAGGTGGACCGAATGCATATTGATCCTGGGTCTTCCATAAGCATCATTTCGAAGGGTCTGCTACATCATCTTCGCATTCCGATGCATCGCCTGACGCCTACAAGCACCGCCATTAGCGGTTTCAATTCGGGCAGGAGCTACCCAATCGGGAAGATCCGTCTGAAATGCCAGATTGGCGATCTCCAATCAGAAGTCACCTGCTACGTCATAGACGTCGACACTTCTTACAACATCCTTTTAGGGCGGCCATGGATACACGATTACATGATCGTGCCTTCCACGCTGCACTAATGTTTCAAATATGTCGATAAGCATGGCTTCGTGAGGACGGAATTTGCTGATATCGATCCCTTCAAGGGGGTCGAATCTTATTACTCAGACTCCTGTCTGTACGAAAAATCGAAGAAGCACCTAGTCAAAGAAGATGTGCAAGCTCATACCAAGACGGCCACAGGATCAGAAGAACCTCTGACGATCCACCTCCAGGCTCGCAAACCAGGCAATTCTGCACCCCTTACGGCCACTCTGCGTAAGGACGCAATCAGTCTCTCCGCACAAGAAGAACAGATGAAAATCCGGCTGCCAAGGTCCGGCCAAGCGCCGAGACCCATAACAGGGCCACTTACCATCAGACTACCGAGAGTCGGTCAGCTCCAAACGGAGAAGCCCAATCCCTCCGACAGACCGCTCACAATACGCCTTCCCAAGAAGGTTCTTCACCCCGATGCGAGGTCTGACACTTCTAGCGAACCAGCCACCCTTTGCCTCACATCAAGTACCAAACTGGGGGTAGCTAGTTTACCAACAACTCCACGATCTGCTCCGTCAGTTGAGCCTCTGAAAATCAAGCTGACTAGGTCGTCCTCTCAGTCTTCATTTATACAGGGGGTGGCTGAAGAAGAACCAGAATTGGCCAAGTATGTGGCTGCCCACTCCGATACCCCCTCCGCAGATGATGTAATCCCTCTAGAAAAGATACCTTACTTCATCAATAAAGGGTTATCTTTGAACTACACTGACCTCAATAAGCTATGTACAATGTATGCTATAGAACACGGTATAGGCACTCACCTACATACACAGGTGACAAACGTGTACACCGCCATCCGACTTACTCCAGTAGAAGACACTTACCGAATAGTCAAGGGAGGGGACCACCCGATCATCTTCGGCCGGACGAACAACCCACATCCCCCCGCTATGGAAGAAGTCGACTACGGGTCAGATGCCGGAAGACTGCCTCTATATCTCTATAGCCCTCAATCCAAATATCTCATGCAGAAATAGGGGTATGATCTAGAAACAACGCCAGGACTGAACTACGGCACTGGACGACGATTACCTTTGAAGACGCCAGCCCCGGCAGGCAAACCACGGAACTACTATAACAAAACCCGATGCGGTTTAGGGTATGTAACGCCTACTACGACCCCTGAAAGCTCAGATGAAGAATGTGACTGGCAGTCACATTCAACCGGATCACCGACTTCCGACTCAGATACCAGCATCGGAGATGTGTTCAGACAAATCATGTCAGTCAACATGGCATTCGCTGACGCTTACGTGGAAGACGAAGACATCCCCGAAATCCTTGAGCTAGAGCCGTGGGCCCAGCAATTAGACGCGCAATGGAAAAAGCGGTTCGAACTGAGAGAACCTCCTATCGAAGATGAGGTCATACAAGTGGATCTCGGCACCGAATCTTCTCCAAAACCGATCTTTATCAATAAAAGCCTGACAAACGAAGAACGAGAATCGCTGCTGAAACTCGTCAGAGAATATATCGACGTGTTCGCGTGGAGTTACGAGGATATGCCAGGGCTAGACCCCGATATCGCTCTTCACAAACTCAACATACGGCCAGACGTAAAGCCAGTCAAATAGCAACAACGACGCTTCCGCCCAGGCGTCATGGACGCAATTGAAGCCGAAGTCAACAAGTTAATAGCCAGCGGTTTCATTCGTGAAGAGCAACATCCTGACTGGGTCGCCAATATAGTACCCGTCCTCAAGAAGAATGGGAAGATTCGAATCTGCATCGACTTTCACAACCTGAATGAGGCATGCCCCAAAGATGAATTTCCCCTTCCCATTACAGACATCATGATCGACAACACATGCGGCTTCGAACGTATGTCATTCATGGATGGATTCTCAGGGTATAATCAAATCAAGATGTCTCCCGACGACGAAAAGTACACATCATTTTAAACGCCGATTGGTACATACTGCTACACAGTCATGCCATTCGGTCTGAAGAATGCCGACGCTACATATCAGCGGGCCATGAGTATCATTTTCCGAGAACATTTACGCAAAATAGTAGAATGCTATGTCGACGACATCGCCATCAAGAGTCGCCATAAGGAAGATCATCTGCAAGACCTGAGAACGGTATTCGACCTGATGAGAGCCCACAACCTGAAGATGAACTCTACGAAATCATTCTTGGGCGTATCCAGCAGGAAATTCTTAGGCTTCATCATCACGGCACGGGGCATCCATGTAGACCCTGCGAAGACGAAGGCAATCATGGGGATGGGTCCCCCAAAAAATCTCCGTGAACTCAGAGGCCTCCAAGGGAGGCTAGCTTACATCAGGAGGTTCATTTCCAACCTCTCCGGGCGATGCCGACCGTTCACACATCTCATGAAGAAGGGAGTCTCATTTGTATGGGACGAGGAATGCCAGCGTGCTTTCGACGACATCAAAGAATATTTGTCAAATCCCCCAGTCCTGGTGGCCCCGGTCCCCGGAAAACCATTCCTGCTCTACGTACGAGCGATGGAACACTCCCTTGGTGCCCTGCTAGCACAAAATAACGATGCAGGCCACGAGCAGGCCATATATTATCTCAGCCGAATGATGATCGGGCCAGAACACCGATACACCGCCGTAGAGATGGAGTGTCTCGCCCTGGTATTCGCTATTCAAAAGACGCAGCACTATGTCACAGGACAAACCATACATGTGACCTCGCGAGTCAACCCCCTCAGAGTCCTCATGACTAAACCAGGGGCCCTCAGCTCTCGCCTCGCCACATAGGCAATATTACTGTCCCCCTATCATATGATCTTCGTCCCGCAAAAGGCTGTTAAGGGTCAAGCCCTAGCAGACTTTTTGGCAGCCCACCCAGGATCAGAGTCATCCAGAATCTATAAAGAGATCCCAGACGAGGTCGCCGATTCGAATACAGCCACCCATGATAACATATGGCGAATGTTCTTCGATGGCGCCTCAAGGACCGGACCCAAGGGAAACATCGTCGTCGGGGTCGGAGTGGTATTAATTTCTCCTACTGGGCTGGTGATCAATCGCGCCTACTCCCTCACGGAACCCTGCTCCAACAATGTGGTCGAATATAACGCTCTGGTCATTGGCCTCCAACTTGCAAAAGAGCTGGAGATAGAATACCTTGAAGCATACGACGACTCCCAACTAATCGTCAATCAGATCAGGGGCTCATAAGAGGTTCGCCATGAAGACATGATCCCCTACCATCAAATTACGATCAACATTATCTCATCATTCGAGGGATTCTTCATCGAACACGTCCCCAGACACCAAAATATCGAAGCAGATGCCCTAGCAGGCCTTGCCGCTTCCTTAGCAGTGCCGAACCAAGCTCATCATTCGGTTGACGTAATAGGCCACGAACTGGTCTGTCCCAAGAACAACGTTCAAGCCATGGCAAGTTATTCTGCCCAGACGGTCGACGACACACCGGACTGGAGACAGCCGTTCATCGACTTCGTCGTATACGACATCCTCCCAGAGAATCTAAAGGAAGCTACCTCTATCAGACGACGCTCTCTCAGATTCTTCTACGATACAGAGACGAAAATGTTGTATCGCCGCTCCTACGATGGATTATTGCTCCGGTGCTTGTCGAACGAGGAAGCTACAGAAGCTGTACGAGAAGCTCACGACGGTGTCTGTGGGGCCCATCAACCCGGCCCTAAGCTACAGGACCGCCTTCGTCGGATGGGCTACTACCGGCCCACAATGGTGGCAGATGCGATAGATTATGCCAGAAAATGCAAGGCCTGCCAAGTCCACGCAGATTTCATTCATCAACCATCCGAGTTTCTGCATCCAACGGTGGCATCCTGGCCATTCGAAGCATGGGGAATGGATATCATTGGTCCAATCACCCCACCATCCTTCCGAGGACACCGCTTCATACTTGCGATCACTGATTATTTCTCCAAATGGGCGGAGGCTGTCCCACTCGCAGAAGTTAAAACTTCAAACGTGATCAGCTTCCTTAAGCATCACGTTATCTACCGCTTCGGACTACCACGAAGAATCATCCATGATAATGGTCCACAGTTTATAAGCCATACATTCTACCGATTCTGCGATAAGCACCGCATTCAGAATGTAGCTTCGACACCATACAACCCGGCAGCAAATGGGTTGGCAGAGGCATTCAACAAAACAATCATCAAGCTCCTTAAGAAGTTCGTCTCCTCCAACAAATGCGACTGAAACGAGAAGCTCGGCGAGTGCTTATGGGCTTATCGCACCACGGTTCGAACAGCCACCGGGAATAGACCATTCTCTCTGGTGTACGAGAGCGAGGCAATCCTCCCTTTGGAGACTCAGATCCCCTCACTCCGCGTCGCCCTCACTTATCAATTGACGACGGATGATAACTACCGACGACGACTACAAGAGTTGGAGGCTTTAGATGAACAGCGCCTCCTAGCTCAGCAAAGGATCGAGCTATACCAAGCACGCATCTTAGGAGCCTTCAACAAAAAAGTTAAAATCAGAACATTCCAAGTGGGTGATCTTGTTCTGGCAGTCCGGAGATCGATGGTCATGACTCACAAGACCACCGGTAAGTTCTAGCCAAAATGGGAAAGTCCATTTGTCATCGAGACCGTGTTCTCCAACGCGCCTACCGCCTCGCTAAGTCGAACGGAGATTTGCTCATGTTGCCCGTCAACGGCAAGTTCCTGAAGAAATACTATGTTTGAACATCATTCTCCAGATTATCGAGTCATGTACTCCTTTAGTACCACTGAACTCCCATCCATCATTCTCCAGATTATCGAGTCATGTACTCCTTTAGTACCACTGAACTCTCATCCATCATTCTCCAGATTATCGAGTCATGTACCGCTGTAGTGCTACCGAACTCTCATCCACCCTATTTCAGATTATCGAGTCATGCACCCGCTGGTGCCGCTGTACTCTCACTCCCTTAATAGTCCAAATTACCAAGTTATGTACCAGCTGGTGCCTCTGAACTTACATTTCAGTCACTCTTTCAGATAGTAAGTCAAGTATGATTATACCTCTGAACTTTCTTCCTGGCAGAGATCCTCCCTCAGGATTCATTACCCGCACTCCCAGTGCACAAAAAGGGTAGTCGATCCACCAATTTCCGAAACGACCATGTCCTTATTACCTCTGAGTCGTCTTCACTTCCACCAAAAACAAACCGCCCCCTCGCATAGAACTTCCACGTTCTCCTACCTCTGAGTCGTTCTATGTACCCAATCTTCATTGAGCCCACTCCTGCCATGTCCTCACTACCTCTGAGTGGGAAGGCTCCGTCGAAGAAATCGTCATATTTGCCATGTCCACATTACCTCTGAACAAGTATGTCGATCCCCTTTTAACCTATTATCTGTACCCACAACCGGAGTACGACAAGGATAATAGGTCCACAAATGTCCCCTGTTGACCACAAATGTCCTCTGTTGACCACAAATGTCCTCTGTTGACCACAAATGTCCTCTGTTGACCACAAATGTCCTCTGTTGACCACAAATAGCTTCCGTAAAGTCTCTCCTGCCATGTTCTCATTACCGCTGAGCAGGAAGATTTCACGATAAAACCTTCATGTTTGCCATGTCATCATAACCTCTGAGCAAATGTGATTGGTTTCCCTTTCATCCTATTATCCGTATCCTGAACCAGGTTACGCCAAGGATAATAGGCCCACAAATATCCTTCGCTGAGTCCACTCCTGCCATGTCCTCATTACCTCTGAGCAGGAAGATTCTACGGTAAAACCCTCATACTTGCCATGTCCTCATTACCTCTGAGTAAGTATGTTGGTTCCCTTTCATCCTATTATCCGTATCCTAAGCCAGGGTATGCCAAGGATAATAGGCCCACAAATGTCCTTCGTTGACCACAAATGTCCTCTGTTGACCACAAATGTCCTCTGTTGACCATAAATGTCCTCTGATGACCACAAATGTCCTCAGTCGACCACAGATGCCGTACTGGGTCTCCAGTACACGCCCATCCCTTCCCTATCATACCTAGGAGCCCAGTTGCTCCCTGGCATTCTCTCGAATACTAAAAACTTCTATAGCTGTCTTATCGCGAAGTTGTTCTAGGTATTCCTCTCCGAAACTTGTTACTCGTACCTAAAACTAAGGTATGCCCAGGGTAACAGGTCCACAAATAATTCCCCAGCAGGTCCAATTCCACAAACACCACAAGTACAAGAAAGAGAAGATGAGTTGAAACATGCTCTTTTATTCAAAATTTAAAGTACTACATCATCTGGGATCACATCCCTTGACAAAAAGAAAAGAAAAACAGTGAAAGAAAACAGAAAACTGTTCACTGCTCCATGGCATTCTTTCGCCCGATACCAAGAACCTCCATATCCGCCTTACCACAGAGTTGTCCTAGGTATCCCTATCAAACTTATTATCCGTACCTAAAACCAAGGTATGCCTAGGATAATAGGCCCACAAATATCCTCTGCTGACCACATACTAGGTCCCTTAGTACATCCACATCTTTCCTCATCATCACATGCTTTCGGAGCCCAGCTGTTCCATAGCATTCTTTCACCCAATGCATAGACCTTCCACGTTGATAGCACCTCTGAGTTGTTCTATGTATCCTCATTCGAGTTCACTCCTACTATGTCCATATCACCTCTGAGTAGGAAAGCTCTACCATCAACCTTATATTTACTACATCATACCACCTCTTAGTAAATATGATGGTTCCCTCTCTCAACTTATTATCCGTACCTAAAACCAAGGTACGCCAAGGATGATAAGTCCACATAAAATCCCCAGCGGAAGTACCCAAACCTATCACGTCCATGCTACCTCTGATTGGATTGCTACACCTAAACAAATCTACTTTCCATGCTTCTTATTCAAAGTGTTCCAAATTTGCAATTTGGAAACTTTGAAGGGGGTCCTGTAGAAGCATGGAAAATATTACTTTTAGTCCCACATCGGAAAGGAGAAGAAGAAAGGGCTCACTCAATTCTATAAATAGAGCCCCCTTACCTCCTTTGAAAAGGGCACCAACTTCTCTTCCCTCCTTCCAAACTTGCTCTTCCTATTACGCACCTTCGGGTGCTAAGTAGAAGAAGTCTAGGGCAGCGCGGGCTCATCGGGCTCAGTCAGCTGTCCCAACCTCTGACCATCAAGAGCGTTCCGCTAAGCGGGCCTCTGATGGAAAGTTGTACAGAGCCGCCTGAGTCCAGCCCCCGGCGGTAAAAGGACAGAGTGGTTCTCAAGAGTCTCCCAACAATGATCGAGGGCAACTGTTTCTATTAGCCCCCACATCAGGGAGAAAACATGATACCTACGCACTCGTGTGTTCGGGATACCCGGGCCCACAAAGCGAATGCACGGGCAGATCGAGACATTCCTCATGCGAGTCATGAGACGTCCTTCATGCGGCTCGATCATGAGACATTCCTCATGCGGCTCGATCATGAGACGTCCTTTATGCGGCTCGGTCATGAGACATTCCTCATGCGGCTCGGTCATAAGACGTCCTTCATGCGGTTCGGTCATGAGACATTCCTCATGCGGCTCGGTCATGAGACGTCCTTCATACGGCTCGGTCATGAGACATTCTTCATACGGCACAGAACCCAGGAAGCTTCAGGCAACTCAAAATCAGACGAGATTCATGCGGCTCAAGAGTATCATGCGGCTCAAAAGTCACCAACATGGACATGCAGCTCAACGTACATAGATAGCTCGAGTAAACTCCATGCAGCCCAGAGAGAGAGGCCACGTGGTCTTCAAAAATAGCTGTGCCCAACGTGTGGACGTATTTAATGCTCTGACGGCTGACAGACCTGACAAGTGACAGACCTGACATAAAGTTGTCATAATGACTGACACGAAAAGCAGTACTTCGGGAATAAAGAAAATCTTCAAAGTGGCACTGTCTACCAAAGTTTTGAGGCGAGCTTATGCGGCCAAGAATAAACGAGTTCCTGCGGCTCAATACAACGCTAGCTTATTCGGCTCGTAGAGATTATGCACATGCGGCTCATTGAGAGTTCATCCCCTGCGGCTCAATAAAGCACTGTCCCATGCGGCTCATGAAGGTCAAGTGTTGCCCATCCTATGCGGCTCTAGCAGGACCCACAATCAAAACACGTGGCATCGGATCAATCAAGGATTTAACCAAATCCCAACAAGAATATTTGACATCATCGTCATAATTACTAAGATCAGGGCATATCATTTATTATCAAGCTAATAGGACACGTGGCGAGCAATCAGACATTGGCATAATCAATCATGAAGATTTAAAGCAATTAGCATTAATTGCTCACAAAATACGGTTCTATCCGTATTAATGGCCTAGATTTATCGTAATCAGGATCAAGGGTTCAGATAGATTGAAGGAGCGCCGACATTCCAAACAAATGATCATTAGCAAACCCTAATGATCATACCCCACTCCTATAAATAGCCAGCATCATTCCCTTGCAAAAACCCCCGGCAACTAGAGAAAAAAAAAAGAGAGAGGGGAGAGAGAGGTCGGCACCAAAAGAATAAGAGAGAGATCTACACAGAGAGAGCTCCCTCTTTCTTCTTGATAATTACAGAGAGAGAGAAGTCAGGAGAGCAATCCGAGGAGAGCAAGAAGAGCGTTTCTTCATCAACGCCGAGCAGATCTTCCCCGAGCCAAGGCTGCATACTGATCGTCCAAGGAGTAAGGCAGAGCGGCCGTCGCTTTCCCGAGCCTCTATCGTCACCCCCTAGAATCAAAAATAAACAATCGTACTTAGTCTGCTGTACTTAGGTTTTCGTCCCTAGGCTTTCTTTGTACGAGCGAGTTTGTATTGTGAGTCTAAGTTCAGTCCTCCGATAATTGTTCTGTTCTTTTACAATCAATGGCAAACACTCCTTAAGTCAATACTTATCACCACCATCTCTCGTTCAATGCCACCAGGTCATCCTATGGGTCACCAACAGTCATCTATTATTCGGTTAATGTTACGCCCCGATCCCGCTAGGGTCGTCTGTCTTGCTTGGATCCCTGCGGGATCGATCGTCCTCGCTAAGGCGTGATGCCGTACAAGCCTAAGTTGCGCTTGCACAAAGCCATATACCTGCACAAAATTAACTAGTCAAGCAAAAACACACGCACGTACCCATTAGTTAAGCAAAACACACGCACGCACCCATTCATTGCAGAAAACCAAATATTTGACACAGAGATTCGAAATAGAAATACTTTCTTTTATTCATAACTTGATAGGAATACAAGTACAAAGCTTTGTAACTCAGATTTGCCTTATAATTGGCTACATGATTCTCTTTGAAACTCTCTTTGAAAATAGTCACAATGCCCATACATCATATCCTTTATCACAAGGTGGAATTGAAAGACACCTTCAAAGGAAATGAAAACTTGAAACTTGACTGGAATGAAAATAAAACTTCGAGGCGATCTACGAGCTCTACTGGGCTAGACGAGCTTCGGTGCCTCACTTGAAATCCCCCTGTCTCCTTTTGCTTTCTGAAAAGGATGCCCACAATGTGGGTCAGCACACATCATGTACTGGCGAGCGGCTTTTGGTCGAACTCGTAAATCTCTGCACTAAATCAATATGTTGAGCTAACATTTACTAGTGATCTTTCTACTTGTCTAGGTTCTTTTTAACAATTCATAAGAACATGACAGTAGAATATATCATAAGCAACTTACCCTCGCCGGCAGTCATCCCTGCACAAAACCACGTTAGCACAATTTGCATAATGAGTAATTCATGATTCATTCTTGCAGATATTGAAGTTGTCATTCGGGTCATGCAGGTGGACTATTCTATATGTTGGTTCATGGGTTATCCCCATGATTAGCCACTGTGACATCTTTGGTTCAGCTCGTCGCTAAGGACTCAGATATCGGCTACACTTTTAACATGGGTTTCTTTTACCCAGTGTGCTCATAATCTCTCCTAGGCCGAGCGGTTCTAGGTGCCCCTAGATACCACCCGAGAGACAAATAATTCCTTTTATACAAGTTGTCCGAGACCAAATGCATGCTCTAGCCATTCTATCAAATGAGACACACTTGGACTTATGCACAGATATACGACACGTTTATTTCGTTCCATCAGGTTCATCTCAACACGTACAAGTTCGTCTGTAAGTGTCTACATTTTCAAGCAGACTAGTGACAAGCAGATGATCATTCTTATCGAGCAGATAGAGTAGCAACACATATCCTTGTATTTGATTCAATTTAATTATCTTCTCTTATCTTTTGTGGATGTGGTATCGTTGATCATCGGGACAAGGCAACAAAGTGGACTAGAGATCATTTTTCTTAGGCGTACAGATCAATTTTTTTTCGGTTGAAGCAATTCACCGAGATGAATCTTAGTTGAGAGAAGGAGGGACTTCACGCGCCGTTCACGAACAATTCACGCGGCCTACAATAGCACCAACTGTTGATTAGCATACTTTGTCTCTTTCTTTCAAGATTCGGAATGAATACGAAATGCGATGAAAGCGAACAATAAAAACCAATCATCGAAAACCAACACGAAAACACATTCATCAAAACCAAGCAGCGAGAGAAAACATTCAGCAAAACTCTTGGATTCATTTCAATAGAAGCTAATCCATCAATTGGAAAGGTTCATTACATTTCATCCGTGATCAATCGATACCGGCAAAGGTTTCACCAAATACTAAATTCAAGACTGAGTCAGCAAGCCGTAGGTATTACATAGTGGACCGCGAGGAGCGGGGCACTACATAATAACCCACTGAGAAAAAGTTTTATCCTCAAAACATAAGATACAAACTCACCTCCACTTTCTGGATCAAGTAAGGTGGAGAGATTGTAGATGCGCGCATTGGTCGTGGTGTTGGCATTCCGCAACTGCTGATTGTGAGGATTATCTCGGAGCGGCGGTGGGCCTGGCAGTTGCCCACGCTCTTCATTATCATCTCTATTCTAATTTCTCTTCGGACAATTTCTGATGGCGTGACCCTGTTGGCCACAACGAAAACAAGCGTGATTTACGGCACGATAGTCCTCCTTGGTGTGTCCATGCTTTCCACAGTGACTGCATACCAAATCTTTCGTATAGCGACATTCTTCATTCGTATGTCCTCGTCGACGGCAGTGGGTACAGATTGTTTCATTTCGTGGTTCCCCATCGGTCTTTTTCTCTCCGTCATGATATCTCTTGGCGGGCTGATTCCGACTATTCTACGCTTTATTTGACACCTTCTTCTGCTGGAATTTTTCCACCTGTAGCGCCGCCTCAAAGGCTTGAGAATAGGATTCACATTCTCGATTTAGCACACTTAACTGGACGTCGTCATTCAGACCTCCAACGAATCGATTTATGCGAGTCTGCTTTGTGGGAAGCATAACAGCGGCAAAATTTGCCAACTTAGCAAACTCAGACTCATAGTCCTCCACGGACATATCTCCCTGTTTCAGTATGATTAAGTCATCATCCATCTTCTTGCTCATGGCTGGAGGCAGATATTGATCCAGAAATGCCTTTTTGAACAAGGCCCATGAGATCTTCCCATTCCTAGCCGTTGCGAGAAGCGCCGGCTTCTTCGCCTTCCACCAGTCCTTTGCCCGCAGCCGTAGAAGCATAACGGCACAAACTACCTTCTTGCCGCTTGGAACTCCTATGAACGCGAACAGACTCTCCATTTTATCAATCCAGTCCATCACCTTATCGGATGATGTCCTGTCTTCAAATTCCGGAGGTTTCGCATCTAAGAAGTCCTTTGGCCTAAAGGAAGTGTGCCTTTGTGCTGGCTGGGGCTCATCACCCTCTACGGGCTCGATCTCGGGCGTTCCCGTTGGTTTCGTCGCTGCGGTGGTATCTCGATTTGCCGCAAGCGCCGTGACAAGCTGGGTCAAGGCATCCAACTGCTTTTGTTGGGCCTCAATTCGGGCCTGATGTATCTGATTTTGTTCCTCATTGTCCTGTCTCTGTAATTCCAACATTGTCATGATTCGTTCTACCGGATCGGTCGAGCCAGATGGACGAGGAGGAGCCATTTCTCTATAAAATTGTATAACTTCTGTCAGTCTCATAAAATATTATGGAGTTATTGTATGGGGCATTGGTTTTCATAACTCAAAATTGGGACACTTTTGAAAGCCGTCAAAGTACTTTATATACTTTTTTAAAATCGATATTTACAAGAGGCCAAGGACGTAAAACTGTGCTCTGATACAACTTTGTCACGCCCCGATCCCGCTAGGGTCGTCTGTCTTGCTTGGATCCCTACGGGATCGATCGTCCTCGCTATGGCGTGATGTCGTGCAAGCCTAAGTTGTGCTTGCACAAGGCCATGTACCTGCACAAAAACAACTAGTCAAGCAAAAACACACACACGCACCCATTAGTTAAGCATAACACACGCACGCACCCATTCATTGCAGAAAACCAAATATTGGACACAGAGATTTGAAATAGAAATACTTTCTTTTATTCATAACTTGATAGGAATACAAGTACAAAGCTTTACAACTCAGATTTGCCTTATAATTGGCTACATGATTTTCTTTGAAAGTCTCTTTGAAAATAGTCACAATGCCCATACATCATATCCTTTATTACAAGCTGGAATTGAAAGACACCTTAGAAGGAAATGAAAACTTGAAACTTGACTGGAATGAAAATGAAACTTCGAGGCGATCCACGAGCTCTACTGGGCTAGACGAGCTTCGGTGCCTCACTTGAAATCCCCCTGTCTTCTTTTGCTTTCTGAAAAGTGTTGACACAAAGTTACAGTCAAACAAATATTGACTACATTGACTAAATAATGTCTGTATTAATTAAATACGACACACGACGTCTGTATTCCGTTCAAGACAGACGACAGCTCAGTCTCCGGTTCTCAGTGTGTTTTCGAGTCTGTATTTTATATTTTCATTGAGTCTAGACTTGTGTACTCTGAGTCATACTGAGCTCTTGACACTTAGTCTACAGCCTACCCAAAATCCCAAGCTCCACTGAACCAAACACTGCCCAAAAATCCCCTTTGAACCACTCTGTGCTCTGGAGACAGAGTTCGGGCCGAACTCTGCCTCCACACAGAGTTCGGGCATAACTCTGTCCCCTAGAAATCAGGAACCCTAATTTTAGGGTTAGCTGGTTGCTAGTTGTCCAACGGCCAAATATTTGAATTTTCCTACCCGAATTCTGGCCGAATTCTGCCTATAAAAATACTATAAATAGGGCATGAATTCTCTCATTCCAATCCATCCAATCTTCTCTTCTCTTCTCTCTTGTAGCTGAAATAAGCCACACCCTTCCCATCTACTAGCCACAAGCCTCCTAAGTCTCGAGTGCTCAGCATCTCTCAGTTAGGATTCTTGTGCAAGAGTCGAAGAAGTCGCTTGGACAATTCCAAGCAAATCGCCACTGCAATCCTCTGTTAGAAGTTGACGTGCTCTTCTGAAGTAAAGGCACGGTTGTAAACTACTATTTCACAAATAGTGGATTTGAATCCTGAGCTAGAGTTCTCAGGCCTGGACTAGTCCTCCACGAGGGAAACCAGGTTAAAATCGCTGTGTTTGCGTATGCTCTTTTGATCTCCTTTTATTTTCCGCACTTTACTCTGATTATTTATTATTGGTGAAAGAGTTATTTTAATTGGTCATTTTTCTATATATATACTCTATTCAACCCCCTCTAGAGTTGCCAAACTGTTCTTCAATTGGTATCAGAGCTCTGTTCTCTTTATAAGGACTAACATCCTAAGAGCTGATCCATGGCAACCACACAATCCTTGATTTCCAATCATGGTGAAGGTCAGTCCACTCATAGGCCTCCCCTATTTGATGGAACTAACTATACATATTGGAAAACAAGGATGAGCTTCTATCTTAAGTCTCTAGACTTTGACCTGTGGACTGTCGTCACTGACGGTTACAAAAAGCTCGTCAGGATAGTTGTCGATGGTGACCTCATTGAGAAACCACACGACAAATATTCTGTCGAGGAGAAGAAATAGGCAAGTCTAGATGCTAGGGCTATTAATGCTTTATTCTGTGCTATAGACAGGAATGAATTCAACAGGGTCTCCACATGCACCACTGCTCATAAAGTATGAAGACTTCTAGAAGTGACGCATGAGGGAACCACACAAGTCAAGGAATCTAAAATAAGCCGTCTCACTCAAGAATACGAAGCCTTCAAGATGAAGCCAAATGAGACGATCACTCAAATGTTTACAAGATTCCTCGACATCATCAATCCTCTATCCTCGCTTGGTAAGTAGTACTCAAACCACGAGAAGATTCGTAAGTTACTCAGAGGGTTGCTAAAGATTTGGAACCCTAAGGTGACGGCCATCATAGAAGGAAACGATCTCACATCAATGTCAATGGAGACCTTGATGGGTAAGCTTATGACTCACGAGCTTGACCTCAAGGACTTCGAAGAGCCTGCTCCGAAGACCAGGAAGATCGCACTCAAAGCTCATCGACGAAGGGCTGATCACGATGAGACCGAAGACGATAACTCGGATGATGAAGACCAAGCTCTCATGGTTCGCAACTTCAGAAAATTCCTTCGCTTCAATCGAAGGAAGAAGTATTCACAAGAAGATGATGAAAAAGAGCCAACCTGTTACGGTTGCAAGAAGACTGGACATGTCCGAAAAGATTGCCCATTCTTGAAGAAGAGCAACCGCTATGAGAAGCCATACAAAAAGAATTTATCAAAGAAATATGCCAACACAGGAATTTGGCATAAAAGTGAAGCGAGTGACTCCGAGGAAGAAAAAGGCTCTCCTCAAGATACAGCAAATGTGTGCCTAATGGCAACTTCCAACAAGGTATCTAACGAAACTCTAGATGACTTCTCTTTTGATGAACTTGGCGATGCTTTTACTGATTTACTCGATGATCACAAAAAGGTTATTGGTAAATACAAACATGCCAAGGACAAAATCAAATGTCCGGAAGATGAGATACAAAGAATTTCTTTACTTCTTGATGATGTTAGAGACACGTCACCCACTGATGCCACTAATGAAGTATCCAAGCTTAAAATAAGCTTACATGATGCTGAAGCACGTATTGAGCAACAAGCTCAAGAAATCACTACTCTCAAAACGTTGCTTGCTGAAGAAAAGAGTAGACACAAAATCTCCATGACTAAAATATATGGCTTGAATATTAAGGTTAATGAATTGCAAGCTGCTTCTAAGAGATTAGAAACCAAATTGGGTAAACAGGTGCTTCAACCTCAAACCCAATCACATGGGCACAACACCACTCATGCTAGTCAACCACGTCATTCTCATGCAGCACATAACCATGCATTTATATACACAAACTTTCATAAACCACGTGCACGTAAGAATAATTCTCATTCAGTACACAATCATCATGTTGCACAAAGACACAATCAACATCACCCCACACATAAGAATCATCATGCCATGCCATATAGACAAGATCATCATATGCCATATAGACAAAATCATCATGCCATGCCATATAGACAATATCAGCATGTCACACATCATAGACAATACCATTATGATATGCCTCATAGACACCATCACCATGTCACTCATTCTATGCATAATCATCATCACTATGCTAACTCTTCACATCGTGTTCATCCTCATCCTGTTGCTTACAGATATTACTCTCATGCTCCTAGTATAAATAAAAATGCTATCTGTACCTACTGTGGATCACACGGACACATCTCACCACAGTACAGAGTTAGAAGACTGGTAGATAAAAGGATATATGCTTGGTTTCCAAAGACTAACTTTTCAGGACCCTCAAGAACTCGGGTACCAAAGGTCACATCTACTCTTGATGTAGGTGGACCTTCCCTCTTCAACTGAAAGTAAGTGGATTCTCGATAGTGGATGCTCGCGACATATGACGGGAGATGCAAAACTTTTTGCATCACTATCGATGAAGAGAGAAGGATATGTATCCTTCGGTAACAATCTCAAAGGGCACATAATAGGTAATGGTATCATTGGTCATCCTCCTTCTCCTGTAATAAAGGATGTCTTCCTAGTGACCGAGTTAAAACATAACCTGCTCAGCATTAGTCATCTTGCTGATCATGGATATGATATTAACTTTGGACAAAATAGTTGCTACATCTATGATAGGTCAACAGGAGACATTGCTTTTGAAGGGAAAAGAGAGGACAACATATATATTTTCTATCTTTCTATAAATACTAACAATGCAGGTAGATGTCTATATGCCCACAAAGACGAACGACTACTTTGGCACCAGCGTCTTGGTCATGCCAACATGGATGCTATATCCAGGCTGTCTACCAAGAAGCTAGTGAGAGGATTGCATGATATCACATTCAAAAAGGACACGGTATGTGCCGAATGTGAAATAAACAAGGCAACTAAATCCTCATTTCATTCCATCAACTCTGTAAGTACTACTAGACCCTTGCAACTACTTCATATGGATTTATTTGGTCCTAGTAGAATAGCTAGCCTTGGTGGCAAACTTTATACATTTGTTATTGTTGATGATTTTTCGAGATTTACTTGGGTTTTCTTTCTCGCTAATAAAAGCGATGCTATTTCTGCTTTCAAAGCTTTTGTAAAGAAAGTTCAAAACGAAAAAGGCTACATGATTACTCGAATCTGATGTGATCATGGAGGCGAATTCGTAAATTATGATTTTGAAAATTTTTGTAATGCAAATGGTTTTGATCATGAATTTTCTTGTCCTAGAACTCCTCAACAAAATGGTGTTGTGGAGCGAAAGAATAGAACTCTCGGCGATATGGCCAGAGTCATGTTGAATAAATTTTCACTTCCGAAATACTTTTGGACAGAAGCTGTCAGTACAGCATGCCACATTTTGAATAGGGTGCTGATTCGTCCCATTACGAAGAAAACAGCCTATGAGCTTTGGTTTGGGAGAACCCCAAATGTTTCTTATTTTAAAGTTTTTGGTTGTAGATGTTTTATCCTTAACACCAAAGACAACTTAGGCAAATTTGATGCCAAAGCTGACGATGGTATCTTTCTTGGTTATGCCGCCAAGAGTAAGGGATATAGAGTTTTTAATAAACGCTCACTTATTGTGGAAGAGTCAACAAATATGACTTTTGATGAAGATAACAGTGCAGTAAGTACTCTTGATGATGACGTTGAGCCATCAACTTCTACTCCAATGAATACTTCAACCGAAACTGATTCTCTGGAGGGTTTGCCTAAGAAATTCTTTTTCAAACCTTCTCATCCAGAAAATTTAGTAATAGGAGAAGTTTCACGTGGAGTAACTACTAGATCATCACTAAGAGACTCCGTTGCTAGCACTGCCTTCATTTCACAAGTAGAGCCTAAAAACATTTCTGAAGCCTTTAATGATGAATTTTGGATTTCTGCTATGCAAGAAGAACTCAACCAATTCGAGAGAAGCCAAGTATGGGAACTCGTTCCTAAACCGGTTAATCACTCGATAATTGGTACTAAATGGGTTTTTAGAAACAAAGTAAATGAAGATGGTTCAGTCACACGTAACAAAGCTCGTCTAGTAGCTCAAGGATACAACCAAGAGGAAGGTATCGACTACGACGAGACGTATGCTCCTGTTGCTAGACTAGAATCCATTCGGATGCTTTGTGCTTTTGCTAATTTTCAAAACTTTAAATTATTTCAAATGGATGTGAAAAGTGCTTTCTTGAATGGTTTTATTAAGGAGGAAGTTTATGTGAAACAACCTCCTGGCTTTGAAAATCACAAATTTCTCGACCACGTGTTCAAGCTAAAGAAAGCGCTTTATGGCCTCAAACAAGCCCCCAGAGCTTGGTATGAAAGGCTAAGTAGCTTCTTACTTGAGAAAGGTTTTTCAAAAAGGAAAATTGACACTACACTATTTATTAAATCTTTTAAAGACACTATTCTGTTGATTCAAATCTATGTTGATGATATTATATTTGGGTCTACTGATGAAACCCTCTGTCAAGAATTTGCCAAGTGTATGCAGACGGAATTTGAGATGAGCATGATGGGAGAGCTCAACTACTTTCTTGGCCTGCAAGTGAAACAAATGGCTAATGGAACTTTCATCTGTCAATCGAAGTATACCAAGGACATGCTGAAGAAGTTCGATCTTGACAACGTCAAACCAATCACCACTCCAATGGCTACTTCAACAAAACTCAAACCAGATGAGAGCGGTAAACCTGTTGATCAACGTAAGTATCGAGGTATGATAGGCAACTTACTTTATTTAACTGCTAGTCGTCCCGATATCATGTTCAGTGTTTGCCTATGTGCGAGATATCAAGCTAATCCTAAAGAATCACACATGATCGCGGTTAAGCGTATCTTTCGATACCTTAAGGATACGGTTACAGTGGGCCTATGGTATCCCAAGTCCACATCATTTGACCTTATTGGTTACTCTGATACTGACTTCGCTGGATGCAAGGTCGACCGTAAAAGTACGAGCGGCACGTGTCATTTATTAGGAAAAGCTTCAGTCTCCTGGTTTAGCAAGAAGCAGAACTCTGTAGCACTATCCACAACAGAAGCTGAATACATAGCAGCTGGGCGTTGTTGTGCACAAATTCTGTGGATGAAGCAAACCCTTGAAGACTATAAGTTATCTTTCATACATATTCTTATATTCTGTGACAACACTAGTGCCATTAATTTGACTAAGAACCCTGTCTGTCACTCACGCACTAAACACATTGAGATCAGACACCACTTTTTGCGTGATCATCAACAAAATGGCATGATTAACTTAGAGTTTATTGACACTGATCATCAGCTAGCAGATTTCTTTACTAAGCCATTATCCGAAGAGCGCTTCAATTTTCCTTGTCGTGAACTCGGAATTTTGGATGAAGCAGTTATAAGTTGAGACTCACCTGCGTAAATATCGAGTATATTTTGATTCTTTTACGACGAATTTGGTATGGGTACAAGCCGAAAGGGTCCTTCTGACAACAAGGCGTAAAAGCCTAAGCAACACGGTGCACTAGTCCTCAGGACTACCGCTAGCTGGGATCCGGCCCCTGCAGCTAACCCATGGCAAATTCGAAATATTGAATTACAATATATTTCCTTGTTTATTATATGGTTTGTTTCGATTTAATATTGCCTACTTTATTTTTCTAAAAGTTCATTCTGACTTTTGTGTACCTCTCTACGTACTTCATTGAATTTATCAAACTTTTATCCTCTCTATTTTTTCTTCAACACTTAACCATTTTTTCATCTTTCAGCCTGTTTTCTGTTCTGGACCACTAATCCAGAACTCGGGCCGAACTCTGCCCCTAACAGAGTTCGGGCCGAGTTCGGTCCCTATTGGTCCAGCGTCGGGATCAGCCTCTGCCGTTCGATCAGTTTAGATCATACGGTCAGAATTTCTTCCGACCAACGAAAACCCTCTCTTATATTTCGGGTTTTTATCTCTCTCCTTCACTTTTACCTCCTTCCTCACCTCTCCAAACTCTTTCCTTCAAACCCTAACCCTAGTTTTTGATCTAGAGTGCTCCATTACTCCTCAAAATCAAGGAAAAGGGGTTTATCATCATTCTCTTCCACTGTTTATCATTTGAGGTATCATTCTTATATTCTATACTTCAAATTATCTAGTTTGTTTTTTTATGGCTCCTCGCTTGTTCAATCGTGGAAAGAGGATTCGAACTGAGAGTGTTTCCTCTTCGGATTCTCCTCCGTCAATTGAACAAATCATTGAACAACTTCAACCCCCTCATCCGTTGTTCAACCCACCTCGTCCTCAAAATCCTTCTACCTATGACAACCGATTATTTGTCTCACTAGATGCATCAAACAACTGGTTTAGTAACTTTCGGAATCGTTAGGTATTCGCAGGACATCCTATTAATTTTTCTATATTCTCTCAATATGATTCTTTATTTCATGACCTCTGTTTTGATGAACTAATCACTACCACTTCGGCTATCTGTCGTCATGCTGTCCAAATGTTCTACTGCAACATGACCTTTGATGACCTCCATATTTATTCATGAGTTGCAGGTATCAATATATCCTTTGACGACTTTGACTTAGCAGAATTTCTTGATCTTCCAGAGCCCACTTCTTGGGAAAAGCTTGTTGACGCTCGATCGTTCCATTTTCCCGACGGGATTTCCCTTGAGAGCTTCAAGGACGATTTGTGTACTCCATACACACGTCCTCGTAAGCTCATGGCTAAATATCTCAATCCATATTTTTCTGACCTTCATTGGATAATCTCTAACACCATTCTACCCAAAACAGGTTCTCCTGATGACATCACTTATCTTGAAATATCTGCTCTTTATCATCTTCACTTTGGAATTTTTTTCAATCTTCCACGTTCCATGATGGACTGGATGATTCACTGTAGGAAGAAACCACGAGCTCTGGTTTATCCTTTGTACCTTCCTATGATCTTTCGTGCATTTTACATACCACTTGACATCTGTCCATTTTTGCCTGCTCCTGCCTTTCTGTCTAAGGCACGACGCCTTCAGGCAGTCGTCGCCTCTCCTGTGACTTCTGAGCAGTCTGCTGATCAGGAGCCTGACGCCCCTCCACTCGGTCAGGATGCACCACTTCCACCTGCCACTCTTGAGTCTATTCAGACTATGCTCCGGGAGCGTTTTGACCTTGAGGACGAGCGCTGGACCCAGCTGGATTATCGTACTACTCTACAGATGAGTGCCCTCGGCAACTCCCTGCATGATATACGGTACTCCATATCTCATCATCTGCACATTCCTATGGAGCGGGATCCTGAGCGCGCGGGCTATCGCATTGATGATCCTTGGGTCATGCGTTACATGGATCCGGATGCTGCATTTTTGGACCCCCGTCGCTCCTTCCCCGGTCCTTCAGATGCTCCAGGACCTTCTCGTGCTCCGTGATGGAGATTGGCTCGATCTGCTGCTGCTACTGATGATGATCTTAGTTGATGCTTTTTGAATTCAGTTATTTAGTTTATTATGGATTTATGTCCTTGGTTTTAGGTACTCAAAACTCTGGTTGTGTGTTTGACACTTGGTTTTGTGGATGACATTTTATCATAGTTTTACTTTATGCTAGTGACTCATTTTGTTTAGTCATACACTATTTCTTCTCTGCTTGGTGTGGTTGCATCACTCTTCATTGTCTATACTGCAGTTTATATGATCTTTTTATTCATATGCAGTCTATATTGCTAACTGCCAAAAGGGGGAGAACTATGTATATTTTTGTATATCTGTGCTTGTTTTTGCTTTTGGGAGATATTATCTATCAGGCCACAGGTTCTATGGATTATTTACGGGGGAGAGCTATTGCTTCTAGCTCGACACCGTTCACTGATTACGGGGGAGCTATCTTCTTTTAGCTCGGCATCGGTTATGGGGGAGCTGTGTTACAATCAACTGTGTCCAGGTATGAATATTGAAATATACATATATTATTTTGTCAATTATCAATATGGGGGAGATTGTTGACACAAAGTCACAGTCAACCAAATATTGACTACATTGACTAAATAATGTCTGTATTAATTCAATACGACACACGATGTCTGCATTCCGTTCAAGACAGACGATAGCTCAGTCTCCGGTTCTCAGTGTGTTTTCGAGTCTGTATTTTATATTTTTATTGAGTCTAGACTTGTGTACTCTGAGTCATGCTGAGCTCTTGACACTTAGTCTACAGCCTACCCAAAATCCCAAGCTCCACTGAACCAAACACTGCCCAAAAATCCCCTTTGAACCACTCTGTGCTCTGGAGACAGAGTTCGGGCCGAACTCTGCCTCCACAAAGAGTTCGGGCCGAACTCTGTCCCCTAGAAATTAGGAACCCTAATTTTAGGGTTAGCTGGTTGCTAGTTGTCCAACGGCCAAATATTTGAATTTTCCTACCCGAATTCTGGCCGAATTCTGCCTATAAAAACAATATAAATAGGGCATGAATTCTCTCATTCCAATCCATCCAATCTTCTCTTCTCTTCTCTCTTGTAGCTGAAATAAGCCATACCCTTCCCATCTACTAGCCACAAGCCTCCTAAGTCTCGAGTGCTCAGCATCTCTCAGTTAGGATTCTTGTGCAAGAGTCGAAGAAGTCGCTTGGACAATTCCAAGCAAATCGCCACTGCGATCCTCTGTTAGAAGTTGACGTGCTCTTCTGAAGTAAAGGCACGGTTGTAAACTACTATTTCACAAATAGTGGATTTGAATCCTGAGCTAGAGTTCTCAGGCCTGGACTAGTCCTCCACGAGGAAAACCAGGTTAAAATCGCTGTGTTTGCGTATGCTCTTTTGATCTCCTTTTATTTTCCGCTCTTTACTCTGATTATTTATTATTGGTGAAAGAGTTATTTTAATTTGTCATTTTTCTATATATATACTCTATTCACCCCCTCTAGAGTTGCCAAACTGTTCTTCAAAAAGGATGCCCACAACGTGGGTCAGCACACATCATGTACTGGCGAACGGCTTTTGGCCGAACTCGCAAATCTCTGCACTAAATCAATATGTTGAGCTAACATTTACTAGTGATCTTTCTACTTGTCTAGGTTCTTTTTAACAATTCATAAGAACAAGACAGTAGAATATATCATAAGCAACTTACCATCGCCGGCAGTCATCCCTGCACCAAACCACGTTAGCACAATTTGCATAATAAGTAATTCATGATTCATTCTTGCAGATATTGAAGTTGTCATTCGGGTCATGCAGGTGGACTATTCTACATGTTGGTCCATGGGTTATCCCCATGATTAGCCGCTGTGACATCTTTGGTTCAGCTCGTCGCTAAGGACTCACATATCGGCTACACTTTTAACATGGGTTTCTTTTACCCAGTGTGTTCATAATCTCTCCTAGGCCGAGCGGTTCCAGGTGCCCCCAGATACCACCCGAGAGACAAATAATTCCTTGTATACAAGTTGTCCGAAACCAAATCTATGCTCTAGCCGTTCTATCAAATGAGACACACTTGGACTTATGCACAGATATACGACACGTTTATTTTGTGACTTCAGGTTCATCTCAACACGTACAAGTTCGTCTGTACGTGTCTACATTTTCAAGCAGACTAGTGACAAGCAGATGATCATTCTTATCGAACAGATAGAGTAGCAACACATATCCTTGCATTTGATTCAATTCAATTATCTTCTCTTATCTTTTGTGGATGTGGTATCGTTGATCATCGGGAGAAGGCAACAGAGTGGACTAGAGATCATTTTTCTTAGGCGTACAGATCAATGTTTGTTCGGTTGAAGAAACTCACCGAGATGAATCTTAGTTGAGAGGAGGAGGGACTTCACGCACCGTTCACGAACAATTCATGCGGCCTACAATGGCACCAACAGTTGATTAGCCTACTTCGTCTCTTTCTCTCAAGATTCGGAATGAATGCAAAATGCGATGAAAGCGAACAATGAAAACCAATCATCGAAAACCAACACAAAAACGCATTAATCAAAACCAAGCAGCGAGAGAAAACATTCAGTAAAACTCTTGGATTCATTTCAATAGAAGACAATCCATCAATTGGAAAGGTTTATTGTATTTCATCCGTGATCAATCGTTACCGGCAAAGGTTTCACCAAATACTCAGTTCAAAACTGAGTCAGCAAGCCGTAGGTATTACATAGTGGACCGCGAGGAGCGGGGCACTATAGTTAAGTCTCTAAGGTTAGCTACACTGACAGCTAAACCTAATCATTCATGTGACTTCCCTAGAGTGGACGGCTACTAGGGATCATGCTAGTTTTTTATTCTCAGGCCAACATGCAACCAACTATTCGAGGCAACTCTACCCAAACCTATGCGATTCAACTCAGTCTGAACAACTAATCATCATTGTCGACTATGCCGACAATTGGTTATGCAGCCCACGGTCGCTAGGTTCAATTCTATCTGTCCAGGGTCATCCTCAAGAAACTAATTCCTGTAGAGGCTCATTCTAAATTTACCCCACGATCGAGTAAGATCGATCTGGCAACATTACGGTCAAATCTCGACCCGACATACGATTCTCATCATTCTAATAATCTATCAAGTAAAAAAATCTAATGATCCAATTTCTATCCAAATTCCTTTGTACCATATGGTCTATACCGAGGCCAACTATTCAAGGGTCATCGATTCCGTTAGTCGCATCAGGACTATGGAACCATACTATTTGGTCCGTATGACAAAGTCATACCGCTAAGTCATAAACCAACAATCTATATCCTAACCAACAGCCATCTATACATCACACCATCTACCGACACTATCCAACATATTTCATGATTCTTAATCTTATTCACTTCCCAGCCATCAAAGTCTCATACGAACATTCTTAAAATCTTCTACCGCATGGTCGAGTAGTTCATTACATCCAATCCGATGATTCTTGTATCAATTAACCATTCTTCATGCAACACAAATATTCAGGGTTGCTGCTTGTTACTTTTCTATTACAATTCAATTCCTCAGCAAACATGCACATATGAAATGACTCTCCTTTTGTGATCAAGATAGATTAACATCTATTACACCTTAGGGTCAAGGCACAGATTTCTAATATTCCTTTGGGTCACCGACAACATTTCCAAAACTTTCAGTTTAGCAACCAACTTTGTATTAGTGTCACGACCCGTACCCTAGAGTAAGGGCACGAGACGTGGGTACGTCCAGCCTACGCCGCAGTGTCGGCGGTAGAACACTATCCTAGGTCAACATACATCTAACATTATATTTCTAAACAGTTTATACTCCCCGAATGGGGGTGACATAGCAGTAAATGAACTCAATCACAACTAAGGAAGAGATAGAAGGATATGAAATAGAACTCAAGGAAAAATAGATGATAAAGTAGTCTAAGATAATCCCAGCAAATATCCAGAGGTACATGGTCTCAGCTACTGAATAAAAGAATATATACAACTCAGAACCCTGAACAGAAAATAAGTCTAGCTAAACATGTCTCAAGGCAACATAAAATAAGATAAGCCTGACTAAACTAGTCTAGGCATTGGGGGTGATGTCCTCAGCTAGAGCTGGGTCCTCCTGAGGGTCCAGCTCGCAAGTGTCGTCTAAGGCTGCCCCGTAGAAGGTATCCAGATAGGCCTCCTCCTCGTCCTCTGTAATATTTTCAACAGGTCCAGTCAGAACAAGAGCGAGCATAATACATCTTAACAGTTTATAGCAGGTTAGAAAATATAATCATGCAGTAAAGTAAAATACAAGTACTGAAAGAAGTACAGTATGTAAACAGAGAGAGAAAGCTGTAATAGAAATATCTACTATAAATAGAGACTAACAGTGGCTAGTGAGTCAGAGTACAATATAGACATGTAAATGGCATAGGAGATTCTGATAAGACACTATGGAAGAGATTCTGATAAGATACTACTTGGGTATTATTCACATGTCTACTTCTACTCCCCCGTACCCCCAATCAATACACAAGGATCCAACCAGGTTATGTTATGATTCCATGCAAAGCCCTCGAAGGGTGATACATGGATGTCTCATAAATGGGGATTCTAGGAGATTCTAGGATACCCAGTAAATGGGATAAGAGATTCTAGGAGACTCTGTGATCATAAGGGTATATGTCACAAGTGATCAAAGAACCAGTGAAGCATAGTGATACGCCATGTAAGTGAAACGCACAGAACATGTAGTACCCGATGCTCCCTAAGGATAACATCTCAAGAAGGGATCCATATAGTACCAATCCGTGTGACCAACGTGACAGTAACAAGTAAAGTAATTTAATGCAGAAAATAATTCTAAGCAGGATATGAAATAATCAGAGAATGTACTCGCCTGGTATCTGAGTGTCCAATATGAAAGTACTGTCCGAGGAGTGGTGTCTGGCTCCTAATCAGAATAGCACAAGTCACAACGAGTCTAAAAAGTTAAAATGAAGTTCTACTATGCATTCTACATGAGTTTAGGTCAATCTAGGCCAAAGTCAACTCTGGTCAACCCTAGAAGTCAAACTAGGTCAACCAAGACAATCCTAAGTCAAACTAGTCTACATTAGGCTAACAAGGTTATTCTAAGTCTAACAAGAATACACAAGTCAAATCTAGGCTCACTAGCTAATCAGATACAACCATAGGCCATAGGCTAAGAGACTAGGCCATGGGCCAATAGGCAATACCATATTCAGTTTCTATATCTAAACAATACATATGTATACATACCACACAATCTAATATAGGATACCTATATTGACCTATCTAGGCTCCTATTCACATATTAGATACATACATTATATGGTAATATATATACATATATATATACATTGATACACACACATGTGTTATATAATATAACTAGAATATATAACCTATAGGCTAATGTGTAAACCATACAACATTATGCTAATACATATAAATATATACATATGTATAAAGGGGGCTCATGTGTGTGGTGATACATGGGTGTATGTGTGTATGTATTAGTGAGAGTGATGTGTAGGTGACTTGAGAGAGTGAAGTGAGGCATGTGTGTGTGTAACTTGGCAATTGTGTGAAGAGTGAGTGAAACATGTATGTAGTAAAATATAGGCATGTGAGTGTGAGCAAAATCAGTGAGAAAAGGAATGGTAAACAGGAAAGGGAAACCACATTGCATAACAGTTAAACAGTCCACCCAAAAATCAGTGTACAACAGTCCAAACATAACCCAGTAATCTCAGTTCAACCAAACTTCATTTCATAGTTCACAATTAACCCAGAAATTAGTTTTACCAGTACACAATTTCCAATTTTCAGTCCACACATAAAGCCCAGGTCAAAATACATTGAAGGACCCCAAAATCAGTTCAAAAGAACTCAAAAAAATCAGTAAACAGTCCAAGCAAAAACCCAGTTTTCAATCTCTTCCTTGTATTCTCAGTTTTAAGCCCAAACTACAACCAAACAATCCCAAATTTGACATACCTATAGAATTCATATGGGAGTACAAGTTAGAGGTTTAATATCATGTAAATAACAGTGTAGAATAGGTTAAATTGATGTTCAAAGTTCAATTTTGAAAACTGAGAAAAAAACAAAAAATTGGGATTATTTTACAGTTTTAGGATAATAGGGGAAATCGAGATTTAATCATCAAAACCAATTTAAAATACCCGAACAGTGGTTGGTAACATATCTACATGTTGTGTACGTATCACACAAGAGTTTCTGTCCACTCAAGTGGACACAAGCGTGTCCAATCTCATAAAATACGAAAATAGTGCACAAATAGACTGCTCCTCGTGCACGTGTTCACGGTGTCCGTGTGCACGACACGACACGACACAACCCACATGGTTGTGTCCAAGTGTCGACAAGGTCTAGGTCTAGGGCTAGGATACCCTGATATGGGTCCACGACACGTCTGCCAGTGACACGACACACGTATCAGTGCACGAAAACAACTGAACCCAGTTCAGTGCAAAAGCAATGCACGTGTTCGTACGTGTCCGACACGATACGTGGGGGTCTGAGACTCGACACACATCGTGTCAGTCACGAGGACGACCCGTGTGTCAAGTGTCGCATGTCGACGTAGCGTGTCCTGACAGTTGTGGCCCCCGAACAGCAGGGGATCAAACCTGTACGCGCACGTGTGTGCACCGCATGTCCACGCGTCGATTACGACACGACACGACACAACCACCACCTCAGAGAAATAGAAATCAATAAGCAATAATAAAACCTAGATTCCTATTCAAAAGCATTCTAGAAATTAGGTTGAAATGTCCTTTGGGATATTTCAACAAACACCTACTGTGGGTTCCCGATACGTGTCCAAAACGGACACGAAACCAATGAAACTCGACACGAAACCAATGCAGCCACTTAGGGGACTCCTAGGGCTTCCTAAATGTATAAAGAAATCGAAATTTTATTGAGTAATGAAGAAGTTACCTATAGATGAACTTTCTAGAAAATCCCTCCTTGTTGTGCTCCTCTCCTTGATATCCCAATCCAACAAATCAATACCAAACTGAAATAAAACTCCAATAACAGCAAGTATAGGTGTATTAAAACCTAATGGAAGAGATTTGAATGAAAAAGGACATCGAATGGAATTTCTATGGATTAAATGAAGTAGGAACAAACCTCTTTCTAAACTTGAGCTTTCCTAAAAAGAGGCAACCCTAAACTAAGAGAGTATTTATAGGGTGGTGTTCCCAAGGAGGATATGGTGGCCGGCCACAATATCTAGGGCTAGGGTTTTGTAATTCTTGGGCTTTGGGCCAATCTACAAGGCTATGACTTAAATTGATTTATCAAAGGTTCTAAATCATAAGCCATGACTTATGACTTTCTAATTCCTATTGCTAACTAGAGTCTATTGACCAAACTAAGGGTTAGCTTAGGTTAGACTAGAATCATATAACCTAACCAAGTCCATACTAACTAGGGTTAGCTTCTAGGTTGGTCTACAAGGGTCAAAACTAGTCAAAGTCAACCTAGTCAACCCTCATCCAAACAATTCCAAAATAATTCCTAAAAATTCCCATAAATTAAAATAAATTCTAATAAATTCAAATTACCCCAAAAATGTCAAAAATACCCTCAAACTAAAAATGTGGTAGTGACAAATCTACCCTCCTTAAAAGAATTTTGTCTTCGAAATTGAAAGGCGAAATACAACTGATGAGAAAGATAGAAAGTATACCTCACGGTCCAAAAAGATATGGGTCGCGCTCGCGCATCTCATCCTTCCGCTCCAAGGTAGACTCTCCTCGAGAATGATGCCTCCATGCGACGCGTACCAAAGGTATCACCTGGTTCCTCAGAACCTTCTCCCGTCGATCCAGAATCTCCACTGGCTGCTCTGGATAGCTGAGAGAAGGCCCAACCTCAATCTCTGAATGATCGAGCACATGGCTAGGGTCAGCCACGTACCGTCTCAACTGTGATACATGCAATACGTTGTGGACCCCTACTAGAACAGGCGACAAGTCTAGCCTGTATGCAACGTCACCGACTCTTCCGCTGATAACGAAAGGGCCGATGAAGCGCGGGCTAAGCTTCCCGCCTCCACCAAAACATATCGTACCACGAGTCGAAGATATCCTCAAGAAAACCTTGTCTCCGACCTAATCACAAGTAAGGTCTCAATTAATTTATAATAAATAAACATGATCAAAAAAATCACAAACAAATAAACCTAAATCTAATACTACTCTAATCTGTACCTCAAACTCCAACGGCCTCCGGTGGCTATCGGCCCAGTGCCGATGTCTGTCCTGCGCCACGCGAAGTCTGTCCCTGATGAGGTTCACCTTCTCGGCTGCGTCAACAACCATCTCTGGCTCCAGTAAAGCTCGCTCACCAACATCATCCCAAGTTAAGGGTGTACGGCACCTACGCCCGTACAGAGCCTCAAAAGGTGACATCTCAATGCTGGCCTGGAAACTATTGTTGTAAGCAAACTCCACCAAATGAAGATGATCCTCCCAGGAACCTCCAAAGTCCAGGATGCACGTCCGTAGCATATCCTCAAGTGTCTGAATAGTCCGCCCCGACTTTTCGTCCGTCTGGGGGTGGTATGCAATACTGAACTTGAGCTGAGTGCCCAAGCTGGTCTGCAGACTCCTCCAGAAATGGGAAGTAAAGCGACTATCCCGATCTGAGACGATGATGACTGGAACTCCGTGAATCCTGACTATCTGCCGCATATACATCTCCGCCAGCCTCTCTGTAGACGTACCCACCTTGAATGGCAAGAAGTGGGCCGATTTGGTCAACCTATCAACGATGACCCAAATTGCATCTTTCTCTCCTGGAGTACGCGGCAATCCTGATACGAAGTCCATAGTGATATGCTCCCATTTCTACTCGGGAATGGGCAGCGGCTGCAACAATCCACCGGGCCTCTGCCTCTCTGCCTTGACCTGCTGACAGACCAAACACCTAGCTACGAAGTGAGCCACCTCCTGCTTCATCCCTGACCACCAAACATGCTCCCTCAGATCTCGGTACATCTTGTTGGCACCCGGGTGTATAGAGTACTGAGATCTGTGGGCCTCCTACATAACCTGCTCTCTGAGATCTTCGCTGGGCACACATAACCTGGAACCGTGCCTCAGGGCACCATCCTCTGTAAGAGAAAACTCGCCCTCCAGTAATCCTGCTCGAACCTGCTCTCGGAGACACCGCAGAGCAATGTCCTCAAACTGTGCCGACTTTATCCTCTCCACTAAGTCTGACTGAATCTGCATCCCCCATAACTGCATCTGCACTCCGGGTACGATCACCTCAATCCCAAGGCCCTCTAAGTCTGCAAGCAAATATCGATCCATGGTCAAACACATGGCTGTCGGATACCTACTCAAGGCATCGGCAACCACGTTGGCCTTTCCTGGGTGATACTGAAGTAGGATGTCAAAATCCTTCATCAACTTTAGCCATCTGCGTTGTCTCATGTTCAACTCCTTCTGAGTGAACACATACTTTAAGCTTTTATGATCTGTGAAGATCTCCACCCTCTCACCATACAGATAATGCTTCCATAACTTCAGAGCAAATATCACTGTTGCCAGCTCCAGGTCGTGGGTAGGGTAGTTCTTCTCATGGGGACGTAATTGCCTGGAACCATAGGCAATCACCTTTTCATACTGCTGCAAGACGCAACCCAGCCCCTTTCCTGAAGCATCACTATAAATAGTGAAACCACCTGATCCTGAAGATAATGTCAGAATCGGAGCTGTCGTCAGCCGCTTCTTCAACTCATCAAAAGCTGTCTGACACTCCTCTGACCAAACATACTCAGCATCCTTTCGGGTCAACCGAGTCAACGACTCTGCAACCCGGGAGAAATCCTGTATAAATCTCCGATAATATCCTGCCAGCCCCAGGAAACTCCTGATCTCTGCAACTGAATTCGGCGCTGCCCATGCCTCAACTGCTACAATCTTCTTAGGGTCAACTGAGATACCATTTCCAGTCACCACATGCCCCAAGAAGTCCACCCGGTCTAAGAAGAACTCACACTTGGAGAGCTTCCCGTAAAGCTGCTCCTTTCTGAGAATCTCCAGTACTATCCTCAAATGCTCCTCGTGCTCATCCTTAGTCTTGGAATATATCAAGATGTCGTCAATAAACACCACCACAAACTGATCCAGATACTGGTGGAACACCTTGTTCATAAGGTTCATAAACACTGATGTTGCATTGGTCAGCCCAAACGGCATAACCAAAAACTCAAACTGCCCGTACCGTATCCTAAAAGCGGTCTTGGGAATATCCTCCCCCTTCACCTTCACCTGGTGATATCCCGACCTCAGATCAATCTTGGAAAATACCCGAGCTCCGCTTAACTGGTCAAAAAGATCGTCGATCCGCGACAGTGGGTATTTGTTCTTGATCGTGAGGTTGTTGAGTGCCCTATAGTCAATACACATCCGTACTAACCCATCCTTCTTCGGCACGAACAACACCGGTACACCCCATGGCGATGAACTCGAGCGGATGAAGCCCTTGTCCTGTAGCTCATCCACCTGCTTCTTCAGCTCCACCAGCTCGCTGTTGTTTACCCGATAGACATGCTGAGAGATGGGCTCCGTTCCTGGAACCGAGTCTATCGAAAACTCTATGTCCCTATCTGGTGGCAATCCTGGCAACTCCTCAGGGAAAACATCCATATACTCTGCTATCAAGGGGTGTGGAATCGCCTGCTCCTTGACCGAGACTCCACAAAAGACTCTGCTACTCTGCTCTGCCTGACGTCTGGAGTACTCGAACTCTGGCTCCCCCGGCGCTTTGAAGAGAACTCTACCCCCTCTACAATCAATGCTAGTGTGGTGCCTGCTCAACCAATCCATGCCTAGTACTATATCGTAATTCGGCAATGGCATTACAAGCAGGCTCACCTCCAACTCACGGCCTCCCAAAACTACTCTCCGATCCTTACAAACATCACTCACGAGGATAATGCTACCCCCGGTCGTGATATTGTAAGTCCTAGGCAACGATTCAGCTACGATACCATGTCTAATCGCAAAAGATACTGATATGAAGCTATACGAAGCACCGAAATCGAATAATACAAAAGCTGGACTGGAGTCGAGAAGGATCGAACCTGCGATCAGCTCTCCGATGGCCTCCACATCCTCTGCTGCCATAGCGAATCCTCACCCCTGTTGGCCTTCCGTAGCCTGCTGCTGGTGCTGGACGAACCTCTGCTGCTGCATCTGCAGGGCTGGTCCCCTCTGCTGGCCTGCTGGAGCCCTAGCTCCTCCTCCCGGGCCTGCTCGTGCTATGTGGCACTCCCTCATCTGGTGGTCTGCTGAACCACACACCAGGCACTGGCCCAGCCTCTTCCGGCACTCATTGAAGACGTGCCCAGGGTTCTTGCAGTAGGCACAAGTAACACCCTGTCTCTGACCCTGCTGGTACTGTCTCGGCTGCTGCTGCTGATGAACTGGCCTCTGCTGGATCGGCTGCAGCTGAAACTGCCTCAGCTGCTGGTGCTGAAAGTGGGGCCTCTTGGCCTGGCCTCCGCTGCTGCTGCCTCCAACTGGGTCTCGCCTCCTCTTGAGCCTAAGCTCAAGATCATCCTCTGCCAACAAGGCTCCCGTCAAGATCTTCTCGAATGTGGCATCCTAGTTGCCCTTGGTCAAGGACATGACCTCCTTGACTAGACCCTTTCGGAACCTCTGGGCCTTCGTCGTCTCGCTCAGGCCCTCTAAGAACCTCCCGAGACGGCCAAACTCCCCGGCGTAGTCCTCCACTGAAAGACTCCCGTGGACTAGGCTCTCAAACTGTGACTCCAAGGCTCTGAGTACTGAATCTGGGAAGAACTTCTTCTTGAAGAAGTCCTTGAACTACTCCCAAGTCTGCCCAGCTACCCCCACCATGGGGTCTGACTGATACCAGGTGCGAGCGAGATCTCGCATCCGGCTAGCTGCGGCCTCAATCTAAAGATCTACTGGTATCCTGGCCAGGTGGAAGATCTCCTCTATATGCTCGATCCACACATCGGTATATAGGATCCCCTCTGTTCCCAGAAATTCTCTAGGGCTGATCTTCTGAAACTGCTTGATCCCTGGTGTCCTCGGCTGATGGACCACTGGTCGAGCTGCAACCGTCGTAAGGGCCAACTCTATGCCCCTGTCCTGTCGAGCCTGCTGCCGGTCCATGAACTGCTGGAAGTACGTGAACATCTGCGCTTCATCCACGTATTCCGTAGGCGGCGGCTGCTGGAAAGGATCCTCTGAGATGACTGGGTCCTGCCTTCGAGCCGGTGAAAGCATACCCCCTGCTGCTACTGTCGAGGTCTCAATACGAGCAGAGGTGGCAGGAGCTGCAGTCCCCTGGCCCCGCTGTACTGGCTAGGAGGTAGCAGTCCCCTCCATAGCATCCCCATGAATGGTACGCTGCGATCGAGTCTCTACCATCCTGAAGATAGACAAACAAGAGTATCAATTTATGAGAAAGAAGCGAAATAACAAAGGCGGACAATTAAAATTCAAAGGATCAGCTGACAATAAGGATTTAGATGGCAATAAAAGAATTTTTTTTCCTAAAGTGATTGAGTACCTTAAAATTAATGTCCTATATCCTACTGCAGGCTGTAGTGATATTCTAATTCGAATACCACTACACTTCTAGTCTCGACCTGCATGGGCCACCACTAAAAACGTGTCACGACCCGCACCCTAGAGTAAGGGCACGAGAAGTGGGTACGTCCAGCCTACGTCGCAGTGTCGGCGGTAGAACGCTATCCTAGGGCAACATACATCTAACAATATATCTCTAAACAGTTTATACTCCCCGAATGGGGGTGACATAGAAGTAAATGAACTCAATCACAACTAAGGAAGAGATAGCACGATATGAAATAGAACTCAAGGAAAAATAGATGATAAAGTAGTCTAAGATAATCCCAGCAAATATCCAGAGGTACATGGTCTCAGCTACTAATGAAAGAATATATACAATTCAGAACTCTGAACAGAAAATAAGGCTAGCTAAACATGTCTCAAGGCAACATAAAATAAAATAAGCCTAACTAAACTAGTCTAGGCAATGGGGGTTATGTCCTCAGCTAGAGCTGGGTCCTCCTGAGGGTCCAGCTCGCAAGTATCGTCTAAGGCTGCCCCGTAGAAGGTATCCAGACAGGCCTCCTCCTCGTCCTCTGTAATATTTTCAACAGGTCCAGTCAGGACAGGAGCGAGCACAGTACATCTCAACAGTTCATAGCAGGTTAGAAAATATAATCATGCAGTAAAGTAAGATACAAGTACTGAACGAAGTGCAGTATGTAAACAGAGAGAGAAAGCTGTAATAGAAATATCTACTATAAATAGAGACTAACAATGGCTAGTGAGTCAGAGTACAATATAAACATGTAAATGGCATAGGAGATTCTGATAAGACACTATAGAAGAGATTCTGATAAGATACTACTTGGGTATTATTCACATGTCTACTTCTACTCCCCCGTACCCCCAATCAATACACAAAGATCCAACCAGGTTATGTTATGATTCCATACAAAGCCCCCGAAGGGTGATACATGGATGTCCCATAAATGGGGATTCTAGGAGATTCTAGGATACCCAATAAATAGGATAAGAGATTCTAGGAGACTTTGTGATCATAAGGATATATGTCACAAGTGATCAAAGAACCAGTGAAGCATAGTGATACGCCATGTAAGTGAAACGCACAGAACATGTAGTACCCGATGCTCCCTAAGGATAACATCTCAAGAAGGGATCCATATAGTACCAATCCGTGTGACCAATGTGACAGTAACAGGTAAAGTAATTTAATGTAGGAAATAATTCTAAGCAGGATATAAAATGATCAGATAATGTACTCGCCTGGTATCTGAGTGTCCAATATGAAAGTACTGTCCGAGGAGTGGTGTCTGGCTCCTAATCAGAACAACACAAGTCACAACGAGTATAAAATGGTAAAAATAAGTTCTACTATGCATTCTACATGAGTCTAGGTCAATCTACGCCAAAGTCAACTCTTGGTCAACTCTGGTCAACCCTAAAAGTCAAACTAGGTCAACCAAGTCAAACCTAAGTCAAACTAGTCTACATTAGGCTATCAAGGCTATTCTAAGTCTAACAAGACTACACAAGTCAAATCTAGGCTCACTAGCTAAGCAGATACAACCATAGGCCATAGGCTAAGAGACTAGGCCATGGGCCAATAGGCAATACCATATTCAGTTTCTATATCTAAACAATACATATGTATACATACCACATAATCTAATATTGGATACCTATATTGACCTATCTATGCTCCTATTCACATATTAGATACATACATTATATGGTAATATATATACATATATATATATTGATACACACATATGTGTTATATAATATAACTAGAATATATAACTTATAGGCTAATGTGTAAACCATACAACATTATGCTAATACATATAAATATATATATATGTATAAAGGGGGCTCATGTGTGTGGTGATACATGGGTGTATGTGTGTGTGTGTATTAGTGAGAGTGATGTGTAGGTGACTTGAGAGAGTGAAGTGATGCATGTGTGTGTGTAACATGGCAGTTGTGTGAGGAGTGAGTGAAACATGTATGTAGTGAAATATAGGCATGTGAGTGTGAGCAAAATCAGTAAAAAAAAGGAATGGTAAACAGGAAAGGGAAACCACATTGCATAACAGTTAAACAGTCCACCCAAAAATCAGTGTACAACAGTCCAAACAAAACCCAGTTATCTCAGTTCAACCAAACTTCATTTCATAGTTCATAATTAACCCAGAAATCAGTTTTAACAGTACACAATTTCCAGTTTTCAGTCCACACATAAAGCCCAGGTTAAAATACATTGAAGGACCCCAAAATTAGTTCAAAAGAACTAAAAAAAAATCAGTAAACAGTCCAAGCAAAAATCCAGTTTTCAATCTCTTCCTTGCATTCTCAGTTTTAAGCCCAAACTACAACCAAACAATCCCAAATTTGACATACCAATAGAATTTATATAGGAGTACAAGTTAGAGGTTTAATATCATGTAAATAACAGTGTAGAATAGGTTAAATTGATGTTCAAAGTTTAATTTCGAAAACTGAGAAAAAAACAGAAAATTGGGACAGTTTTACAGTTTTAGGATAATAGGGGAAATCGAAATTTATTCATCAAAACCAATTTAAAATACCCGAACAGTGGTTGGTAACATATCTACATGTTGTGTACGTGTCACACAAGAGTTTGTGTCCACCCAAGTGGGCACAAACGTGTCCAATCTCATAAAATACGAAAACAGTGTACAAATAGACTGCTCCTCGTGCACGTGTTCACGGTGTCCGTGTGCACGACACGACACGACACAACCCACGTGGTTGTGTCCAAGTGTCGACTAGGTCTAGGTCTAGGGCTAGGATACCCTGATATGGGTCCATGACACGTGTGCCAGTGATACGACATACGTATCAGTACACGAAAACAACTGAACCCAGTTCAGAGCAAAAGCAATGTACGTGTTTGTGCATGTCCGACACGACACGTGGGGGTCTGAGACTCGATACATGTCGTGTCAGTCACGAAGACGACCCGTGTGTCAAGTGTCGCCTGTCGACATGGCGTGTCCTGACAGTTGTGGCCCCCAAACAGCAGGGGATCAAACCTGTGCGCGCGCGTGTATGCACCGCGTGTCCACGCATCGATTATGACACGACACGACACAACCACCACCACAGAGAAATAAAAATCAATAAGCAATAATAAAACCTACATTCCTATTCAAAAGCTTTTTAGAAATTAGGTTGAACTGTCCTTTGGGACATTTCAACAAACACCTACTGTGGGTTCCCGATACGTGTCCAAAACGGACACGAAACCTATGAAACTCGACACGAAACCAATGCAGCCACTTAGGGGACTCCTAGGGCTTCCTAAATGTATAAAGAAATCAAAATTTCATTGAGTAATGAAGAAGTTACCTATAGATGAACTTTCTAGAAAATCCTCCTTTGTTGAGCTCCTCTCCTTGATGTCCCAATCCAACAAATCAATACCAAACTGAAATAAAACTCCAATAATGGCAAGTATAGGTATATTAAAACCTAATGGAAGAGATTTGAATGAAAAAGGACATGGAATGGAATTTCTATGGATTAAATAAAGTAGGAACAAACGTCTTTCTAAACTTGAGCTTTCCTAAAAAGAGGCAACCCTAAACTAAGAGAGTATTTATAGGGTGGTGTTCCCAAGGAGGATATGGTGGTCGGCCACAATGTCTAGGGCTAGGGTTTTGTAATTCTTGGGCTTTGGGCCAATCTACAAGGCTATGACTTAAATTGATTTATCAAAGGTTCTAAATCATAAGTCATGACTTATGACTTTCTAATTCCTATTGCTAACTAGAGTCTATTGAACAAACTAAGGGTTAGCTTAGGTTAGACTAGAGTCATATAACCTAACCAAGTCCATACTAACTAGGGTTAGCTTCTAGGTTGGTCTATAAGGGTCAAAACTAGTCAAAGTCAACCTAGTCAACCCTCATCCAAACAATTCCAAAATAATTCCTAAAAATTCCTATAAATTCAAATTACCCCAAAAATGTCAAAAATACCCTCAAACTAGAAATGTGGTAGTGACAATTAGCCACATATGATTTGCATCAAACCAATCGAAGTCAACATTTAGATGTTCTAAGCCACAACATTCTCTAACCAAATCCATTTACCCATAGCATACTAACTGTCTTACTAGTCTGAGTCATCACTCGACTAAACAATTTCTAACCAAGCCACCAGTTATAATTTCTAAAAATCTCGCTACCCAGCCTAACATCACCATCAAAGGACACTTGAGTCATCTAACAATAATACATGACTCCCTGCTAAGTCTCAGCACAACCCAGTACCAACAGATAGTCTTATTGCTATCCTACGGAAAGGGTCAACTTACATCTCGTTCTGAGGTGGTAGAGGTAATATACCACTCAAAAACGAAGCCATCCTTAAACAATACCAACTCAGTTCTATTCCGGATATTCATGATCTAT
>JANAVB010021996.1:1500174-1599517 GCA_029216955.1 Iris pallida
CGTCAACAACCATCTCTGGCTCCATAAGCTCGCTCACCAACATCATCCCAAGTTAAGGTGTACGCACCTACGCCCGTACAGAGCCTCAAAAGGTGACATCTCAATGCTGGCCTGGAAACTATTGTTGTAAGCAAACTCCACCAAATGAAGATGATCCTCCCAGGAACCTCCAAAGTCCAGGATGCACGTCCGTAGCATATCCTCAAGTGTCTGAATAGTCCGCCCCGACTTTTCGTCCGTCTGGGGGTGGTATGCAATACTGAACTTGAGCTGAGTGCCCAAGCTGGTCTGCAGACTCCTCCAGAAATGGGAAGTAAAGCGACTATCCCGATCTGAGACGATGATGACTGGAACTCCGTGAATCCTGACTATCTGCCGCATATACATCTCCGCCAGCCTCTCTGTAGACGTACCCACCTTGAATGGCAAGAAGTGGGCCGATTTGGTCAACCTATCAACGATGACCCAAATTGCATCTTTCTCTCCTGGAGTACGCGGCAATCCTGATACGAAGTCCATAGTGATATGCTCCCATTTCTACTCGGGAATGGCAGCGGCTGCAACAATCCACCGGGCCTCTGCCTCTCTGCTGCCTTGACCTGCTGACAGACCAAACACCTAGCTACGAAGTGAGCCACCTCCTGCTTCATCCCTGACCACCAAACATGCTCCCTCAGATCTCGGTACATCTTGTTGGCACCCGGGTGTATAGAGTACTGAGATCTGTGGGCCTCCTACATAACCTGCTCTCTGAGATCTTCGCTGGCACACATAACCTGGAACCGTGCCTCAGGGCACCATCCTCTGTAAGAGAAACTCGCCCTCCAGTAATCCTGCTCGAACCTGCTCTCGGAGACACCGCAGAGCAATGTCCTCAAACTGTGCCGACTTTATCCTCTCCACTAAGTCTGACTGAATCTGCATCCCCCATAACTGCATCTGCACTCCGGGCACGATCACCTCAATCCCAAGGCCCTCTAAGTCTGCAAGCAAATATCGATCCATGGTCAAACACATGGCTGTCGGATACCTACTCAAGGCATCGGCAACCACGTTGGCCTTTCCTGGGTGATACTGAAGTAGGATGTCAAAATCCTTCATCAACTTTAGCCATCTGCGTTGTCTCATGTTCAACTCCTTCTGTGAACACATACTTTAAGCTTTTATGATCTGTGAAGATCTCCACCCTCTCACCATACAGATAATGCTTCCATAACTTCAGAGCAAATATCACTGTTGCCAGCTCCAGGTCGTGGGTAGGGTAGTTCTTCTCATGGGGACGTAATTGCCTGGAACCATAGGCAATCACCTTTTCATACTGCTGCAAGACGCAACCCAGCCCCTTTCCTGAAGCATCACTATAAATAGTGAAACCACCTGATCCTGAAGATAATGTCAGAATCGGAGCTGTCGTCAGCCGCTTCTTCAACTCATCAAAAGCTGTCTGACACTCCTCTGACCAAACATACTCAGCATCCTTTCGGGTCAACCGAGTCAACGACTCTGCAACCCGGGAAAATCCTGTATAAATCTCCGATAATATCCTGCCAGCCCCAGGAAACTCCTGATCTCTGCAACTGAATTCGGCGCTGCCCATGCCTCAACTGCTACAATCTTCTTAGGGTCAACTGAGATACCATTTCCAGTCACCACATGCCCCAAGAAGTCCACCCGGTCTAAGAAGAACTCACACTTGGAGAGCTTCCCGTAAAGCTGCTCCTTTTGAGAATCTCCAGTACTATCCTCAAATGCTCCTCGTGCTCATCCTTAGTCTTGGAATATATCAAGATGTCGTCAATAAACACCACCACAAACTGATCCAGATACTGGTGGAACACCTTGTTCATAAGGTTCATAAACACTGATGTTGCATTGGTCAGCCCAAACGGCATAACCAAAAACTCAAACTGCCCGTACCGTATCCTAAAAGCGGTCTTGGGAATATCCTCCCCCTTCACCTTCACCTGGTGATATCCCGACCTCAGATCAATCTTGGAAAATACCCGAGCTCCGCTTAACTGGTCAAAAAGATCGTCGATCCGCGACAGTGGGTATTTGTTCTTGATCGTGAGGTTGTTGAGTGCCCTATAGTCAATACACATCCGTACTAACCCATCCTTCTTCGGCACGAACAACACCGGTACACCCCATGGCGATGAACTCGAGCGGATGAAGCCCTTGTCCTGTAGCTCATCCACCTGCTTCTTCAGCTCCACCAGCTCGCTGTTGTTTACCCGATAGACATGCTGAGAGATGGGCTCCGTTCCTGGAACCGAGTCTATCGAAAACTCTATGTCCCTATCTGGTGGCAATCCTGGCAACTCCTCAGGGAAAACATCCATATACTCTGCTATCAAGGGGTGTGGAATCGCCTGCTCCTTGACCGAGACTCCACAAAAGACTCTGCTACTCTGCTCTGCCTGACTCTGGAGTACTCGAACTCTGGCTCCCCCGGCGCTTTGAAGAGAACTCTACCCCCCTACAATCAATGCTAGTGTGGTGCCTGCTCAACCAATCCATGCCTAGTACTATATCGTAATTCGGCAATGGCATTACAAGCAGGCTCACCTCCAACTCACGGCCTCCCAAAACTACTCTCCGATCCTTACAAACATCACTCACGAGGATAATGCTACCCCCGGTCGTGATATTGTAAGTCCTAGGCAACGATTCAGCTACGATACCATGTCTAATCGCAAAAGATACTGATATGAAGCTATACGAAGCACCGAAATCGAATAATACAAAAGCTGGACTGGAGTCGAGAAGGATCGAACCTGCGATCAGCTCTCCGATGGCCTCCATCCTCTGCTGCCATAGCGAATCCTCACCCCTGTTGGCCTTCCGTAGCCTGCTGCTGGTGCTGGACGAACCTCTGCTGCTGCATCTGCAGGGCTGGTCCCCTCTGCTGGCCTGCTGGAGCCCTAGCTCCTCCTCCCGGGCCTGCTCGTGCTATGTGGCACTCCCTCATCTGGTGGTCTGCTGAACCACACACCAGGCACTGGCCCAGCCTCTTCCGGCACTCATTGAAGACGTGCCCAGGGTTCTTGCAGTAGGCACAAGTAACACCCTGTCTCTGACCCTGCTGGTACTGTCTCGGCTGCTGCTGCTGATGAACTGGCCTCTGCTGGATCGGCTGCAGCTGAAACTGCCTCAGCTGCTGGTGCTGAAAGTGGGGCCTCTTGGCCTGGCCTCCGCTGCTGCTGCCTCCAACTGGGTCTCGCCTCCTCTTGAGCCTAAGCTCAAGATCATCCTCTGCCAACAAGGCTCCCGTCAAGATCTTCTCGAATGTGGCATCCTAGTTGCCCTTGGTCAAGGACATGACCTCCTTGACTAGACCCTTTCGGAACCTCTGGGCCTTCGTCGTCTCGCTCAGGCCCTCTAAGAACCTCCCGAGACGGCCAAACTCCCCGGCGTAGTCCTCCACTGAAAGACTCCCGTGGACTAGGCTCTCAAACTGTGACTCCAAGGCTCTGAGTACTGAATCTGGGAAGAACTTCTTCTTGAAGAAGTCCTTGAACTACTCCCAAGTCTGCCCAGCTACCCCCACCATGGGGTCTGACTGATACCAGGTGCGAGCGAGATCTCGCATCCGGCTAGCTGCGGCCTCAATCTAAAGATCTACTGGTATCCTGGCCAGGTGGAAGATCTCCTCTATATGCTCGATCCACACATCGGTATATAGGATCCCCTCTGTCCCAGAAATTCTCTAGGGCTGATCTTCTGAAACTGCTTGATCCCTGGTGTCCTCGGCTGATGGACCACTGGTCGAGCTGCAACCGTCGTAAGGGCCAACTCTATGCCCCTGTCCTGTCGAGCCTGCTGCCGGTCCATGAACTGCTGGAAGTACGTGAACATCTGCGCTTCATCCACGTATTCCGTAGGCGGCGGCTGCTGGAAAGGATCCTCTGAGATGACTGGGTCCTGCCTTCGAGCCGGTGAAAGCATACCCCCTGCTGCTACTGTCGAGGTCTCAATACGAGCAGAGGTGGCAGGAGCTGCAGTCCCCTGGCCCCGCTGTACTGGCTAGGAGGTAGCAGTCCCCTCCATAGCATCCCCATGAATGGTACGCTGCGATCGAGTCTCTACCATCCTGAAGATAGACAAACAAGAGTATCAATTTATGAGAAAGAAGCGAAATAACAAAGGCGGACAATTAAAATTCAAAGGATCAGCTGACAATAAGGATTTAGATGGCAATAAAAGAATTTTTTTTCCTAAAGTGATTGAGTACCTTAAAATTAATGTCCTATATCCTACTGCAGGCTGTAGTGATATTCTAATTCGAATACCACTACACTTCTAGTCTCGACCTGCATGGGCCACCACTAAAAACGTGTCACGACCCGCACCCTAGAGTAAGGGCACGAGAAGTGGGTACGTCCAGCCTACGTCGCAGTGTCGGCGGTAGAACGCTATCCTAGGGCAACATACATCTAACAATATATCTCTAAACAGTTTATACTCCCCGAATGGGGGTGACATAGAAGTAAATGAACTCAATCACAACTAAGGAAGAGATAGCACGATATGAAATAGAACTCAAGGAAAAATAGATGATAAAGTAGTCTAAGATAATCCCAGCAAATATCCAGAGGTACATGGTCTCAGCTACTAATGAAAGAATATATACAATTCAGAACTCTGAACAGAAAATAAGGCTAGCTAAACATGTCTCAAGGCAACATAAAATAAAATAAGCCTAACTAAACTAGTCTAGGCAATGGGGGTTATGTCCTCAGCTAGAGCTGGGTCCTCCTGAGGGTCCAGCTCGCAAGTATCGTCTAAGGCTGCCCCGTAGAAGGTATCCAGACAGGCCTCCTCCTCGTCCTCTGTAATATTTTCAACAGGTCCAGTCAGGACAGGAGCGAGCACAGTACATCTCAACAGTTCATAGCAGGTTAGAAAATATAATCATGCAGTAAAGTAAGATACAAGTACTGAACGAAGTGCAGTATGTAAACAGAGAGAGAAAGCTGTAATAGAAATATCTACTATAAATAGAGACTAACAATGGCTAGTGAGTCAGAGTACAATATAAACATGTAAATGGCATAGGAGATTCTGATAAGACACTATAGAAGAGATTCTGATAAGATACTACTTGGGTATTATTCACATGTCTACTTCTACTCCCCCGTACCCCCAATCAATACACAAAGATCCAACCAGGTTATGTTATGATTCCATACAAAGCCCCCGAAGGGTGATACATGGATGTCCCATAAATGGGGATTCTAGGAGATTCTAGGATACCCAATAAATAGGATAAGAGATTCTAGGAGACTTTGTGATCATAAGGATATATGTCACAAGTGATCAAAGAACCAGTGAAGCATAGTGATACGCCATGTAAGTGAAACGCACAGAACATGTAGTACCCGATGCTCCCTAAGGATAACATCTCAAGAAGGGATCCATATAGTACCAATCCGTGTGACCAATGTGACAGTAACAGGTAAAGTAATTAATGTAGGAAATAATTCTAAGCAGGATATAAAATGATCAGATAATGTACTCGCCTGGTATCTGAGTGTCCAATATGAAAGTACTGTCCGAGGAGTGGTGTCTGGCTCCTAATCAGAACAACACAAGTCACAACGAGTATAAAATGGTAAAAATAAGTTCTACTATGCATTCTACATGAGTCTAGGTCAATCTACGCCAAAGTCAACTCTTGGTCAACTCTGGTCAACCCTAAAAGTCAAACTAGGTCAACCAAGTCAAACCTAAGTCAAACTAGTCTACATTAGGCTATCAAGGCTATTCTAAGTCTAACAAGACTACACAAGTCAAATCTAGGCTCACTAGCTAAGCAGATACAACCATAGGCCATAGGCTAAGAGACTAGGCCATGGGCCAATAGGCAATACCATATTCAGTTTCTATATCTAAACAATACATATGTATACATACCACATAATCTAATATTGGATACCTATATTGACCTATCTATGCTCCTATTCACATATTAGATACATACATTATATGGTAATATATATACATATATATATTGATACACACATATGTGTTATATAATATAACTAGAATATATAACTTATAGGCTAATGTGTAAACCATACAACATTATGCTAATACATATAAATATATATATATGTATAAAGGGGGCTCATGTGTGTGGTGATACATGGGTGTATGTGTGTGTGTGTATTAGTGAGAGTGATGTGTAGGTGACTTGAGAGAGTGAAGTGATGCATGTGTGTGTGTAACATGGCAGTTGTGTGAGGAGTGAGTGAAACATGTATGTAGTGAAATATAGGCATGTGAGTGTGAGCAAAATCAGTAAAAAAAAGGAATGGTAAACAGGAAAGGGAAACCACATTGCATAACAGTTAAACAGTCCACCCAAAAATCAGTGTACAACAGTCCAAACAAAACCCAGTTATCTCAGTTCAACCAAACTTCATTCATAGTTCATAATTAACCCAGAAATCAGTTTTAACAGTACACAATTTCCAGTTTTCAGTCCACACATAAAGCCCAGGTTAAAATACATTGAAGGACCCCAAAATTAGTTCAAAAGAACTAAAAAAAAATCAGTAAACAGTCCAAGCAAAAATCCAGTTTTCAATCTCTTCCTTGCATTCTCAGTTTTAAGCCCAAACTACAACCAAACAATCCCAAATTTGACATACCAATAGAATTTATATAGGAGTACAAGTTAGAGGTTTAATATCATGTAAATAACAGTGTAGAATAGGTTAAATTGATGTTCAAAGTTTAATTTCGAAAACTGAGAAAAAAACAGAAAATTGGGACAGTTTTACAGTTTTAGGATAATAGGGGAAATCGAAATTTATTCATCAAAACCAATTTAAAATACCCGAACAGTGGTTGGTAACATATCTACATGTTGTGTACGTGTCACACAAGAGTTTGTGTCCACCCAAGTGGGCACAAACGTGTCCAATCTCATAAAATACGAAAACAGTGTACAAATAGACTGCTCCTCGTGCACGTGTTCACGGTGTCCGTGTGCACGACACGACACGACACAACCCACGTGGTTGTGTCCAAGTGTCGACTAGGTCTAGGTCTAGGGCTAGGATACCCTGATATGGGTCCATGACACGTGTGCCAGTGATACGACATACGTATCAGTACACGAAAACAACTGAACCCAGTTCAGAGCAAAAGCAATGTACGTGTTTGTGCATGTCCGACACGACACGTGGGGGTCTGAGACTCGATACATGTCGTGTCAGTCACGAAGACGACCCGTGTGTCAAGTGTCGCCTGTCGACATGGCGTGTCCTGACAGTTGTGGCCCCCAAACAGCAGGGGATCAAACCTGTGCGCGCGCGTGTATGCACCGCGTGTCCACGCATCGATTATGACACGACACGACACAACCACCACCACAGAGAAATAAAAATCAATAAGCAATAATAAAACCTACATTCCTATTCAAAAGCTTTTTAGAAATTAGGTTGAACTGTCCTTTGGGACATTTCAACAAACACCTACTGTGGGTTCCCGATACGTGTCCAAAACGGACACGAAACCTATGAAACTCGACACGAAACCAATGCAGCCACTTAGGGGACTCCTAGGGCTTCCTAAATGTATAAAGAAATCAAAATTTCATTGAGTAATGAAGAAGTTACCTATAGATGAACTTTCTAGAAAATCCTCCTTTGTTGAGCTCCTCTCCTTGATGTCCCAATCCAACAAATCAATACCAAACTGAAATAAAACTCCAATAATGGCAAGTATAGGTATATTAAAACCTAATGGAAGAGATTTGAATGAAAAAGGACATGGAATGGAATTTCTATGGATTAAATAAAGTAGGAACAAACGTCTTTCTAAACTTGAGCTTTCCTAAAAAGAGGCAACCCTAAACTAAGAGAGTATTTATAGGGTGGTGTTCCCAAGGAGGATATGGTGGTCGGCCACAATGTCTAGGGCTAGGGTTTTGTAATTCTTGGGCTTTGGGCCAATCTACAAGGCTATGACTTAAATTGATTTATCAAAGGTTCTAAATCATAAGTCATGACTTATGACTTTCTAATTCCTATTGCTAACTAGAGTCTATTGAACAAACTAAGGGTTAGCTTAGGTTAGACTAGAGTCATATAACCTAACCAAGTCCATACTAACTAGGGTTAGCTTCTAGGTTGGTCTATAAGGGTCAAAACTAGTCAAAGTCAACCTAGTCAACCCTCATCCAAACAATTCCAAAATAATTCCTAAAAATTCCTATAAATTCAAATTACCCCAAAAATGTCAAAAATACCCTCAAACTAGAAATGTGGTAGTGACAATTAGCCACATATGATTTGCATCAAACCAATCGAAGTCAACATTTAGATGTTCTAAGCCACAACATTCTCTAACCAAATCCATTTACCCATAGCATACTAACTGTCTTACTAGTCTGAGTCATCACTCGACTAAACAATTTCTAACCAAGCCACCAGTTATAATTTCTAAAAATCTCGCTACCCAGCCTAACATCACCATCAAAGGACACTTGAGTCATCTAACAATAATACATGACTCCCTGCTAAGTCTCAGCACAACCCAGTACCAACAGATAGTCTTATTGCTATCCTACGGAAAGGGTCAACTTACATCTCGTTCTGAGGTGGTAGAGGTAATATACCACTCAAAAACGAAGCCATCCTTAAACAATACCAACTCAGTTCTATTCCGGATATTCATGATCTATAATGATCATAACGCTTAGCCAACATTCTTAAGGTCTCAAAAGCACTAGCCATCACCCATGAATCAACTCATCCGTTCTGTTGAACTCATCCATCAAATGTTTCATTTCCAATTTTTTCCCAACATCACATGCAATTCTCAACTTGTTACAAAATACATAGCCACTTTTCTTTATTCCCACATTCCGAACATCATTCACAACATAGCATACTATGACATCGAGTCATTGTTGGGATATTAGTGTCCAAACCAACGACAAACATTCATTCATGGGCATCACAATGTATATAAACTCATTGTATAGAACATCCAGTGAGCACCCAAGAGGGTCAACGAACTTTCAAACACAAACAACATTAGATGATTAAAGAAGAACAACAGCATAATCGCGGAAGCAATCTTTATTTTAATCGCGGAAGCAACGTTGAGTGATCGCGGAAGCAACTTTGGTTAATCGTCGATGAAACTTTGATTTGAAACAAATCAAAGAAGAGACCTATGACGTAAAGTCGTACTTTGATACCAATTTGTCACACTCTGATTCGTAGAGTCATTTATTTATATATTTATCTCTTGGAATCGATCGTCCTCGCTTGGGCGTGATGCCGTACAAGTCTAGAATTTCACTTGTACAAGGCAAATATGGTACATAATTGATTATCTTCAAATAGGAACACATCGCTGCAGCAGAAGCAGACAAATTGAAGATAACGAGGACATTCTTTCTTATCGAATGGGAACACATCATTTGATTTGTAACATCTAAAATAAGAAGATAATTTGCAGTCACAAAGAAGTATATATAAGTATTCTCTTTATTGAGAGAGTAAAAGACTCGTACTGAAATACAATACTTACAACATATCTCACTTTACATTGATAGCCAACTGAGCAAATGCTAGAAGACTTACATTTGATACTTTGATATATTGGATTACAACTCGATATACCGACTTGGCTTACAACTCACTGGTATAACTGATTACACTGTTCCATATATTATGCCCTTTATAAACAAAAGACATCATCTTGTACAAGGAGAGCTTCTGTATGCCCAACAAATCTTCGATGCCGCAGGATCAATCAAGCCAATCTTCGTGTACAGAATATCCCAAGCACGAGCACCTGCCCACAAAGCGTAGGTCAGTACATCATCTATGTACTGGCGATCAGAATCTAACCCACTCGCCTAAACCAACACTAACTGGTCAATTTTATCAAGCATTTAATAGAATGATCTTTCTACTTGGGGCCTAGCATCAGTTTATAGTTCTTGAGCAGAAACATTGAAGTAAGTAAACATGTTGTAGCATGATATAACATTTCTTTGTGTAAGGCATCAACTAAGCAAAATTTAGTTAACACATTGAGCATATTATGGAAATATTCCTGGAAGACATCATTTAGCATACTTGGTGTTATCATTCAACAGGTTATGGCAATATTCTAAAAGGTAATACATTAGTAAATCGTATTTAACATGTTGAGCATGTTATAGAGTTTCTCATTTAAAGGCAACAATACAGCATCATTTTTTAGCATGTTAAGCTGGCAAGTTGAACCAACATATATATTATCACAATTATGTGATTTCTTATCGATAGCCGACTTCTCGTACCTTTATCAAATACAGGGTAGCAGATGTACTTACTCTGCCTGCAAAAAAATATTCATTAGCGTGCATCCAGACTACATGGTCACCGGTGTTGTCAAACCATATGGATAATTTTTATTTCACTTCAAGATAATATGGTCAGTATAGTAGGTGGCGAGCCTCTATGCCACCCCGCCTTATCCGTGTTTCCAAAGAACTTATCATTATTTTCTCATAGGCCGAATCGGTCCAGGTGCCCCGGTACCATTCGAGGAAATTAAAACTCAAACCTTGTATACAAGTTGTCCATGACCATGCGAATGCGTGTCCGACTCGATTGTGAACATAATCGCATGGTAAAGTATATTGAAGAAAGTAAAGGCAATAGTGCATCATTAAGTCATATTCAATAACTTATTCATTTCATCATTACCATCCTTTCATTTGGTGATCTCAATGATCCCATGCTTTATCAATTCTCATTTATCGCTTCATTACAATATTTCTCATACCGTTCCTTTTTAAGAGGAACAAACAATATTTTATTTATTTTATAGGAACATTATTCTTTCTTTCATTGCTTATAAGGAAACAGGCAACAACAACAGTTATACAAAAGGTACATAATTCTAGTGTTTTATTCAGTTCATTGGGTCGACAACATAGCCAGTTCATTGTTTATTCTATCCTTCACAAGGCATCTCATTCATTCAAGTGTTTTACTTGTTCCGGCAGCGTTAAGCATAAGGGGCATTATCAATTCATTTACAGGAAACAAGTCACATTAGCAGTACAAGGTGATTCATTCAGCAGTTCAATGATCATGTGTCGTTCATTTCAATACTAGACAATAAAAGCATCTCTATTGATTAGCAAATAAAGCATCACAGTTATTCAGCATTCAAGGTATGGGACATTAGGGACATATTCTTAGCACTTCAGTATTCATTTTTAGAAAGCATAAAGGTGCAAGGAGAAGGAAGGATAGTTCCACTCACTTAATATAAAGGGTCTTCCAGTTTCGATCGCATATATTCCCACCAGACATAGCTCCACCAGCGAGTCATGTTCCAACACCCATTCCATCTGACTGGCTAAGAGACTGTGTCAATCTCAATTCTCTTGATTTACTACATAAGTCTTGGTTCAACATTCTAATAGCATCCAACCAGCCAATCAAATGCCTCGTACGAAGCGGGGATTTACACTTATGAGAGAGGAAGATGTTCAAGTTATGCATATCGACGTTGGTATTGAGGCGTATCAAAGACGATATGTAATAACTTGGAGATACTCTGATCGAATGAACAAAAATTATGTTGAGCATTGTTGTTAGATGAATAAGATACAAGTTAAGTTGATGTCAATTTGGATGACAATGATAGGAATGCTTCAGAGAATTTGAGAGTGGATGTATATTATTTGGATGAAAATGAAAGTGTCTCGATTACTTCGTAGATAACTACTGCGTTGACATTCTTGTCTTGTGCGAGCGCAACACCAGCCTCGTACATACGTCTTGCCGATTATGATGACTATTCTGCGTGAGTGCTGGTATGGTGATTCATGTCCAGCGGAGATGGATGAACTTACACGGCGTGATAAATTGGATTTAGACTTGTGGTTTGATGCGAAGGTGGATTTGAGGATTGTTGCGATAAGCCTACAGTGTGTCGGATATTGATCATGGGTAAATAAACTCATACCCAAGGCAAACAAATATTGTTCGGTTGCGATAGTGTTAACGGTAGTGCATGAGTGATTCGAGTAGTAACGGCGTATTAGTTGTGCGGGGGTAGATAAATTTTGGATTGGTAAATTACGTCGGAGTGGATAAAGTCTCACAGGAATTGTCGAGAATTGATTTAACTCCGCAATAGGATATAGCATGGTTCATAGTAACTGGCCCTCATTGTTGATCTTCAATTATCGAGCGTAGTTTCGGGGCAGAGGACCCTAGAAGACTCGACCGCCAAATCAAGTGAATGTTGAAGTCATATAGGACGACCCAATGAAGTCAAATAAGAAATTTCGTTGAGGATTAAGGATGATATAATGCATGTTGAGGATAAGTCTAAGCGATTAAGTATCATGTTTCGAAAGTTAGCGAGTAGCCTTCGACTAGATCGATATGGTTAGCAAATTTATGATCGATCAAATGAGTATGTAAATAAACTTGGTTGGTCGATGATCGAATAGATGTTGAGGAACGTACTTAGCATAGTGATGCGGTAAGGCGATTACAAGAATTCTGCAATGCACGAGAGCGACGAATAGTAGAACGATCCTAAGAGTTGTGTCCTTGATCGGTTTGAGTAACGGTTAGGCTATGTGTGTTTGAACGCATGATCTATGTCAGGAAAAGAACTAGTTGGAATTGATTCAAAAATTGAGTAAGAAATTCCTATTCGATCAAGAATCGGAGATAGGCATATCATAAGAGACCTTGGGTCAGAAAGATTGTTGCCTTTGAGCATTGTAGACTCAAGTTGACCTCTTGTGTCAGAAGAGATTAAGCATGATGTTTGGATAAGTTACCTAGCGGGGGTAGCCCCAGACATGATGCGTAGATAGTTGGAGAATGTGAACATATTGGAATAGTTGTGTATAATGCATAGTACGGATTATAGTGAAGAAAGTTTGTACATGTTGGACATAGTCCATGTCATTGAGGCTAGATGTTACGAACGATTAGATGAAAGACTTGAGTTGTGCAAGAGATAGGAAACAATTTGACAAGTAGGCGTTGCAGAGAATTATTGTGATCAGATACGTAACAACTTAATGCAATGCATGCGTTAGATGGCCGTCTAGAAACTTATGGGATTGAAATTACGGTTTTGAATTAAGTTTTATGCAGAAATGATGGAAAGATGATCACATGTTATGCAATAATGCATACGAGATGTATTTTGGAAATAGTCGCTAAGATCTGACCAGTCGAATAAGGAATAACTGGTGCTTGAGGATTTAGGTTGAGTTTGTTAACCTTGTCCCAATATCCTACAACCGAACTTGGCTAAATTGCATATATTGGTGGGATGCCGAAAATATGTGTATGATCCAAACTAAGTTGTATGATTCAAATGATAGGGGCACAAGATCGTGAAACGATCTAGAAAAACACTTAGATTGAGTGTTGGTTTCGGTTCGAGGACAAACCTTGTTTTGAGTGGTATATTATGTAATGCCCCACTCCGTACGGTGCATTACGATGAGTCATTGACTCGAAGAGTTGCGTTGACCCGATGAAGTATCGATACAAATTGATGCAAAGTATAAGTCCAGTTTAAACAAGGTATTGACTTCGATTGATCTAGTGTGCAGGCTATACGTTTACGCTGAATCATAAGGGATCAACATTTTGCCTTATTCACTAAAGTGTCCGCAAAACCAAATCGTTGCCTTGTATCAAACTAATGCATGGGCACGGTAGGCCGAATCAGTCGAATAGCTCAACGGAATGGCTAAGTCAGAAGAGTTAGCCATGCAACTAAGTTATGTATTTGAGCCGCATCAGCTCGACAAAACGACAAGACGTATCGGATTAAGGTGGTCGGGTTCTTGACTCTCTCTTCCTACTCCTTCACATCTAATAAAATGTATCCTTGTATGTGTAAGTTGCCATTAAGTTAGCGAGCGTGGCTCGAATGATTAAAGGTCTTAGTATGTGTCGAACATTAAGATAGAACATTAAATATTGAACAATTGAGATGTATATCAAGTGTACGGGTCGCGGTAGGTCAGTGATGGTAGAACATTGAACGGTGATATCGAGATGTGCATCATGTGCTCGACTCCGAGAATATTGAACAATAGGCGTAGAATACTGATTATGGCGTTAAGCGTGCCTTTACGTACGGAAGCTACGAAATGACTAAGTAAGTAAAATGGGGCAAGTTGTGGTGCAATGTCGCAAAACTTCTCGTAACATTAAAAGATATACTTCGTGCATTGAGGTATGCAGTTGCGGCACAATTGCTACGGAATAGCCGTTATACGAATAACTTATGAATAGAACGCGTTGAGTATAAGTACGAAAAGTCTAAGCCGTTGGGCGTCGTACATCAATACGGATGTGTTGGGGGATAATGCTTATGGAATTTGAGATAGAGATGAGAGATTATATTTTTGGAACGTGAGATTGGTTGGAATGATATGATTTGTTTGCTATGGCGCGTATTGCACGGTCAATGGACTCGGCTAGCCCGTGCATAGGTGCGACTTCCCTTGAACGGTTACGACCGGGGCACCGGGACCATTCGACCTAGGCGGAAATTATATATGGTATTTATGGTGCACATCATTAGGACGGATTACGATCGTCCAGTGTTGTGATAAGATATGATATCAGTAAGTTTAGGATCCTTCAGATACTGGACTAGCAACCCATATTGGGGCGATCATAGGCTTACACATAAGGATGCCAAGTCCACTACGGTACAAAATACCGTGACTTTGCTGAGATTAGAATTGGGTGCAGGCGCAGAGCCTGCCACCCTTATGCATATGTCTAAGTTTGGTTGGTTGGTTGCGTGAATCGTATGATTGATTATGCATATTTCTAACAATTGCAGGCTAAGCGAAACAAGATGAAAACATGAACGATTACTACGTTATATTCATATTATGTCTAACTATATTTGCTACAGGGAGACGGTATTGGACACATTTATAATAAGTTTCTATGCTTGAAAAATTGCTATGAAACTGATCCTAAGGCTAAATAGAAAGATCACCAAATAAAGTTTCATGTTTCACTAAATGTACTTAGTGTTGGTTGGGTGCGAGTGGGTCTTGATCAGTACAGCGAGGACGAAAGCACTAATCCTCCACTAGTTTGCTTGTAGGTTCAGGTTATGTTAGGCTCGGGGCGGGGCTTGGCTTGGACGCATCGAGGCATGGAGTCCTTAGCATTTCAAGAGGAGCTACCGCATTAGCGTTGGGACTTGTGACATGGAGATGTTCGACGGAAGACTACTTATTGGCTATAAAGAGGCATAATGTATGGAACAATATAATCCTTTGTGAGCTAGAGAGATCATGAGAGTTGTAGCCAGTTGGCATATCCAGTTGGGCTATTCAAAGCCTTTGTAACCTTCAGTTCATTATTTGAAAGAGATTCTTATTGTATACTCTATTTTCTTCTGCTGCTCATGTTATCAATTTGAGATAATCTTATGTGAACCTGTTATCTTGCCTTGCACGAGCGCAACTCCAGGCTTGTACGGCATCACGCCCCGGCGAGGACGATCATTCTGGTGAAATCCAGCAAGGACTAGCAATTTTCTTGGCCGGGGCGTGACAATGCACACCCTCTTGACCCTACTCGTGTCGTGCTTACACTTTCTTTGATTCGACCAATACCGTGCATGCGAATTTGCCGCTTAGCATGCCAACTCATCTATATGAAAGTCACTGACAATCCAAGCCATCGTGGACAAAGCTCGGGTAGGCGATGAGTCTTTCGATGCAAGGTAGCTAGCCCCATGGAAAGCTCTCGACTACCCACGCGATATAATCCAGCGTTGCTATAACGTCTTCCCCTAGGTCGACTGGCCCCGGCGCCCCATCGTAATCCCAGTCGAGGAAGAAATCTTTGTCGACAAGTTGTCCATGATCATGCACCTACGAGAACACTTAGACTCATATAAATGCATGGCCTACTTTACGGTACGAGTAGGACCATACTTAGCAAAACGTACTCGAAACCATATCATGTAAAACGTGTATTGGAACCATACAATACAAAACCTGCATCAAACCATACGATGTAAAACGTGCATCAAACCATACAATGCAAAACATGTATCCTTGGAGACTCCAAAAACGTGGGACCGCCTCAGCGATAAATGGTCGCATGAACTTTCTTTTCTTTGAACCCAGGGAACGACTATCGTACAGCCTTCCAACTTGACTTGAACAAACGTATTCCTTATGTGCCAAAGACCGTGTCTAACTTTTCATAGTGACGACCGTGGCTCGTGCTTAAACCGACTTGTGTTCTACGCGACGCTATCCTCCAAGTTATACTTTATATGACGAGCCTTGGGATCGTGGGACTATGTGACTTAACCACCACAGAAAGAGCGGGACAGTGCTTACTTTGATTTCGAGAGTCCAGCATAACTCTTGCCTAACGTAATCGTGCAACAAATTAATATGTAGGATGACCAAAGGCTATGCCAAGCCTTGGACGACGGAACCGTGCATGATTTATCAAGCATAAATACGTCTGACGCCTACGACTTAGGCTAAGTCCATAACTTTGTGGCAACTTAAACCAACTTCCTTCTTCTAAGCCACGGGACGAAGGATCGAGTACCATTTTGAAAGCACAATGTGCAACACTTCTAAGCCGACTATGGGACCTTTCCATATTCTTAACTTAATCCGACCCAAGTTGGGATTATTCCCTTAACTATGTGGATTCATCTCTTTTATTATCAAACCTATTTGTGTATTTGAAAACATTTGTTTTATTAGTGTGAAGGCCAAGCTGAGACAAGTTCACCGAAGCCACCCACTTGAACGAGGAGTCGTCTCGACCGTACGGCTCTTCGAGCAAGCCATTGCATGGCTAAGTCTGAATGCCGTTGGCGTTTCGATTCCTCTGATTGACTGAACGGGACGGGGTACTACACTAACGACTAACATATATGTTATCTACTAGTATAGGTAATATTATCTAATAAATTATTTAGTAAATATTTACTAGTTAATTTAATCACTGGCTATTTTTAGATGTCTAATAATAAAAAAATACATTTCATAGCTAATTACAATTTAGCTAATACTTACACAAAATCGTAGCCCGCTTGGAAACGGATAAACCACAAATTTCGAAAACCTTTAACTGAAAGAATTTAGTAAATAAATATTTCTATTTACTATCAAAATTTTATAATTATTTTTTCTATAGAAAAATTATATATTTATAACTTATAGGTTTTTCTTGAAGTGGACAGAAATTCCATTAGCGTAACTTCTAACAGAAAAAGTTTTTACAAAACCAAAGACAAACAGGGACCGATAGCAATTACGGTCGAAATGTTTCTTAAAATTAGAATTTCACATTTTTTTCAAGAGTCAGAAAATTCAGAGTTTTGAAAAATCACATTTTTGAAAAATCCAAGAAATTGGTTAACGGAGGTTACAAATCTACCATCCTTAAAGTAATTTCGTCCTCAAAATTAAAGGTTGGAAGTGGAGTTAAAACATGATAGAAAGTTTAGGCAATTTCTTAGACACGATCAAAGAATGACGAGTTTGGCACAATTTAAGATAATCAGTTCAATAATCGTTTAGGCACGACTAGTAATTTTGGTAGAGTAAAATCGTAATGTGACACGATTTAGAAGTAATTTTAAGTTATTTGGTCATGACCTTAATTACGGCTAAGAGAAGTGAATAAGCACAAAATTCGAGTATAGAGTGATCAGTAGTTAGATTGATAAAAATCAGACTCTAGGTCATATAAGTACGATCAAGATCCAAATAGTTGTGAATGACGTTAAAATCATGATTTTGAAATCAAGGTCTTATAGGCACGATTTAGGAAGAAACCCAAGTCATTTAGGCATGGTAGAAATTTATTCAGACATGAACAATTTTAATTATAACACGACTAATTTCGTAGTCACACCAGTTAGTCGTGATCGAAAGTCAGAATTCTTAGGCACGATTTAGAAATAGATTTTTAAGTTATTTAAGCACGAAGTCACGACTAGGAAAATCGAAATCATTCACCTACGATCATGTTAGAATTTCGATTTAGAATGACCAATATGATCTAGGCTCGATAAGGTTGGATTCAGGGTTATATAGGCATATTTAATGCAAAGGCGACGCGATTGGATGTCGTTAGGAATAATGAAATGTTTGGCACGATCAATGACCAAGGATCAAACCATCTAGTCACGAGTGAAATCAAGGTTTAAGAACTTGGAATGACTAGAATCACTTTGGCATGGTTTAAGATAAATCGACAAAATTTAAAACCTAGTCACAAAATAGAAATGAAACCTGAGCACGAGTGACTATGGAATCAAGATTTTGGTACGCTAGAAAATTTATTCCGGCACAGTCATGATTAGCGATAGAAAGTTTTAGGCATGATTTGTGGGTTAAGGCTATCATGATTAGTCATGATCATTAGAATAATGATCGTAAAAATCAAAGTCGTATAGTCATGCCAAGTCATCTAGGCATGGCAAATTATGAGAATTTTAGATATAATCATGGAATCAATTCAGGGTCAAAAGAATTTAGGCACGAGTGAAAAAATCTAGACATGATAAAAATTGGAATTCGATATGATCAAGGATGAGGTCAGTCTAACCTTGGTCAAACAGTGATTAGATATGATGAAAGGTATGATAGTAACCGAGGCATGACCAATCATGAATTTCGGTATGATCAAGGATAGTGTGAAGCTTAAACGTGATTGGAACATAATTTAGTCATTTTCAAGAATAAATCAGAGTTTTACGCACGAGTGACATATTGATAGAGATTCAGGTCACGGCTGAATTTAAGTCAATTTAGTACGATCAAGGATTAAAATATTGGTACGATAAAGGAGATGATCAAAGTCGATTGGTCGTGATCAAAGGAAGTTAGATTTTTGTGATATTGAAAACTTAAAGGATGATTCAGCAAAGATATGGAAAAAATTGAATTCCTTTACTATGATAGGGAAATCAAAAGGCAAGATTTCATAGGGAAGTCAAGATAATCACTCTGCTACTACCAAGTTTATCTGTTCATCATTTGTCAATCATACATTTATCTCACAAGTCCAAATATAATAGATGACTATAATACTTCCTTGGCCTTCGTAAAGCAAAGAGAGATGAGAATTCAAAAGATTTTAAAGTGTAGCTGACAGAAGAAGATACAAGATAGTTAATCGATGTAAGTAGGATAGGGTTAATTAAGACAAAATCATAATGGTAAGCTAAGAAAATAATGGTAAAATATGTTCTTGTTCATCCGGTCATAAAGTAGTGAATCAATTTAAGATATGATCTGATAACCGTACACATCTATCCGAAATCATGTTGCCAGAATTTTTGCCACGCTAGTAAGCATAGCTGCAATAAACGATAAAGTCCATAAATAAGATATATACCGTATAATTATGTTATCTAGAATTCTCACCATGCCAACCGGTATGGCTGCAAGAAAATATAAATTCCATAATCAAGATAGTATATCCAAAATCAGGCTCTATGTCCTTGTCATGCTAGTTAGTATGACTGGAAGAAAGTATAAACTCCATGAATAAGATAGACATTACCCTTCTTATTGTCCTTATCGAATATGTTATCAGATTATATCTTAATTCAATCCATAATTTTTTTCTAAATATAAAATCAAATTCAACAACGAACATCAAGATTCAAAATTCAATAACAAATTAAGGATAAGTAAACGAAAACATGCGAAAACAGATTTGGAGATAGGGTTTAGCGAGAGGTTCTCAGGGGTTACCCTAAAGATACTATCTAGGTCAGAATTTAAAATTTCTTGAATTTATTCTAAAACAAATCTCAACCTTTATATATAAGATTGACTAATCATTCTCTCTTCAACCTAATGGTATATCAATTTCAACTTCTACTTTCTAGTTCTCTCTAGGGTCCATAAAACTCATCCTAATACAAGAATAGGGTTCAATAATAGACATATGTTTCGAAATCAGGATGAACAAAAGCAAGTGGGAATAGACTCAAAGATTTTTCAAAGTAAGATTCTTAGGGGTTATCCCTGGAATTTATCAAGAGTTCCTAATACGTAATTGAGTACCAAATCTCCTAAAATATTCCATGACTCAGATCTTAGTCCAAGGGCTGGCTCGCAGTAGTATGACTGAGCCTAAGTACTACTATGACTTTGCAATAGTTACGAAGACTGACCTGCATGGGCCACCACAAAAATGTATCACGACCCGCACCCGGATATTCGGGCACCAGTACATGAGCAACGCCCAACCTACGCCGCAGTATCTGTAATGATCGTGGTTCGTATTATGTATTTGGAATACGTATACGTATCTTGACTCGTATTTTATGTCTCCTGGCTTTGTTCGGCTTGTTTAGGTTGGATTTGTTCAACTTGGTTCAACATGACTTGGCTTGTCTTGGTTCGGTTTATTTTGGGTTGAGGTGAGATGGTTGCTATATAAGTCAACTCCTTCTCTCCTCCATTATTTTGCATTTACTTCTTCATCTTCTTTATTACTCCTCCCACCTACCAAGCCTAGGCAAGTACAACTTGCTTCATGATGGATCTTAAGTTTTATTGTTCCATTCCCTTCCTTACTTCATTCTAAGCCTCTTTAGAATTTGAGATTTTTGGATTTGATGGATGGATTCTTGTAGATCTAAATTTATAACTTTTTGATTTTTCTTAGTTTTGATCTCTAAAACTTGGTTATTTTCAAAATCTAATAGTTCCATGTTGTTGGAAATTCAATTCTACCTAATTTTGGCTTTTGAACCTCTTGATTTCGACTTCGTATGAGAAAGTTATACCATTTTCATGTTCATGGGTTCCCCACACCTTTTGGTGATGTTGGGACGATGAACAGTGTCGCGTGCAGTGTATTCGCTGCCGCGCTTGCGCGTAACGTACGCCGTGGGCGATTTTGCCTGCGCGCAATGCGCAGGTTGCGCGCTGCGCACCAGCGCACTTTCTTGCTGCGCACAACGGGCGCCGTGGGCGATTTTGCCCACGCGCAATGCACAGGTTACGTGCTGCGCGCCCACGCACTTTCTTGCCATGTGCCCGCACGCCGCGCTTGCGCGCAACGTGCGTCGTGGGCGATTTTGCCCGCGCGCAATGTGCACGTTGTGCGCCGCGCACCCGCACACTTCTCTGCCGTGCGCCCGCGCACCGTGCTTTCGCGCAATATGCGCCGCGGACAATTTTGCCCGTGCAACTTGCGCGCAGGTCACTCCAAATGATTATTTTTGCTTCTTTAAGCTATTTTTTAGCTAAAATCTTGAAAAACTCAAAACATGAAAGTTGTAGATCTTTTCCTTGGCTTCAAGAGTATGTCACTAGTTATTTTGTGCAAGTTTCTCTCATTTATGATAATGTAAGAATAGAACACGATAGTGGCCCGCAGTGGCGCACTCTTGACAAGTAAACTGACATGGTATATCTCGACATGCTGTCATGACAGCTAGCCTGACATGACAATTATGAAAGACCTAGACACCGTGGGCGATTGTGTTTGTACAAATAAACCAGTACTGTCTTGCATCATGTCTAGGATAGGGATCCCTGAGTACCACGGTCAGGGATACCTACAGTAATTGACTAAGGCTAATAAACTAGGATAATTTAGTAGACATGAAGAGATTCCCAGCTACAGGCAATCTTGTTATCTGGGCGCATTAATGTGACTTGTAGCCTACCGACGAGTAGGACACATTTCCAGTACACAGTCACGTGTTGCATTCTTCATAAACGGACATTCGACCTGGATAACCGGATGGTCTGCAGGGCTTGTGGCTGTTGTCATAATCTTATTGCATCTTGCTAGTAACTATGCCTGTGATAACCCTAGTTAGTTAAAGTATCAAGCCGTACTCTTTGCTTGGCCGTGATTGATTGGATAGAATCTAGCTCAGCTTAGTCTTATCCTGATCCTGTACAAGATTGTGATATTACATGATTATTGATGCTTGCCTTAACAATAACGATCGGGGGTCCAGTTCTGTTAAAGCGAAGGGGTACAACCCCGGTCCTTGTTTGGTTTAAGGGTTGTAACCTAGCTCTCGGAGCAGTTCTGTGTCCTCTCTTCGTTTATTGTCTTATTGTAACCCAAGGCCATGCTCGTCATGTTTTATCTTATCATGATTATTTATACTAGCCTTAACAATAAAGATCAGGGGTCCAGTTTGGTTCAGGCGAAGGGTTATAACCCCGGTCCTTGTTTGGTTTAAGGGTTGTAACCTGGCTCCCGGAGCAGTTCTGTGTCCTCTCTTCTTTTGTTGTCATGTTACCTTACCAATAGTATTTGAGATGGGTTTTTAATTAGGTAAAGGGTAACAACCCCGATCCTTGTTTGGTTTAAGGGTTGTGACCTGGCTACTTGAATGGTTTTCTCGTACTCAGTTACTGTTGTTATCTCTATTATTATCAGTTCTTATTTATTATCTTTAGTATTCTATTGTGATATGCTGGTTTTAGTTCCTAAGTGAAGCCTCCTTTGTGGCACTTGCTCTTTCTAGGTCTGATCCAGCTGGTTTTGTGTGGCCAGATATCAGAGCAGCTCCAGATGATCCACCTGTCTTCCAGCCAGATGGTGACCACCAGGCGTAACCCTGGCAACGAGAGGGTTTTTTTAGCCTTCCACTTATTTGTAAAATTATTCTTTTGGAGGCGTTTAGCCGACGAGCACGTGTTAGCTCGGTTGCACCTTTATTTACTGTCTGCCTACGAGCTGTAACATGATTGACAAATCCTAGGGTTGATCATGTATGACTAGAACTCTTGCTAGTCTTGACGTTTTGTACGACTAGCTTCATGATCAGCTGAATATGTAATGTTTGGGACGCCTTACGATTGTATATTTGGTGATCTTGCATCTTGTAACATTTACTTGCTTGTGATTGAGACAATAGGCTTATTCTTGACCATAGGAGACTGATGGCTTGTAGCCAAACCCTCATGTATCTAGACAGCCGTGACCGTATAGCAAGGTGGGTCGCACTTCAATATACGTAGCTGGCTATGTCCGCTTCCGCTCTCCAGTCTTCTGGTTCTGGGGCGTTACATGGTTTAAGTGGTGGCCCATACAGGTCTTAAAAATCAAGATATGTGAGAGTTTACCGAATAGATGTCTCAATCAGTACTCGCCCTTTATCTCTGCTCGTATCTTCTGAATCCCTGTAATCTTGACCTGATCACATGCTTGTATCGTTGATCTGTCCTGGTCCTTCCTTATTGTTCCCTATGTCGTCTTCTTCAGCAGTATTATTTCACACTACGCATTGGTTTCGACGCATGACCAGGCATTCGAGCAGAAGAGACCGCAGCAGTATGCCCAAGCCCAAGCCCTGATCCAGAGCAGGCAGAGAAATTTTTAGCAGAGGGGACCTGCACCCAGATGACATGGTCAAGTGCTGGCTTTGACTATGGAAAAAGAAGGATTAGCACCCGGAGCTGTAGTGACAGGTACTATTCTCGTCAACACCTTTCCAGCTTCAGTATTATTTGATTCTGGTACCTCGTATTCATTTATGTCTGCACGATTTACGACACGGATATGATTAGTGCCCGAGTCATTATCAGTAAGGCTCAATATACTTACTGGTAATAGACTTGTGGGAGTAGATGGAGTATTTTCTTCGTGTTGGATCGTAGTTAGCGGTAGAGAATTCTCCGCTAGATTGATAGAGTTCCTGATGGCCAATTATGATGTGGTCTTAGGGATAGATTAGAATAGACTACCATATTGGCAGGGTTATTTTTAGCATTCCAGGCGAGCCAGAGTTTTCCTTTTCTCGAGGCAAAGTTGAACCTTCTCCACCAGTATTGCGGATGGCAGTAGCAGAAGCAGTTCAATTTCCCAGAGTAGTCGAGGAGTTTCCAGATGTTTTTCCAGAAGAGCTTCCAGGGATGCCGCCGGAGCGGAAGATCGAGTTCATCATCGACTTGATTCCCGAGATAGCCCCAGTGTCAGAGAGAGTCTACAGGATGGCGCCATCAGAGATAGAGATATTGTACAAGACGATTGAAGAACTCAGAACAAAGGGATTCATTCGTGCTAGTGGATCGCCTTGGGGAGTCCCGATGCTTTTTGTAAAAAATAAGGATGGTACATCCAGGTTATGTGTAGATGATCGTACCTTGAACTCAGTGACAATCAAGAACAGATACCCTCTCCCGAGGATAGATGACTTATTTGATCAACTCAAGGGAGCAGCAGTATTCTCGAAGATTGACTTGCGGTCAGGATACCATCAGATCAGAGTCAGAGAGGAAGACATCCCGAAGACAGCATTCAGATCAAGATATGGATATTGGGAGTTCCTTATTATGCCATTTGGAGCAACCAATGCGCCGACTGTATTCATGAATCGTATCTTCATGCCTTATTTGGATCAGTTCGTGATTGTGTTCTAAGACGACATCCTGGTTTACAGCAAGAGTGAAGCGGAGCATGAGCAGCATCTCTGAGTTGTCCTCCAGATTCTCATAGAGCACCAGTTGTATGCCAAGTTTAGTAAATACGTGTTCTGGCTCGATCGCATTTCGTACTTGGGCCATATCATCACCAGAGGATGAGTAGAAGTCGATCCCCATAAGATATTGGCCATAGAGACGTGGCCAGCACCTAGCACAGTTGCTGAATTTTGTAGCTTCCTTAGATTGGCCGGCTACTACCGACAATTTGTTTCAGACTTTTCTCGAATTTCAGTGCCATTGATCCAGTTGACTCGTAAGGATGTACGGTTTGCTTGGACAGCAGAATGTCAGGATTCTTTTGAGAAGTTGAAGCGAGGCTTGATGACGGCTCCTATCCTCATGTTTACAGATGGAACCGGAGGATTCTCGGTGTATTGTGATGCTTCGCGCAGAGGTTTAGGATGTGTTATGATACAGCATGGGAAGGTAATAGCTTATGTGTCACGACAACTTCGTGATCATGAGAGGAATTACCCAACCCATGATTTGGAGCTGGCAGGGGTAGTATTTGCACTTAAGTTATGGAGGCACTACTTGTATGGAGATATGGTAGAGATTTTCACCGACCACAAGAGCCTGAATTATGTTTTCACCCAGAAGGATCTTAACATGCGTCAGAGGAGGTGGCTGGAGCTAATTATGGATTATGATGTCAACCTGCAGTATCATCCTGGGAAGGCCAACGTTGTTGCAAATGCATTGAATAGGAGAGCCGGAGTTTATTTTCTAACAGCACAACCAGAGCTGTTAGCAGATCTTCAAAAGATGGGAATAGAAGTTGTCCTTCCTACCAGTGTGGCATTGATGGCCAGCATGCAAGTTCAGTCCACTATAGTCGAGAGGATCCGGATGGCGCAGTCAGCAGATTCCAAGCTTTAGTGACTCAGAGCATTGTGTGTGGCAGGACGAAAACCAGATTTATGTATCCATAAAGACGGTACACTTCGACATGGGAAGTGTCTTTGTGTACCTAGTGGAGATATCAGACAAGAGATCATGACAGAGGCTCACAGCTCGCAGTATTCCATTCATCCCGGCAGTACGAAGATGTACCGTAATATCCGTCAGCACTTTTGGTAGAATGTTATGAAGAGGGAGATAGCCCAGTTTATCTTTCGATGTTTGGTTTGTCAACAAGTTAAAGCTGAACATCAGAGGCCAGCTGGACTTCTTCAGCCCTTCCCAATTCCATAATGGAAATGAGAGCATATAACCATGGATTTCGTGACTGGATTACCTAGATCCCCGGCTGGCAGAGGTGCTATTTGGGTTATTATAGACAGGCTCATGAAGGTGGCTCATTTTCTCCCGTTTAGAGTTGGTTAGTCGACGGCTCAGCTTGCAGAGATGTACCTCAGGCAGATCGTCAGACTTCATGGTGTACCAGTCAGTATCACCTCGGACAGAGATTGTCACGCCCCGCTCCTGTAGGAGCGATCGTCCTCGCTAAGGCGTGATGCCGCACGAGCCTAGATTGCGCTTGTGCAAGGCAGTTCCATAACGGTCGATTACATCAGCGACGACGGGGTCGTCACACAGAAGTCCCAAGCAGAAACATTGAATACGCAGCAAAAATTTAATGACAAGGCACAAGTTATTTAAAAGAACTCTTTATTGATATTGAATACAAGATTATATTTGTGGGCGCATGGCCAAATTACAAGTCTCTCGTGCTCACTTTTCTCTCATTTATAAGTCACTCTGCTTTCTCTTATCTCTCGATTACAATGCTTGAGCCAACGGAAGCTTCAAAAGGCGATGTCCATACATTATGTCCTGTATAAGTCTTCAATCCACGCGGCCGCACGCTTCTAATCGCCAAGGAACTCCGTGCCTCGACGCATCCAAGCGAGCTCCGTGCCACGAGCTTTTACCTGTGCATGCACATGAACATTGTGTGGGGGTCAGTACTCAACTGTACTGGTGGAGTGAGCTCCTCGCCCACCCATACATAACCGACACGTTCATTTACTTTGTGCAGCTTACAAGTCACTTTACGATTGTCTTTCTAGTCTTGCCTTAGGATCAATTTTAAGACTTGACGTCTAACCAACTCGTTATGCGACGACATAGTCGTGCTATCATGTCAAGGTGTATTTCGATCGAGGCAGTGCCTCATCACCTAGGTACTTGACCAAACTTCAACTCGGGATGGCAGGGTCGTGCCGTATTTATTTCATAACTTAATATATTCGAGACAGTGATTCGTCGAGGAGCAACTTATACGAACTCGGCCGTGCCAAGGCATCAAGGGGTTTACTCGTGCAGGGCGTGCCCTTAGACTTTGCTTAGACTTGCCCGTGCTTCAAGATGAGGTCGTGCCTAACGACTCCCTGACTTAGCCAACTTATACATTATCGTCCTTTTCGACTTAAAGCGATGGCACTCGACTTAACGTATGCAACTCAGGCCAACAATGCCGAAACGCGAAAGCCAATAAGCGAATGCCAATACTTGATACGCGGAAGCCTTGGTTTGTGCCGAAGCACGTATCTTGCTAACTTGATACATGTCATGCTAGACTGTTTCAGGATTCGACCGACGCTGTGCTAGAACTCGACGCTATCCAACGACAAACATACGGATTGCCGCTCTTGCCGACACATCTACATGAGTGGTCACTAGCAATGTCAAGCTATCTTGGACATGGCTCGACGGGGGTATCGGGCCGCCCTTCCAATGGGTAGCTAGCCCCGAAAGTGCCGATACTCCCATTCGGTTATCATGTATCCTGCTTTGAGCCGCAACTCGCTTCCCCCGGGCGAATGATCCCGGTGCCTTGGCAATCATTCGAGAAGACTACACCTTGTCAACAAGTTGTCCAATGACCATGCAAACTCAACTCGATCTATCAAATCCTTTCTTAACAAGACCATGCTTTCCTTCTTTCTATCGAGACATAACGAGATTCCCAAGCCGGGGGACCGATCTCGTGTGTGGGACATATCAAGACATAGCGAGACTACTAAGTAGCGGGACCGATCTCGTGTGCAGGACTTATCAAGACATAGCGAGACTCCCAAGTAGCGGGACCGATCTCGACGACAACATGTCGTGTGGACTTTCTTTGATCATGGCATACTCTTTTCACCTAATCCACCGTAGCTCGTGCCTTAGACAGACCTGGTTCTATAGGCGACGCTATCGCTCAAGTCATATACTTATACGACGAGCCTTGTTCTCAAGGGACTATGCGACTTGACAACCGCAGATAGTGTGGGACAGTGCTAGAAATGGCTTCGATAGCCCAAGCTACGGATCGAGGGAACGTGCTATGCACGGGGTCGACTTGAACAACCAAGTTCATGCCTAGACTTAAGCCAACAGCCGTGCAAGATGACTTAACTTGCGGGAAGTGCGAAGGCTATGCCAAGCCTTGCGGGACAGGACCGTGCATGCTTTACTAAGCATTCACGCAGGCGACGCCTATGACTTAGGCTATTTCAAGTGTCGGGACAACTTAGCAACTTAAGCCAACTTCCTTCTCCCAAGCCACGGGGTCGAAGGATCGAGTGTCATTTGAAAGCACGCTGAGCCGACTTCTATGAAGACCTTGGGACCATTTTCTATGATTTAAGACATTCCGACGGGTCGGGATTACGCGACTTGACAACCGTAGATAGAGCGGGACAGTGCTAGAAATGGCTTCGATAGCCTATAGCAACACTTGTCTTAACTTATTTGGGCAACAACTCGACGAGCAAGGGCTACGCCGAGCTACGCATCGAGGGAACGTACTATACACGGGGTTGACTTGAACAACCAAGTTCATGCCTAGACTTAAGCCAACAGCCGTGCAAGACGACTTAACTTGCGGAAAGTGCGAAGGCTATGCCAAGCCTTGCGGGACAGGACCGTGCATGCTTTACCAAGCATTTACGCAGGCGACGCCTATGACTTAGGCTATTTCAAGTGTCGGAACAACTTAGCAACTTAAGCTAACTTCCTTCTCCCAAGCCACAGGATCGAAGGATCGAGTGTCATTTAAAAGCACGCTGAGCCGACTTCTATGAAGACCGTGGGACCATTTTCCATGTTCTAAGACATTCCGACGGATTGGGATTATTCCCTTAGCTATGTGCGTTCGTAGCTTTTATATTAGCCTACTTGTGCAAGTTGAAAACATTACGAGTTATTATGTGAAGGCTAAGATAAGGCAAGTTCACCGAAACTACCCCACCTGAGCGAGCGATCGCCTTGACCGAGCGGGCCTTCGAGCAGCCGTTGCAAGGCTAAGACCGAACGCCATCGGCGTTTCGATTCCTCCGATTGACTTTGTGGGACGGGGCACTACAGAGATTCATGATTTATATCACATTTTTGGCGTAGCCTGCAAGAGAGTTTGGAAACTCGCCTCCAGTTCAGCTCAGCTTATCATCCGCAGACAGATGGTCAATCAAAGCGTACCATACGAACCTTGGAAGATATGTTGAGATCTTGTACGCTCGACTTCGGTAGATCGCGGGAAGATCACCTGTATCTGGTGGAGTTCTCATACAACAACAGTTTGTAGGACAGTATCCAGATGGCACCGTTAGATGTACTGTATGGTAGGAAGTGCCGATCCCCGTTAGCATGGAATGATTTTGGAGAGAGACAGATGCTCGGTCCGAAAATGATTGCTCAGACCGTTGGAGTGGTCAGGAGAGTCAGAGATCATCTTAGAGTTGCCCAAGATCGTCAGCGTCATTGGGCCGATTCTCATCGGCGTCCTCTTGAGTTCTCTATCGACGACCACGTATTCCTGAGGATTTTGCCTAACCGTAACGTCATTCGTTTTGGCGTACGAAGAAAGCTTAGTCCTAGGTATATAGGGCCGTTCGACATTCTGGAGCGAGTAGGTCATGTATCCTATCGTCTCGCTCTTCCATCGTCGCTACGTGAGGTACATGACGTGTTCCATGTATCCCAACTATGACGGTATATCCCGGACCCGAGCCATATCCTAGATCATTCGGAATTGGTTGTTGGTACCAACCTTTTGTATGAGGAGAGGCCCGTGTCTATATTGGACCAGAGAGAGAAGATACTCAAGAACAAGACTATTAGTTTAGTCCGTGTTGCTTGGGGTTATCACTCTTTGGGTGAGTCGACGTGGGAGCGTGAGGATGATATCCGATTACGATATCCCGACCTGTTTGACTCGTAAGGTATAATATCCTTCTTATGCCCTACACCCTCAGCTTTCTTGCTTGCATGAATGATTGCTTAAATGGTTGCCTAGTTATAACTTGCTTGTGATTAGTATAGCTTGTCCTTGCCACTCTAGCCTCTTAATTAAATTCTGAGGACGAAATTCTTTTCAGGTGGGTAGAGTTGTAATGACCGTAGTTCGTATTACGTATTTAGAATACGTATACGTATCTTGACTTGTATTTTGTGTCTCTTGGCTTGGTTCGGCTTGTTTAGGCTAGATTGGTTCAACTTGGTTCAACATGACTTGGCTTGGCTTGGTTCGGTTTATTTTTGGTTGAGGTAAGAGGGGTTGCTATATAAGTCAACTCATTCTCTCTCCTTCATTATTTTGCATTTACTTCTTCATCTTCTTCATTACTCCTCCCACCTACCAAGCCTAGGCAAGTGCAACTTGCTTCATAATGGATCTCAAGTTTTATTGTTCTATTCCCTTCCTTACTTTATTCTAAGCCTCTTTAGAACTTGACATTTTTGGATTTGATGAATAGATTCTTGTAGATCTAAGTTTATAACTTTTTGGTTTTTCTTGGTTTTGATCTCTAAAACTTGGTTATTTTCAAAATCTAATAGTTTCATGTTGTAGGAAATTCAATTCTACCCAATTTTGGCTTTTGAACCGCTTGATTTCGACTTCATATGAGAACGTTATGTCATTTTCATGTTCATGGGTTCCCCACACCTTTTGGTGCTGTTGGGACGATGAACAGTGCCGCGCGCAGTGTATTCGCTGCCGCGCGTCGCGCTTGCAAACAACGTGCGCCGTGGGCAATTTTGCCCGCGCACAATACGCAGGTCGTGCGCCGTGCGCCCGCGCACTTTCTTGCCTCGCGCCGTGCGCCGCGCGCAACATGCACCGTGGGCGATTTTGCCCGCACGCAATGCGCAGGATGCGCGCCGCACCCCCGCGCACTTTCTTGCCGCGCGCCCGTACGCTGCGCTTGCGCGCATCGTGCGCCGCGGGCGATTTTTCCCGAGCGCAATGCGCAGGTTGCGCGCTGCGCGCCCGTGCACTTCTCTGCTGCGTGCCCGCGCACCGTGCTTGCGCGCAACATGCGCCGTGGGCGATTTTGCCCGTGCAACTTGCGCGCAGGTCACTCCAAATGACTGTTTTTGCTTCTTTGTGCTGTTTTGTGGCTAAAATCTTGAAAAACTCAAGAAATGAAAGTTGTAGATCTTTTCCTTGGCTTCAAGAGTATGTCACTAGTTATTTTGTGCAAGTTTCTCTCATTTATGATAATGTAAGAATAGAACACGATAGTGGCCCGCTGTGGCGCACTCTTGACAAGTAAACTGACATGGTATATCTCGACATGCTGTTATGACAACTAGTCTGACATGACAAGTATGAAAGACCTTGACACCGTGGGCGATTGTGTTTGTACAAATAAAACAGTACTGTCTTGCATTATGTATAGGATAGGGATCCCTAAGTACCACGGTCAGGGATACCTACAGTAATTGACTAAGGCTAATAAACTAGGATAATTCAGTAGACATGAAGAGATTCCCCGCTACAGGCAATTCCGTTATCTGGGCGCATTAAGTAGACTTGTAGCCTACCGACGAGTAGGGCACATTTCCAGCACACAGTCACGTGTTGCATTCTTCGTAAACGGACATTTGACCTGGATAACCGGATGGTCTGCAGGGCTTGTGGCTGTTGGGATATGTAACGCCCCAGTCCCAAAATGCGTATAGGCCTAGGATACGGTACATGCTAGCAACACTTCACCAATGGGCCAAATCTCAAAATAAGCCCATTAGCGAAATGCTTAAGCTGTAAATCATGATAATCAACCCAGAGTATAATACAAGTCACAGGTACACAGCTAATCTCATCCACAGAAAATATAACACAATATATCAAGTCCAATAAAATGATACTAATAAAGAAATCTGTCCAACATGAAATATGAAAGTAACTGTGCGGGTAAGACATCCCGAAACCACAGTAAAAGAAATACATAATCTACTACATGTCCACTGAAAAGAAAGAAAATAAAATAGCAAGTCTATGAATGAAGAGACATGTCTCAAGAGAAGTCTTCAGCCACTATCTCGTCCTCCTGCGAAGGTGCGTCACCAGTCTCGACTCCAGGACCATGTCCTCGTCTCTAACTAAGCCTGGAGAGATCACCAGGTCCTCAGAGGACTAGCAAGACACATAATATACATGCCTACTATACAATAAATAACATGCGAGAAAATAGGAAATAGTACAAGAAATAAAGACTGCAGAGTAGTACAAGAATAAAATATAAGGAAATGGCATGCCGTCGAGAATCGTGCTGATAAACATGACTAAGAATAACTCAAAGTAAACCGCAGCTCTGTGGGGACTCACGGTCCTATAGATCACAGCTCAGTGGGGGCGCACAACCTATAGTAGGTCTCTATCGCAGCTCAGTGGGGGTTCACAACAGAGAGTAGTCAAGTATAGTCATCGTCTATCATAAGGTCCTCGCCTAAAACTACGAGTCAAGTCAAGTCAAGATGTCAATAAGTCAAGTCCAACTCAATTATGTCAAAGGGACACGATAGAGGCTAAGCAATACTATCACTAGACATGAACACGATAGAAAATATATGGCTAGTAACAAGAGAAAAGAAAGAGTAATAATCTACGTGCAAGTAAAACTAGAAAGTATCCATGATATCAAGCAAAAGAGAAATATGTACCAAGTGAGACACAAAAGAATAGCAGTATAGAATTGCATTTAAGTACTGTAAAGTTTGGCAAGGTGTACTTGCCTGGTGTAGACTCAACCACGTCTAAATAACCTGTAAGATCAAATGTCCGCGAAAGCTGAACTCCTGCAACTGTCCTCGGATGCTGAAACAGACATTTCCAACATTCCTAGAATAAGTAAAATAGCTTGGATAGGCTACCCATAAGTCCAATTCTGGACACAGGGGCAAAACGGTAATTTCGGGTCAAAACGGTGTCCGCCGTTGGACCCGCTTTGCACCGAAAAGCGTACCAAAGTCAATGGTCTCTAAAGTTGTCAAACTATATGTCTACGAATTTTTTTCGACGATACGAACCCAACGGTATGTCCAATTTTGGATTCCGATGAGCCGTGCACAAAATCGCCTATTGAATCGGACCGTGGGGCCCGCGAAACGGCAATCCAATCAACTGTCTCGGAATCGGACCAAACTTGGCATACAGGACCAGAAAAATGATACGGTCCTGTTGGCGCAAGTTTCGTCTCGATTTGACGAACATGCACAAAGTAATTGGAGAATTTCAAAAAGGGCCGATACGGTGATTTTTGACGAATACGCATTAAATTTGTCGCGCACACGCGACCAATTTGAATTCCGTCAAAGCCCACACGTCCATGAAGTCGATACGCAGCTTTTGATGCTTACCACTCATGACCACGTCGCCCGGATTGGCAGGACGCACGTTGTATCGGAGATTTTTATAATTTTCAAAAACAGTTTTAAAAGTTATTCGTCGATCTTTGATGACTGATTTCTATGTGCATAGTTTATAAAATTCAAAACAAAAAGTTAGGTTCTAAAGACCTATATGTTGTCTAACATCATGTTCAATTAGATTTTGAAAAATTAAATCAGATTGGGAGATATTGGTCTTCCAACATGTGGCGAAAACTGATATTACATAACATGAGTTCTGCGGTTTTTCGTGAATTCGATCTCAGTTTCTCGTCGAAACCAGATCATTCCTTACCAAACTAATTAGTAGGGATCAAAGATGGTTAGGTTAGCTTCTAAAGAAATCAAGTAGGTCGAGGTTTGGTCGAGTATGCTGGAAGAATTCTGATCGTGAAGAAGGGTACCTGGACTGTCGCTGTGGCCGGCTGTCCCCTGTTTTTGCGCGCGGCCGGTTGTCTCCGACGGCGTACGACGGTGCTCCGGTGGTCGTCCACCGATGGCAAACGACGGACAGGTGAGCAACCTCACAGGGGTGGCTCGGGTTCGCGTGCACAGGCTGACGAAGGCTGGGGTCGGATTTTTGAGAAGCTTTCCCACCGCTATATATATATATATATATATATATATATATATATATATACAAGGTTTTTAAAATCCGATTTTAGATTGATTTAAAACCAGATTCGATTAGGTTTTTGATTCGAATAGAGGAGAATCCAGTTTAGACGAGGTTAGAAAAGATTTGAATTAAAAAAACCAAGATTTGGTCGAGATTGATCAAATCAAACAATAAAAAAAATTGGTTTACACTGTTTTTAACAAAGCTTCGGTCGGGAGGGAGATAGTGAACAGTGCTTTGCACTGTTCACGAATTAATTCTTTTTTTTTTCTTTTCCTTTCTATTATACCTAATATACATATATAATGATAAGTACATATCTAAATGCACCCAATAAAATCTCAAAAAATCCCAATATTACCTATCCATATATTTAATTTATTTAAATATCTTTACATATTTATAACAACTCAATTGGTGTTAAAATCAATTAATAATATCCAATAATAATAACGATGATTATTAAATCACAAAAAATCACTTTAATAATAATAAAATAATAAAAATTGTCCCAATCGGTAAACTTTACCATACCCCTTATTTGGGTCCAGAAAACTATACAATTTTTTTATTAAACATTATTTAATAATAAAACACAAATTTATGTACAAAAATAAAATAATTAAAAACACAATATAAATTTCTAAAATAAATTAAGAAATATTTGCATACACATAAAGTAGGCCTACATGGTCGTCTTTGGTCTACTACATGCCTACATGGGCTTGGAATTGGTTTGGGTCTGGTTCGGGCTGACTGGGTACAACCGGGTCATCTAAAAATCAATATATTATCTAATAACTAATTAAATGATTTAAATGAGTCTTTTCACCACTTGGCCTGGTTTTTCTAGTTCGGGCATCACTATGGCTAGACCTACCTTAGCATGGCTAATACACCAGTCAAGGCTTACTGCTACATCATCTGTGCCACAATTTCTATACGTCTTGTGCTCTAAAACTCAACAATGGCTAAGGTCATATTTAATAATAATTTAATTTTAAAAATACTCATAAATTCCATAAAGTCCTATTTAAATCTAATAAATAATAAATAAAATAATAATTCAAAAATCTAGGGGTGTTACATCCTACCCCCCTTAAAAGAATTTTTTCCTCAAAATTAAAATAACTTACTATTGGAAGGAAAAGTATGATAATGGTTCTAAGGGGTCTCCATAGTTGTCCTAGTCAAACATTTAACAAGCAGGTACAAACTACTATTCTGCTTATCATCACTATCATAAAATCAAGTTATTACCTTTATTTGCTCCTTGGGTTGCTGCTCCGGCTTCAACTCTCATGGCAAAGGCCTGTCCTTGTCGAGGTGTTTCTGCCTGTTGTCTCGCCCGCTCGAACTGCGTTGCATGGTTGGGAAGTGGTCCTCGTGGATATCCTCCTTGAGCTGGTACTGTTGGTGCTGTTGGTGTTGGTGGGCCTCTTGTTAGGCAATCTCGAAGTTGATGCTGATTGGAACCACAGTTTAAACATTGGCCCAACCTTCTGCGACAATCATTTTGGACATGTCCTCTTCTTTTACAATATTGACAAACGGGAAGCTCCGGAATTGGGTATGTGGCAGTTCTTGGTGGTTGGTGTATGGTGTGTCTCTCTGGTCCTCCTGGTGATGCTTTATCCGATGGTGTCGCTGGTTGTGGTCGCTTCTCGTTGGTCCCCTTTCGCTAGATTCGCTCTAAACGTCGTGCTGCGGTAAGAACTCCGGAGTAAGTGGTAGGTGCAGCTGCTCCAATAAGCTCCTGTAGTCTATAGTTCAGCCCTTCGTAGAATTTCTTGGCCTTCTCTTCTTCGGTATGGATCAATGTAGGTGCGAAGCGGCTCAGTCGTAGAAACTCGGCGTTGTATTCTTCCACGGTCATGCTGCCTTGCTCGAGGTGTAAGAATTTTCTTCGAAGCTCTGCCTTGAAAGTGGCAGGGATAAACATCTCTTGGAAGAGTTTGGAGAACTCCTCCCAAGTGACCTTATCATGCCCAAGTCTTTTCTCCTCCGTAAGCCACCAATGGTGCACATTGCCGGTCAGCTGCATCCTGACGGCAATCATCCAACGATCTCTAGGTAACTCGGTTGCCTCCAATTGCTGCTCAATATTGGTGAGTCATTCATGAACTTCGGTGGGCTCCTCCTTGCCCAAGAACTTGTCTGGCTTCAAGTGGCGAAAGTTTACAATGGTTCCCGTCGTCATCTGGGGAACTGGTGGAGTGTCTCTCTCTAGTGCTGACACGAGGCGATCCTCGATGTGCTCCGTCTGTCTTTGCTGGGCCTCCAACTGAACATGTTGTTGTGCTTGCATCATCACGTAGATGGTCTGGAAAAGCTGCTGGGGATCCATCGTCTGTCCAAGCTGGGGAAACATCGTCAGTGGCATCGGTGGCAGTGCTGGCATGGATGGGATGCCGTCTCTCCTGTCCCTCGGTGGGTGTGAAGTCGCTGGATCGTCTGGTTGGGTAGAAGAACCTCCAACCGGTGGCGGTATCGTGTCGTCATGAGTCACTATAGCGCCTTGCGGGATGACGGCGGTGTTCTCGTCATTGGCTTGCGGGTCCATTTCACTGCACTCAAACGAAACTTATAAGCTAAAGGAAAATTGATATCAAGCAGGATGCATGTCAAAAAAATAATTTCGAAGTCGAAATATAGAGTTCAAGGACGTGTAACAGTATAAAGATGTGGATGAGATCCTAAGGGTCTTTTCTATCCTATTCGCAGGCTCACATCGGTACAGTAACGTAACCGAAGTGACTAACGTAGACCTACATGGGCCACCACAAAAACAAGTAACGCCCTAGTCCCAAAATACGTATAGGACTAGGATACGGTACATGCCAGCAACACTTCACCAATGGGCCAAATCTCAAAATAAGCCCATTAGCGAAATGCTTAAGCTGTAAATCATGATAATCAACCCAGAGTATAATACAAGTCACAGGTACACAGCTAATCTCATCCACAGAAAATATGACACAATATATCAAGTCCAATAAAATGATACTAATAAAGAAATCTGTCCAACATGAAATATGAAAGTAACTGTGCGGGTAAGACATCCCGAAACCACAGTAAAAGAAATACATAATCCACTACATGTCCACCGAAAAGAAAGAAAATAAAATAGCAAGTCTATGAATGAAGAGACATGTCTCAAGAGAAGTCTTCAGCCACTATCTCGTCCTCCTGCGAAGGTATGTCACCAGTCTCGACTCCAGGACCATAAACCTCCGGGTACTCCTCGTATCTAACTAAGCCTGAAGAGATCACCAGGTCCTCAGAGGACTAGCAAGACACATAATATACATGCCTACTATACAATAAATAACATACGAGAAAATAGGAAATGGTACAAGAAATAAAGACTGCAAAGTAGTACAAGAATAAAATATAAGGAAATGGCATGCCGTCGAGAATCGTGCTGATAAACATGACTAAGAATAACTCAAAGTAAACCGCAGCTCAGTGGGGACTCACGGTCCTATAGATCACAGCTCAGTTGGGGCGCACGACCTATAGTAGGTCTCTATCGCAGCTCAGTGGGGGCTCACAACAGAGAGTAGTCAAGTATAGTCATCGTCTATCACAAGGTCCTCGCCTAGAACTACGAGTTAAGTCGTCAAGATGTCAATAAGTCAAGTCCAACTCAATTATGTCAAAGGGACACGATAGAGGCTAAGCAATACTATCACTAGACATGAACACGATAGAAAATATATGGCTAGTAACAAGAGAAAAGAAAGAGTAATAATCTACGTGCACATAAAACTAGAAAGTATCCATAATATCAAGCAAAAAAGAAATATGTACCAAGTGAGACACAAAAGAATAGCAGTATAGAATTGCATGTAAGTACTGTAAAGTTTGGCAAGGTGTACTTGCCTGGTGTAGACTCAACCACTTCTAAATAACCTGTCATATCAAATATCCGCGAAAGCTGAACTCCTGTAACTGTCCTCGGATGCTGAAACAAATATTTCCAATATTCCCAGAATAAGCAAAATAGCTAGGATAGGCTACCCATAAGTCCAATTCTGGACACAGGGGCAAAACGGTAATTTTGGGTCAAAACGGTATCCGCCGTTGGACCCGCTTTGCACCAAAAAGCATGCCAAAGTCAATGGTCTCTAAAGTTGTCAAACTATATGTCTACGGATTTGTTTTGACGATACGAACCCAACGGTATGTCCAATTTTGGATTCCGATGAGTCATGCACAAAATTGCCTGTTGAATCGGACCGTCGGGCCCGCAAAACGGCAATCCAATCAACTGTCTCGGAATCGGACCAAACTTGGCATACAGGAGCAAAAAAACGATACGGTCCTATTGGTGCAAGTTTCGTCTCGATATGACGAACGTGCACAAATTAGTAATTGGAGAATTTCAAAAAGGGCCGATACGGTGATTTTCGACGGATGCGAATCAAATTCGTCGCGCACACGCGACCAATTTGAATTCCGTCAAAGCCCACACGTCCATGAAGTCGATACGCAGCTTTTGATGCTTACCGCTCATGACCACGTCGCCCGGATTGGCGGGACGCACGTTGTATCGGAGATTTTTATAATTTTCAAAAACAGTTTTAAAAGTTATTCGTCGATCTTTGATGACTGATTTCTATGTGCATAGTTTATAAAATTCGAAACTAAAAGTTAGGTTCTAAAGACCTATATTTTGTCTAACATCATGTTCAATTAGATTTTGAAAAAATCAAATCAGATTGGGAGATATTGGTCTTCCAACATGTGGCAAAAACTGATATTACAGAACACGAGTTCTATGGTTTTTCGTGAATTCGATCTCAGTTTCTCGTCGAAACCAGATCATTCCTTACCAAACTAATTGGTAGGGATCAAAGATGGTTAGGTTAGCTTCTAAACAAATCAAGTAGGTCGAGGTTTGGTCGAGTATGCTGGAAGAATTCTGATCGTGAAGAAGGGTACTGGACTGTCGCTGTGGCCGGCTGTCCCCTATTTTTGCGCGCGGCCGGCTGTCTCCGACGGCGTACGGCAGTGCTCCGGTGGTCGTCCACCGGGGGCAGTTGACGGGCAGGTGCGCAACCTCACATGGGTGGCTCGGGTTCGCGTGCACAGGCTGACTAAGGCTGGGGTCGGATTTTTGAGAAGCTTTCCCACCGCTATATATATATATATTTTTTTTTGCTTATATATATATATATATATATATATATATATATATATATATATATATATATATACAAGGTTTTTAAAATCTGATTTTAGATTGATTTAAAACCATATTCGATTAGGTTTTTGATTAGAATAGAGGAGAATCCAGTTTAGACGAGGTTAGAAAAGATTTGAATTAAAAAAAAAACCAAGATTTGGTCGAGATTGATCAAATCAAACAATAAAAAAAATCGGTGTTAAAATCAATTAATAATATCCATATATAATGATAAGTACATATCTAAATACACCCAATAAAATCTCAAAAAAATCCCAATATTACCTATCCATATATTTAATTTATTTAAATATCTTTACATATGTATAGCAACTCAATTGGTGTTAAAATCAATTAATAATATCCAATAATAATAACGATAATTATTAAATCACAAAAAATCATTTTAATAATAATAAAATAATAAAAATTGTCCCAATGGGTGAACTTTACCACACCCCTTATTTGGGTCCAGAAAACTGTACAATTTTTTTATTAAACATTATTTAATAATAAAATACAAATTTTTATACAATAATAAAATAATTAAAAACACAATATAAATTTCTAAAATAAATTAAGAAATATTTGCATACACATAAAATAGACCTACATGGTCGTCTTTGGTCCACTACATGCCTACATGGGCTTGGAATTGGTTTGGGTCCGGTTCGGGCTGACTGGGTACAACCGGGTCATCTAAAAATCAATATATTATCTAATAACTAATTAAATGATTTAAATGAGTCTTTTCACGACTTGGCCTGGTTTTCCTAGTTCGGGCATCACTATGGCTAGACCTACCTTAGCATGGCTAATACACCAGTCAAGGCTTACTGCTACATCATCTGTGCCACAATTTCTATACGTCTTGTGCTCCAAAACTCAATAATGGCAAAGGTTATATTTAATAATAATTTAATTTTAAAAATACTCATAAATTCCATGAAGTCCTATTTAAATCAAATAAATAATAAAAAAATAATTCAAAAATCTAGGGGTGTTACAGGATAATCTCATTGCATCTTGCTAGTAACTAGGCCTGTGATAACCCTAGTTAGTTAAAGTATCAAGCCGTACTCTTTGCTTGGCCATGATTGATTGGATGGAATCTAGCTCAGCTTAGTCTTGTCCTGATCCTGTACAAGATTGTGACATGACATGATTATTGATGCTTGTCTTAACAATAACGATCGGGGGTCCAGTTCTGTTCAGGCGAAGGGTTACAATCCCGATCCTTGTTTGGTTTAAGGGTTGTAACCTGGCTCCCGAAGCAGTTCTGTGTCCTCTCTTCGTTTATTGTCTTATTGTAACCCCAGGCCATGCTCGTCATGTTTTATCTTACTTCAATATCATGATTATTTATATTCGCCTTAACAATAAAGATCAGGGGTCCAGTTCGGTTCAGGCGAAGGATTACAACTCCGGTCCTTTTTTGGTTTAAGGGTTGTAACCTGGCTCTCGGAGCAGTTCTGTGTCCTCTCTTCGTTTATTGTCTTGTTACCTTACCAATAGTATTTGAGACGGGTTTCTATTCAGGTGAATGGTAACAACCCCGGTCCTTGTTTGGTTTAAGGGTTGTGACCTGGCTACTTGAATGGTTTTCCCGTACTCAGTTTACTGTTGTTATCTCTATTATTATCGGTTCTTATTTATTATCTTTAGTATTCTATTATGATATGCTGGTTTTAGTTCCTAAGTGAAGCCTTCTTTGTGGCACTTGCTCTTTCTGGGTTCTGACCCAGCTGGTTTTGTGTGGCCAGATATCAGAGCAGCTCCAAAGGATCCACCTGTCTTCCAGCCAGATGGTGACCACCAGGCGTAACCTTGGCAACGAGTGGGTTTCTTTTGTCCTCCCACTTATTTGTAAAATTATTCTTTTGGAGGCGTTTAGCCGATGAGCATATGTTAGCTCGGTTGTACCTTTATTTACTGTCTGCCTACGGGCTGTAACATGATTGACAAATCCTAGGGTTGATCATGTATGACCAGAACTCTTGCTAGTCTTGACGTTTTGTACGACTAGCTTCATGATCGGCTGAATATGTAATGTTTGGGACGCCTTACGATTGTATATTTGGAGACCTTGTATCTTGTAACTTTTACTTGCTTGTGATTGAGACAATAGGCTTGTTCTTGACCATAGGAGAATGATGGCTTGTAGTTAAACCCTCATATATCTAGACAGCCGTGACCGTATAGCGAGGTGGGTTGTACTTCAATATACATAGCTGGCTATGTCCGCCCCCGCTCTCTAGTATTCTTGTTCTGGGGCGTTACAGTATCGGCAGTAGAACACTGTCAAGTACCCAATAAATATCTACAACATCTAGATGATCTATAATAACAATATGTACTCCAATCATAAACATCTAAGAAGATATAAATAAGAAGAGATAACAGTATCAGTAGAACAACTAGAATCTACAAAATGATCATATGAGACAAGAATGTATCAGAGACAAAACAATAACAAAAACTAAATAAAACTACTAGGGCCTAGAACTCCCGGGGGACAACTCACGGTGAAAGAATATCGAGATCCGTCTCAGCTAGCATCATCCTGTAGTCCAATAATGTTGGGATAACAATTCCTAAAATTTGTCAACATATCCAGTCAGGATTGGAATGAGCAGATCTTCAATAACAGTTCTAGTTAAATGATAAAGAATATGTAGCAGTAAATAGAGAGAATATACAGGGTAAAGTGATACGTACATAAACATGGTAAGAAATATTGTAGTTCTCCGTCCATATATCGTGCCCTATTTTCGTCCATAGGGTGCGCGAGAAAGGAACACTATCGCTACCGATTCAGTCGGGACCGATAGGTCGGGATTGGTTGAATCGGTCGAACGGGAATGATTAAATTAAGATCCTTTTCTCGTTATAGAAAGGCTTCTTTAGAATCAATTTCCATATTCAGCGGTTTGTGCCTCAAGGATTGGCTATGCGGCTGAGTCGGGAGAGACCTTTCGTTGCTCTGGTTTTCATGCCACACTTGATTTGGCTTTGGCTAGGTTTTAATGAATTCATTTTCGTGAATGTTTTAGATGGTTTTTATGTCTTACTTTTTCGTACTTCGCATTCATATCGAATCCTTTGAATAATACAGTGTTCTAATCAGTTGTTTATGAGATTGCAGCTGATCGCATAGGCGACGTCTAAGCGCAGCCAACCAGTCCCTTGCTTGAAGTAAAAGACTATGGTGAGTGGCTGACCTCCTTCACCTCGACCCTCTATTTCAAAAACAAGAACTAAGATAACTGCAACAAATTATAATGATTTACTCGAAAAATACATGTTCTATGCTCAAAAAGAGAAGATATAAGGTTCAAGAAAAGAGATAGAATTATTTCAGGATCTGCAAAACTAAGTAAATGACTCAATTACATAATATTCCAAACGATACCATAAAACATGCTTGAATAACTTGTTAACTTAAGCACGGTCATGGACAACTTGCGCGCAAGGCTTCCCTTCCTCGAACGACAACCCGAGGCCATGGTACCGTTTTGGCCTAGGAGGAATGCAAGATAGCTGTGATGGATGCTAGCATGGGTCATTCGGGACTTTCAGCGGGGCTAGCTACCCGCGCTGAAAGGGGGGACGTCTCGACCAGGCTATACGTCCATGATGGCTTGAATTGCCAGTAACCCACACTTGCACATAAATTATAAGCTTGTTATAAATATGACAGGAAAGGAACATGGTAAGTTACGCTGCAACGGCATACTCTGCCGTGGGAACAATGTATAGTAAGTTGTGTTTTATTGCCTATCGAATGTTTGTCTCTTAACATGTTAACATACAAACCAATCAGGATGGTTAGAAAAATCACAAAATGGCTAACATGTTTTTATAAAAATGCTTGAACAAATGGAAGCTTGGGTTTAATTAGCCACTTGCCAGTACATGTAATCGTAATGACCCTCGCTATCCGCAGGTGCCACGAATCCTGCCAACTAACCAAGACGACGTTCGTGTTTTGAAGCTTCGATCGCGCGTCAAAAACTCTCACTACTTAAATTTTGAAGACTCTCTGCATCAGTCCAAGAAACATGTCTCGGCTTCCCTCCATTCCAGGTGGCTGGAAAACTTTTGTTATAAATTGAGGGATATATGTATGGAACGACTATCTTATCGGCGTTCATTTTGTAATCGAGTCATTTTCTAAAACCCGCACGACATGATTGTAATAGAGTCTTGTAAATGATGTCTATTATCAATAAAATAAAAAGTTTCTCTGCCTCAATGTATTGTTCAATTTTTCTGCATACTCTCTTAGCTTTTGTGTTTTAGATAACCTTATGACTATGCCTTGTGCGATTTCAACCTAGGTTGGTACGACATCACGCCCGGAGGAGGAATATTGATTCTTCAAAATCGAGACGTGACATAATTGTATCAGAGTACGGCTTTACGTCCTTGGGCTCCAGTCTCGAGTCTCTAGTCTCGAACAATTGACCTCTTGTCGATGAAAGAATTGTTCCATAAGGTGAAACCATGATATTTTCTGAAACTAACGAGAGTTGCTTTTATATTCTAGAAGCTGGAGAAGCTGCGGCCGTGAACGAGAAGAGTGCCTCGAGCAGCTCGAGTAGCTTAAGGCCTAAACCCTCGAATGCCCCTATGGAACGTATGTTACGTATGCTAGAGGTGCAACAACGTTAGGCCGAGGCCAACAAGTGCCAGAATGAGCTTCATCGATAGCAGACGGAGGAACGGCAGACTCAGTTTGAGAACCCATTCGAGGCCCAATTCAAGTTACTGCAGAAGCAGCCTGACACTCTTCAGGAGATAGTCAATGCAGTTGTGGCCAATTACAATATTTTACGACAACGCCTACCATGATCGAGCCTACAGTCCGACCGAATGAAATCAAACCAGAAGTGCCCGAGCGTCTACTTGTAACACCAAGAAGTTCCAACTTCTAGGTATCAAAAATTACGAAGAATTGTCGCACTTCCTTCAACGGTACTGAAGATCCCACTCTAGCGATCGACTGGTTGGAGGAGCTGGAAGACCGATTTGAACTTCTTGGTGTCGATGACTCAAAGAAAGTCACATATGCACAACTTCTACTGCGATTGAACGTGCATGATTGGTGATCCCTACAAAAGCGAGCAATCCGACATGAAGATGAGACATTGGTGATTCCTTGGGCTACATTCAAAAAGGCATTTGAAATTGAGTACCTTCCTGCAGCCGTTCGACTGGAAAAAGAAAATGAATTTATGTAGTTGAAGCAAGGAAACATGATGGTGTGGTAATATACAGCAAAATTTAATAAATCAGCCAAATTTGCTTGAGCATTCTTGCCGACAACTAAGAGTCACGCTCGACGGTTCAAAGTGGGACTGCGTCTATCTATCTCTGCCCATGTATCGGTGCCTGAATACGAGACAATGGGTGAGTCTCTGAATCACGCTCTCCGCCTTGAGCGCCAATGTAATGCCCCGCTCTGCACGGCATATTACGCTGAGACGTTGACTCGAAGAGTCACGTTGACCAAATGAAATATATCGATACGAATCGATACGAAAGTTACGTTGTCCCGAACAACGCATCGAATTAAGTCGATGCGAAGAGTTTCTTTGTCCCAAAGAATGCATCGAGTGAATCGATGCGAAGCGCCGCGTTGCCCCGAAGGATAAGTACGTTGGGACGGCTCGAAGATTCTAAGAAATCGAATCGAGCAAGGTGCAAGTCCGAATAGATACATGTATTGATTTTAGTTCGTTTCATGTGCAGGTTATACGTTTACACAAAAATATTAGAGGTCGACATTTTGCCTATTTTGCGACGAGTTCGCAAAACTAAATCGTCGACTTGTGACGGACTGGGACTTGGGCACGGTAAGCCAAATCGGACGTATAGTTCAATGAAGCACGAAGTGCTCGAATGGCTAAGTCAGGAGAGTTGGCCGTGCAGTAAAGTTATGAAATCGAGCCGCATCGGCTCGGCAAAACGATAAAGGTGTATCAACTCAAGTTGGGAGGATTGACTCTTCTTTTTACTCCTTCATACGATAAGTCAAAATATATCATTGTATGCTAAGTTAACCTATCGACGCCACGGGCGTGGTCCGATCGGAAGATAAATCATAGTGTGTGTCAAATACTAAGTTAGTATAATCGAAATGAAACGTGCATCGAATGTACGAGTCGCTATGAAATATTGGATATCGCAAAGGCGAGCGCCTCGGTGTGCAAGCTGTAAGAACATGGGATAACTGTATTCGGCGAGTGCCTTAGTGCACGAACCATACCGTGCCTTCGTGCACAAGTTAGAAAGGCTAGAACATTGAAAGACAATAGGCGAGCGCCCTAGCGCGCAAGCCCCAAATATTGAACACTAAGTTATAGAACATGGAAATACGGCTTCGATGCGTGTATCAAGTGTACGACACGAGTGAAAAGATGATAAATGTGTCGAAACATGCCTACGTGCACAAGATCATGAAAGATGGATTCGTTGCGAAAGAATACAGTTGTGGCATGAATGTGGTGCGACTGTCGGATATGACATGATGCCTCGAAAGGTGTTCAGGACCTTCGGGTCGCTCGGTTGATGAACATTGAGTTGAGTCATGATGCCATTGAACATTGAAACGAAGTATGAAACGTAAGAACATAGAAAGTTAACGAAAGAAATACAGGATAATAAAGTCTGAGTCTTGGACTCAAGACTATGCTTGGTTGTTTGAATAATAATAATAGTTTGTTGCATGGTCGAATGTAATGGACTTGAGATAATTGCGATATCTTCCATGCATGTAACGTTCCCTCCGAACGGGGGCATCGGGGCACCGGGACCGTTCGACCTAGGAGGGATATATTCTTTGATAGACGCACATCTGTAAAATGTTCGATTAGCACCCGGTTAAAGATGTGAGAAGCCAAAAATGATGGTATGTGGCGCTAAGTTTCGGTTGTTTGGGATAGCAACCCAACCCGTGAAACGTCAGGCTACCCAAATTTGAAAAGAAAAGAAGAAGAGAAAAGAAAGTAAAAAATAAATAAAAGAAACTCCTTTAGTCCATTCCGGCGCGGATACGCCAAGACCTTCATATAGCTGAGGAACAATGGGTTGAAAGTGTAGGCACATATGTGTCCCGCATACATAGATCCTTCTTACAGATGCACTTATAATATGACACGGAAGGAATAGGGCGTATTCACCTTGCGTCCGTGCAAGGGCGAGTGCGTCGACTTGGTAAGTCGTACCACAAAACAAACACAAGATTGCTGGTATGCTTGCCTATTCAATTCGAGTAACATGCTTTCCATGATAACATGCTTTACGCTTTTGAATATGCCATAAAATTGACCCTAAGAAGAACATAGAAAGATCATAAGCTAAGTTGCATGATTCAACATAAATACTACAATGTCGGTTTAGAATGAAGGTCTTTGTAACAGTACATGCGATGACGAACATGCTGATCCCCCACCAGCTTTCAGCAGGGCGCAGGGAATGGATTGCCCACGATGAAGCGTTGCTTGAACGCATTGAGGCTTGGAATGCCGAAGCGTATTGAAGCGTACGATCGTATTGACGCTCGGACTTGCAACAAGATTGATGCAGCCGAGATATAGAAGACATAATGTATAGAATAGTAAATCCTTTGTGGGCAAGAGAGAACCTGAGTGTTGTAGCCAACCTGGCATATATAGTTGGTCTATCGTAAGCCTTTGTAATCTCAAGTTCGAATATCAATAAAGAGAATTGTTTCGTATACTTTGTTCCTTTCGATACTAACATAAATTCAAAGATAACCATTTGAGAACTTGTCATCTTGCCTTGCACGAGCGTAACTCCAGGATCGTGCGACATCATGCCTCTTGTGAGGACGATGATTCGGGTGATTCCGAGTCAGGGCGTGACAGATTGGTATCAAAGCACTAGGCTCAATTTCTTTTGGACGCTTGCATCATTTCAATTCTAAAAGTTATCTACCACCAATCAAATCACTCTTGACTCTACTCGATGTCGTACTGGATGTTCCATACAATAAGTCTAATACAAATCATATAATTTTGCCGCATGTGTTTTGGAAATTACATGATATTTGCTAAGAAAGTCGCTAAAGATTTATTGCATTGAATGCAACGAGCCGTCAAAATGTTAGTTGCTACAAGTGCAACAAATTGTGAAATACGAATTGAGATGTTGTTGCAATGTAACATGTTGAATGAGAAATGAAACCATACACGACGTGGATTGGGTTGTGAATATTGGTTGCACCAATGCTGGAACTTAAATAATGTGTTGAAATGAAAGTGACAAGCCAATATCGAATATATCGAACGGATTTAAGGAAATAAATCTTTGTACGAGGTACAATAGATGTCAGAAAATATGTTGTTGCACGATGTGCAACGCGTATCGGAAGTAAATTGTTGCATGTGGTGCAACGCATATCAAAATAAATCGTTGCACAAGACACAACAGAAGGAACTGAAATCGTAAATCGATAGAACGAATCGTTCGGTTGCACACCAAACTTATGTTGGCAAACGAGAACATTAATCGAGTTGTGTCGGATTTAATTTAATCAAAGTTACGATTGTGATCAAGCACGATCACTGCAGAAATCATGAGTCGGAAGAGATTGTTGGTTTATACTATGTATAATGCGAGGGAAATGGCTTAATTTCTGAGTGGTATATGCCATACCACGTATGCGATGAATGACTCGATTCCGAGTGGTATGTGGTATACCACTTGTGTGATAAATTGCATCGACGTGTTGAGAAAATTACGGAAGGTTTGTCCGCAACGGACGAAAGAATACCGAGACTCGATTGGAAATTTGTATGATGGTATATTGATGCAAATGTTCTTCGAAGATCGGTTAGGACGATAAGGCGAGACTCATATCAATGAATGATACGTCGGGCGAGAATTATAAGTCGTCGGATGACCGAGACTAGCGGAACGATTATGCCTTGAAGCAATAATCGGATGGACGGGAAAGGAAAACTTGAACTTACAAACGAGTCGCACGACTTGCGATCTCGATAGAAATGTTGGGCGGAGGAAATTATAATCGAATCGCATGACTTGTGACTTCGGTGAGAAAGTTGGTTGACGTGAGTAATCGTGCCTAAGAGATAGTTGGTTATGTTACTGCGAAACTCATTTGAGTACGACTGAAAAACATGCGAAACTTAGAGGGCGAGATCGTATGACTTGAGGGTTCGATGTTGGATAATTGGTAACTCAGTTACGCGATCAAAGTATAGCAGGTTGCGGCGAATCAAAAAACGATTTGATGCGTGTGGAAAAGCTTGTTACGAACTTGGATGTATACGATGCGAGTTAAGTTGACGTTGAAACGGATTCACAGTTGACCCTTACGCTATCAAAATTGATACGACGTATCGAGATCGATATGTAAGGAAACATAAGCACGATGCGAGAATACAAAATGGAGTGCGCCTTGCGCTATCAAAATTTTGTAAGTAACAATATGAGAAGGAACGAACCAATTGATCATAAACTTTATGATTGATCAAGACGAGACTATATGTCATCGGCGATTGCTCGATGTATATAGCATCTCGTGTGTCGATCGCAATTAAGATACACTCGAACTCAATGCGAGTAGATGCGTCATGAATAGCAGAATCATCGACGGTAGTGTGTGGCTTTACTCGGAGGATAGTTGCATATCAGTTGTGCCGATAGAAATAGTTTTGTCCAAAATCAGGTAGTCGCATAAAAATCGTCGGAACGTAATTTAGCTCCGAAATAAGATATAGCATGGTTCGTAGTAAACTGTCCTTCATTGATGATCCATAATTATCGAGCATAGCTTCGGGGCAGCTGACCCTAGAAGACTTGACCGTCAAATCAAATTGAATATTGCAGACCGTAAGATGACCTATGCGATATCGCGTATGAAATTGCATCGATAACAAATATAACATGGTGCATGTTGACAATAAGTCTAGGTGATCGAGAATTATTAGAACAACTTTCGATTGCGAATGATACAGTTAGATTTTGAGTATTCGTCGGATGAATGCTTGAATGGTTATGTTGGTCGACGATCGAACTAGAAATTAACCAATAAACTTGGTGATTCGGATAGGCGATTACGAGAATCGTACCATGCACGAGAGAGAACAATAAGGGAATGACTTACGAGTTATGCCGTTAGATTCTGATTCACCTTGCAATTGAGCTTGCGTGAATCAAACATATATTCAACGTTGCGAGACGAACAAGTATAGAATTTGGTTAGAAATTTCCTACTTGATATGAATCGAATGTAAGACGCATCGTAAAGACCTTCGTGCTAAGGCGATCATTGCCTTGAGCACCGTCGCATCGATATAAATTGTTACGTCGGATAGATTGTGGCCTTTGTGTAATATCAATTTAAAGTTGCATCGGGAGAATTTAAGCACGGTATCTAGGTAAGTAACCTAACGGGCGTAGTGCCGAATATTGATAAGGAAATCGTATCGAGATAAGTTGTATAGCCAGACTTCGGAAATAGTTGGGTGGCGAATTCAAACGTGAGGCGTTGCGAAGGATCGTTGCGATCAGATGCACGACGACTCGTTGCGACGCATAGAATTGATTATCCATACAAAACATACGAAATAGAAATGCGATTTTGAATCGCGTCGCATGTAGTGACTTTGTTGAATGAATCACCTATGTATCGAATATACGTATGCGATAAATTTTTGAGAACAGTTGCTAAAGATACGCCCGATCGAGAGTACGAGATGGCAAGCATAGGATTGAAATATACCTGTTAGCTTTGTTCCAATTTGCTACGACTGGACTTGGTCGAAATACATATATCTTCGGGATGCCTTGAATATAGGTACGGATCCAAATCGAGTTGTATACAAAATTCAAATCAAGCTGTAGGAAGAACTTTAAAATGTTAATAAAAATCTTGCGAGATAGTATGAAACTGAACAACATTAGTTGGACGAGATCGTGAAACGATCTATAAAACACTTAATCGGAGTGTTGGCTTTGGTTCGAGGACGAACCTTGTTTTGAGTGGTATATTCTGTAATGCCCCACTTCCCACGGCACATTACGCTAAGACGTTGACTCGAAGAGTCACGTTGACTGAATAAAATATATCGATGCGAATCGATACGAGAGTTACGTTGTCCCGCACAACGCATCGAACTAAGTCGATGTGAAGAGTTGCCTTGTTCCAAAGAATGCATCGAGTGAATCGATACGAAGCGCCGCATTGCCCCGATGGATAAGTGCGTTGAGACGGCTCGAAGATTCTAAGAAATCGAATCGACCAAGACACAAATCCAAATCAATGCAATTATTGATTTTAGTTGGTTTCATGTGTAGGCTATATGTTTACGCGAAAATATTAGAGGTCAAAATTTTGCCTATTTTGTGACGGGTCCGCAAAACCAAATCGTCGCCTTGCGACGGACTGGGACTTGGGTACGATAAGCCAAATCGGATGTATAATTCAATGAAGCACGAAGTGCTCGAATGGCTAAGTCAGGAGAGTTGGCCGTGCAACAAAGTTCTGAAATTGAGCCGCATCGGCTCGGCAAAATGACAAAGGCGTATGGACTCAAGGTGGGAGGATTGACTTTTCTTTTTACTCCTTCATGCGATAAGTCAAAATATATCATTTTATGCTAAGTTAACCTATCGACGCCACGGGCAGTGGTCCGATCGGAAGATGAATCATAGTGTGTGTCAAAAAGTTAGTACAATCAAAATAAAATGTGCATCGAATACATGAGTCGCTATAGAATATTGGATATCGTAAAGGCGAGCCCCTCCGTACGCAAGCCACAAGAACATTGGATAACTATATTCGACGAGTGCCTTAGTGCACGAACCATACCGTACCTTCGCGCACGAGTTAGAAAGGCTGGAACATTGAAAGACAATAGGCGAGTGCCCTAGCGCGCAAGCCCCGAACATTGAACACTAAGTTATAGAATATGGAAATACGGCTTTGATGTATGCACCAAGTATACGACGCGAGAGAAAAGATGATAAATGTGTCGAAACATGCCTACCTGCACAAGATCATGAAAGATGGCTTCGTTGCGAAAGAATACAGTTGTGGCATGAATATGGCAGAACTGTCGGATATGACATGATGCCTCGAAAGGTGTTTGAGACCTTCGGGTCGTTCGGTTGACGAACATTGAGTTGAGTCATGATGCCATTGAACATTGAAATGAAGTATGAAATGTAAGAACATAGAAAGTTAACGGAAGAAATATGGGATAATAAAGTCTGAGTCTTGGACTCAAGACTATGCTTGGTTGGTTGAATAATAATAATAGTCCGTTGCATGGTCGAATGTGTGAAACCAAGATTTTAGGATGTGTGATTTTTATTATTATTATTATATATAATATTATTACTATTATTATTATTCTATTATTATTATAATTATTATTTAGTCGAATTTAGAAAAACATTATTTTTAAAATCATCGTTGGTTTTTATTGTGGCCCTGCCCCGACCCCGAGTCCGGACTCCGAACCCGAGTTTGAACCAGATTCGATTTCCCAAAACCGACCCTGATCCAATTCTTTTATTTGTTTGGAAACCCTAATTATAATCTAGTAATAATTGTTAGTAAAAAAATAATAAAAGCCATCTGGCTTGGTCTCCCACGACCAAGCCAGCACCCCTAACTTCACTCCCCCACTTCAACTCTCCTTCACAACTTTCCCTACAATTCAGCACCCACTCCCTCCTCTCCTTACAACTCCACTCATCCACGTTTATTAAACCTACTCACCAACAACACTTCCCACTCCCATTCCATTCTCAACTCTCCCCACTCCCATTCCATTCTCACTCTCCCTCTCACTCACACCCAGCCCCTTCCCCTTCAGAGCTCGGCTCCACCCGAGCCCTTCGGCCAACCCCGAACTCCGGCGCCCGACCAGACCGTCCGCACCCAACTCCGCCCGGCGCCACCTCCCCTCTCGACCCGTGCCCACATCCGGCAGCGAGCTTTCCCGCACCCCCAGGCCGCATCCCCGGCCCCGATCGGGACCCGCGACACCGATGCCCAACCGGCCCTGGCGCCGCCCCCCTGCCGTGCGCCTTCCTGTGGCTCCGCCCGCAGCCGTACCCCCGTCGGCCTCCTCCGGCGCTGTTCGCGCCCTATCCCAGTTTTTGCGAGCCTCCCGTGCTTCGCTAATCCAAACAGCGCTGTCCGCGGGTTTTCTGACCTGCTGTCCGTGCTTTTTCGTGCCTGGATCTCGCTGTCCAGCGCAGCCGTACCCCGGCGAGGCGCTGTCCCAAGCCGGTCCACTGTCCGCGGATTTCTTTTCTTCTTTATAAACATCTGAGAGCTCTAGCCGAGCAACCCAAGGTATAATTCCTTTATCCCGTTCCATTTTCGGTACTCAATGATGAAATTGGTCCCCGATTCCCTCCCGGGAATTCGGTTTTAGGTCGACGTAGTGACTTCGGATTTTCTGGAGACGTTTCTGTGATGTTCTGTGGTTATTTCAGATTTTTCTAAAATGTGTTTTCTGGATTTTTGGGTGTTGTGGTTTCCAATTTCATTTCGGAATTTTCGATTATATTTTAGGTTCCGACTAAGCTTCGGAAATTATTCTGTGAATTTAATTTTGTGTAAAAATGGTTTTGGAAGTTAATTCTTGGGGTTTTCCCTTGTTTGGGATAATTGTTGGAATTGTTGGCGCATTTTTCCAATTTTGGGTTATCCCGAATATAGAGGGAATGCTGCCCAAATTTTTATAAAATTTTATAAATGAGTTTTAAATTGGTTTTCAGAATTATTTATTTAAATGAATTTTTGGGCGACGACCATACCGGTCCGTGGGCCCTAGCAAAATGCAAACAAAACCGGTCAGGCCGGACGTTGAGGCATTAGCTAACTATGACGATTGGACCAAGTATGAGACTCCTAAGATTTAATTTAATTTATTTTAGTTTTGTTTTTGATATTTAAAATACGGGACTTTAGTCAGAGCTAACTAATTTTCTCTTATTTTATTTATGTAAAGTTTGTAAGGGCATACGCCCGTATTTCTATTTTGTTAGCTGTGCCCCTGTATTGCGTAGTCTAGGTTTTTTATTTCTTTTCTTGGTTGTTTTTTCTTTATTTTCTGGTTGGTTTTATTCTTCGTAATTAGGCGCTTAGTTACAAAATGGCTAATAAATATTTTGTATAAATTAATAAGGATTTTTTACGATATAATAACTTGAATAAAATATTGATAATTAACAAAACCCACGTTTTATCGTTAAAAGAAAATGTAGTTTTATACGTATAATATTAAAAATACAAAGTTTTGCAAAGTAACCGGTAACGACAATGTTTCCAAGTAAAACCAGAAACTGGCTATCCAACTAAATGAGAACCAACATAGCACGCGTCGTTAACCGTTAGCAGTAGATTAAATAAAAGAACTTAAAACTTGACTAGGACCTGCTACTAGAAATTGCAACTAGCACACATAGCTTGGTTTCACAATGGTTCTAAGTCAAGTTCTCCAACTGTAGGATCTCGGAGACGAACCTAGCATCTTCCCGGAACCAACATCATTTCCAGTCATAAACAAAGGCAAGTACGGTTGTGTTATTGAGCAATTTAATTAGTAATTGTAATCTGCATGCTTAAACCACATTGTTACATGGACTCTCTCCTAGAGTATTGATTGACATTGATTGCTTGTGGGATATTGGGGAGTAGTGTAGTGTCTATGACCAATACCCCAAATAGTATAATGATTGTGTTAGCTTACCCCTCGTACACACGGGGATAAGCCATATCGTATCGCTAGGATACAATTGTACAACCCAAGCCGGTCATAGTTATTATCTACTCAAATCATATTATTTTCTATCGTGTAGAATTGTTGGAAAATATTATTTCAAAATTGTTTAATACTATAAATTTTTAATTATTAGTTGAAATGTTTAATTTTCATAATTGTACTTTGCTCCCTCCTGACTGGAGATAACATTTTTAGGGGATTTTGAGGATGTTGAGCTGTTATACAACAGCTATTATGACCCAGTTCTATACCCTGTGGTGTTGCCAGAGTCCCCATTGGAGGACGCAGGACCTGAGGCCGACGAGCCGAACGCTTAGCTAGACTTTTTCTGTTTCCAGTTTTGTTGTTTGGAATTTTCGTTAATTTGAATTCAGTATTCATTTCATTTCTTTTACTTTCGAGTTGTATTTATTTAAATATTGAATAAAGTTTTAAATTCCCGAATATTCAGTTGTGACAAATGTATGTAGATGTTGTTGTGATTACCTGCTAATGGAACAACTTACTGCCGCCGTCTCACAACGGTGCAGGTTGGACATGATCCGGTTCGACACATTTAATTTGGATCGGGTCGTGACATATTTTTAGTGGTGGCCCATGCAGGTCATAAAACAACAACTTAGGAAAACATACCTAGAAACAATTAGAACACTAGAATATTGATTTGACACAACATAGGTCCGAATTATATATATAAATATTTTTGTTTGATTATAGACTGGTAGGATACCTTGCTTATGTTTGCATCATAAACCTTCCAGAGTATGGCCAAAGGGAGACTACCCGTTCCGGCCGTGCTGAAGATGAGGTGTCATCTACCAATGACACACCACCTTATCAAGCACGTCGGGACCAACCTCCCTTGTAGCTGACTGACCGTCTCCATACTGCACCAGCACCCCGTCCCGTTTACGATACTACAGCGCAAACGACAGAACCGGTGCTTCCCGGACTGAGCCCCAGTCCCCTGCGGTAGTGTCCGCACCAGCTGCCCCACCTGTGCCAGTAGATCCCACCGATCTAGTGGGCATGCTACGAGGAGTGCTTGAAGCACAGAGAGCCCAAGCAGAAGCTCATCGAGAACAAACTACAGCCCAAGCTGAAGCCCATCGCGAGCAGACCGCGATCATGAGAGAAGGCATGGAGATTGCCCGCAACGTGGCTATGGCTGTCCTCGAGAGTGGAGGAACCACTTTATTGGAGCCACGACCTGCCAAGGTAAAACATAAATCCAGGAGTTAAGTTATGTATCATTTAGGTCATTCTTTTGATTAGAGGCGTATTATTACATAAGGGTCGGAGATATAGAGAGTTTCAAGAAGCAGGGCCCTCGACCTATCAAAGGAACCGAGGGTATCATATACGTCGATGAATGGCTAGACAGCATGGAGCATCTCTTGAGCGTCGCTCGACTCCCAGAGGACCTCAAGGCCGAAGCAGTAGGACTCCAGCTGCAAGATGTGGCAAGCACCTGGTATCGGAATGAACCCTGACTCCAGGACAAGTAGCTTGACTGGGACACCTTCAAGAGGCTGTTCCGCAGGAAGTTCTTTCCAACATCAGAGATGAGGGAGATAGAAAGACAGTTCCAGGACCTGAAGCAAGAAAACATGACGGTTGGAGAGTATGCGGTAGAGTTCGGCTGACTTAGCCGCTTTGTCCAGAACTTGGTTGCTGACCCCAAGGATCGTGCTGAAAGATTCAGGTATGGACTAAGGGAAGAAATTCGCACTCCTTTGATCGCAGGTGGCGCCAAGGCATATGAAAAGATTTTAAAATGAGCTCAGGACGTGGAGAAGAGCCAGCCTTCTCGTTCAAAAAGGGAGTATCCTAGAACAAGCAACTTCCAGGGTAACAAGAAGAGGCCCAACAACAACAACAACATGCCTTCGCACCATCAGTAGCAGCACCATCAAGTAAGGACCAATAAACGAGCGCCTCAGAAGCAGATCCCTGTCTGCGATTAATGCAAAAGGCCAGGACATCAGGCGCTCATCTGCAGGAAGAGGCTAGGATACTGTCTAGTTTGTGGGTCTGCCACCCACCAAGTGAGGGACTGCCCCACAGCATCCAACCGGACTGGAGCAACTCAGCAAAGTGCTCCCCTACCCACTCAGCAACAACGGTTCGGACAACACCAGCAGAATATCGGGCAAGCTTATGCCGTAACAGCAGAAGATCAAGAACCAGAGCAGGAACCCACCGCTGATGTCATCACAGGTTCCATTTATGTGTTTTTACATCCTGCTCTAGCATTATTTGATTTGGGTGCATCACACAGTTTCATATCATCAAAGTTTATTTCTACACACCACCTAAATACGGGACTTAGCAAGATGATTATTATAGTTATGACCGGTGGTGGACCCATACCCATCACCGAGGCTTGTAACTGTCCGATAACTATCTCAGGCCACAAATTCTTAACACCCTTACTTGTGATGCCCTTGCCCAACTATGATGGTGTCCTAGGGATGGACTGCTTAAGTGAGTAGCACGCGCTGATAGATTGTCATAGAGGATGTGTAATCTTTAGCCCACCAGGAGAACCGGAGTTTAAAATCTTTCGAGCTCCGGAAGACATGAAGAGTGTTACCTACTCCTCTATCACCGAAGAACCCGGGCCTCCTCACCCTATCATAGCAGAATTTATGGACGTCTTTTCAGATAGTCTTTCAGGATTGTCGCCAGATCGGGGTGTGGAATTCACCATAGACCTAGTACCCGGCTCTTTCCCTATTTCTTGGGGATGCCACAGAGTCAACCCCAAGGAAGCAAAGGAGATGAAGGACCAGATTGATGAACTGAAGGCACAAAGATTTATCAGAGACAGGACTTCACCCAAGGGAGCACCAGTTTTGTTCGTCCCCAAGAAGGATAGAACCGTGCGGATGTGCATTAATTACCGGGCGCTGAACAACATCACCATCAAGAACAAGTACCCTCTACCCCGGATCGATGACCTGTTTGATCAACTAAGTAGAGCCAAGGTATTTTCGAAGATAGATCTCAGATCAGGCTACCACCAAATCAAGGTCAGAAAGGAGGATATCCCGAAAACGGTATTCAACACCAAGTATGGGCAATTTGAATTCTTGGTCATGCCGTTTGGACTGACGAATCCTTCTCCGATATTCATGAACCTCATGAACAAGGTCTTCCATGAGTACCTGGATCAGTTTGTTGTTGTCTTCATCAATGACAAACTGATCTACTCGAAGACTGAAGAAGAGCATGAAGAGCACCTGAGAAAAGTTTTGAGCACCTTGAGGAAGGAAAAGCTCTATGGTAAGCTATCTAAATGCAAAATCTTTTTAGATAAAGTAGAATTTCTGGGCCATGTTGTCACAGAGAAAGGAATTTCGGTGGATCCAAAGAAGATAGCTGCTATTGAGAAGTGGACTGCACTAAGTTCGGTTGCAGAAATCAGAAGCTTTTTGGGTTTAGCTGGCTACTACCGAAAGTTTGTGAAGGATTTCTCCAGGATTGCCGAGCCGATGACAAAGCTCACCCGGAAGAACAAATAATTCATTTGGTCTGAAGCTTGCCAGTCAGCTTTTGAGGAACTGAAGAAGAGGCTTACAACGGCGCCGATACTTGCGCTACCCGCAGGTACCGGCGGTTTCTCAATTTATAGTGATGCTTCTGGTAAGGGATTGGGATGCGTTCTTCAACAACATGGGAAAGTAATTGCTTATGCATCTAGGCAATTACGGACTCATGAGAAGAATTATCCCATACATAATTTGGAGCTTGCAGCGGTGATATTTGCATTGAAGCTATGGAAGCACTACCTTTATGGAGAGAGAGTAGAAATATTTACAGACCACAAAAGTCTTAAATATGTTTTCACTCAGAAAGAGCTGAACATGCGACAGAGACGATGGCTGGAGCTGATGAAGGATTTCGACATCAACCTGCAGTATCATCCGGGTAAGGCTAATGTTGTTGCAGATGCACTTAGTCGATACCCGATGGCAACGTTCTTGACCAAGGAGCGTCATTTACTGGAGGACATAGAAAAGCTCGGACTGGAGATTGTACTGCCCGAAGAAGAAATAAAGAAACTGGAAAGAAAAGCCATTATACCAGGAGCTGATTCAACAATAATGCAGTTGCAAGTGCGTTCAAGTCTGTTGGACAGAGTCAATGAGGCACAATTCTAAGACGAGACGCTTTGTAAACTTAGAGATCGAGTGCCGGCAGGAACACTTGAAGGATTCTCAATCGCTAGTGACGGAGCACTGAAGAATGGTACGAGGCTTTACGTATCAACTGGCAAACTGAGAAACGAGATGATACAAGAAGCGCATCAGTCGCAGTATTCCATACATCCTGGAGCCAACAAAATGTATCGGGATATGCGTAATATAGTGTGGTGGTACGGAATAAAGAAGGATGTATCCAGGTATGTGGCTAGATGTTTAATTTGTCAACAAGTGAAAGCTAGCAGACAGAGACCAGCAAGACTATTGCAGCCGCTAGACATCCCGGAGTGGAAATAGGAGCACATAACGATAGACTTCGTGTCGAGACTGCCTCGATCCCAAGGAGGAAAGGATGCCATTTGGGTTATTGTGGACCGACTGACGAAGTCAGCTCACTTTATTCCCGTCAAGGTTGGTCTATCCACTGAGAAGTTGGCGGCGCTGTACATGCAGCACATCTACCGGATTTATGGAGTTCCGGAAAGTATTGTGTCTGACAGAGATACTAGATTTACCTCTCACTTTTGGAAGAGTTTGTATGACAGTTTGGGAACACAACTGAAGTTCAGCATCGCCTACCATCCCCAGACTGACGGACAATCAGAGAGAACAATCCAGACGCTAGAAGACATGCCGAGATCCTGCGTCTTAGAATTCGGAGGGTCTTGGGAAGACAATTTGCACTTGGTAGAGTTCTTCTACAATAACAGCTACCAAGCTAGCATCGGTATGACACCGTTCGAGGCACTCTATGGACGTCGTTTCCGTACTCCACTTGCTTGGGACGATGTCGGAGAACGAGTATTGCTTGGACCTGAGATGGTGACCGATGCAGCAGAGAAGGTAAAGATGATCAGAGACAAGCTCAGGATTGCCCAGGACAGACAGAAGAATTGGGCCGATAGCAGTCGACGGCCGTTGGAATTTGAAGAAGGTGACAGTGTGTTCGTGAAGATCTCTCCTACCAGAGGAACCATCCGTTTCGGCAGAGCATGAAAGCTAAGCCCCAGGTATATTGGTCCTTTTGAAGTACTCAACAAGATTGGAGAAGTGGCTTATCGGGTGGCTCTACCCCCAAGTCTCGAAGGCGTCCACAACATCTTCTACGTTTCGCAGCTGAGACGCTACATCCCTGACCCGAGCCACATCTTGGACCAGTCGGAGCTGGAAATTGGACCCAGCCTCACAGTGCCAGAGAAGCCAGTGGCAATATTAGACAGAGGGGAGAAGAGAAGTAGGAACTCTGTGACGCTGATAGTCAGAGTCATGTGGCGGCATAACTCACCAGACGAGTCTACCTGGGAGCGAAAAGACCAGATACGGGAGCAGTATCCGTATCTGTTTGAGACTTGAGGTAATCCCTAACTCTGCCATTAATTTCGAGGACGAAATTTTCTAAGGAGGGAAGATTGTGAAACCCAGATTTTAGGATGTGTGATTTTTATTATTATTATTATTATTATATATAATATTATTACTGTTATTATTATTCTATTATTTTTATAATTATTATTTAGTCGGATTTAGGAAAATATTATTTTTAAAATCATCGTTGGTTTTTATTGTGGCCCTGTCCCGACTCCGAGTTCGGACTCCGAACCCGAGTTCGAACCCGATTCGATTTCCCGAAACCGACCCTGATCCAATTCTTTTATTTATTTGGAAACCCTAATTATAATCTAGTAATAATTGTTAGTAAAAAATAATAATAATAAAAGCCAACTGGCTTGGTTTCCCACGACTAAGCCAGCACCCCTAACTTCACTCCCCCACTTCAACTCTCCTCCACAACTTTCCCTACAATTCAGCACACACTCCCTCCTCTCCTTACAACTCCACTCATCCACGTTTATTAAACCTACTCACCATCAACTCTTTCCACTCCCATTCTATTCTCAACTCTCCCTACTCCCATTCCATTCTCACTCTCCCTCTCACTCACACCCAGCACCTTCCCCTTCAGAGCTCGGCTCCACCCGAGCCCCCTGGCCAACCCCGAACTCCGGCGCCCGACCCGGCCGTCCGCGCCCAATTCCTCTCGGCGCCACCTCCCCTCTCGGCCCGCGCCCACCTCCAGCAGCGAGCTTCCCCGCGCCCCCAGGCCGCGTCCCCGGCCCCGATCGGGACCCGCGACCCTGACGCCCAGCCGGCCCCTGCCGTGCGCCTTCCCGCGGCTCCGTCCGCAGCCGCACCCCCGCCGGCCTCCTCCGGCGCTGTTCGTGCCCTATCCCGGTTTTCGTGAGCCTCCCGTGCTCCACTAATTCGAACAGCGCTGTCCGCGGATTTTTCGACCTGCTGTCCGTACTTTTCCGTGCCTGGATCCCGCTGTCCAGCACAGCCGTACCCCGGCGAGGCGCTGTCCCGAGCCGGTCCACTGTCCGCAGATTTTTTTTCTTTTTTATAAACATCTGAGAGCTCTAGCCGAGCAACCCAAGGTATAATTCCTTTATCCCGTTCCATTTTCGGTAGTCGATGATGAAATTGGTCCCCGATTCCCTCCCGGGAATTCGGTTTTAGGTCGACGTAGTGACTTCGGATTTTTCGGAGATGTTTCTGTGATGTTCTGTGGTTATTTCAGATTTTTCCGAAATGTGTTTTCTGGATTTTTGGGTGTTGTGGTTTCCGATTTCATTTCGGGATTTCCGATTATATTTCGGGTTCCGATTAAGCTTCAAAAATTATTCTGTGAATTTAATTTTGTGTAAAAATAGATTTGGAAGTTAATTCTTGGGGGTTTCCCTGGTTTGGGATAATTGTCGGAATTGTTGGCGCATTTTCTCAGTTTTTGGTTATCCCAAATATAGAGGGAATGTTGCCCAAATTTTTATAAAATTTTATAAATGAGTTTTAAATTGGTTTTCAGAATTATTTATTTAAATGGATTTTTGGGCGACGACCATACCGGTCAGTGGGCCCTAGCGAAATACAAACGAAATCGGTCAGGCCGGACATTGAGGCATTAGCTAACTATGACGATTGGACCAAGTCTGAGACTCCTAAGATTTAATTTAATTTATTTTTAGTTTTGTTTTTGATATTTAAAATACGGGACTTTAGTCAGAGCTATCTAATTTTCTCTTATTTCATTTATGTAAAGTTTGTAAGGGCATAAGCCCGTATTTCTATTTTGTTAGCTGTGCCCCTGTATTGCGTAGTCTAGGTTTTTCATTTCTTTTCTTGGTTGTTTTTCCTTTATTTTCTGGTTGGTTTTATTCTTCGTAATTAGGCGCTTAGTTACAAAATGGCTAATAAATATTTTGTATAAATTAATAAGGATTTTTCATGATATAATAACTTGAATAAAATATTGATAATTAACAAAACCCACGTTTTATCATTGAAAGAAAATGTAGTTTTATACGTATAATATTAAAAATATGAAGTTTTGCGAATTAACCGGTAACGACAATTTTTCCAAGTAAAACTAGAAACTGGCTATCCAACTAAATGAGAACCAACGTAGCACGCGTCGTTAACCGTTAGCAGTAGATTAAATAAAAGAACTTAAAATTTGACTAGGACCTGCTACTAGAAATTGCAACTAGCACACCTAGCTTGGTTTCATAATGGTTCTAAGTCAAGTTCTCCAACTGTTGGATCTCGAAGACGAACCTAGCATCTTCCCGGAACCAACATCACTTCCAGTCATAAACTAAGGCAAGTACGGTTGTGTTATTGAGCAATTTAATTAGTAATTGTAATCTGCATCTTAAACCACATTGTTACACGGACTCTCTCCTAGAGTATTGATTGACATTGATTGATTGTAGGATATTGGGGGAGTAGTGTAGTGTCTATGACCAATACCCCAAATAGTATAATGATTGTGTTAGCTTACCCCTCTTACACACGAGGATAAGCCATATCGTATTGCTAGGATACAATTGTACAACCCAAGCCGGTCATAGTTATTATCTACTCAAATCACATTATTTTCTATCGTGTAGAATTGTTGGAAAATATTATTTCAAAACTGTTTAATACTGCAAATTTCTAATTATTAGTTGAAATGTTTAATTTTCATAATTGTACTTTGCTCCCTCCTGACTGGCGATAACATTTTTAGAGGATTTTGAGGATGCTGAGCTGTTATACAACAGCTATTATGACCCAGTTCTGTAACCTGTGGTGTTGCCAGAGTCCCCATTGGAGGACGCAGGACCTGAGGCCGACGAGCCGAACGCTTAGCTAGATTTTTCCTGTTTCCAGTTTTGTTGTTTGGAATTTTTGTTAATTTGAATTCAGTATTCATTTCAGTTCTTTTACTTTCCATTTGTATTTATTTAAATGTTGAATAAAGTTTTAAATTCCCGAATATTCAGTTGTGACAAATGTATATAGATGTTGTTGTGGATACCTGCTAATGGAACAGCTTACTGCCGCCGTCTCACAACGGTGCAGGCTGGGCATGATCCGGTTCGACCCATTTAATTGGGATCGGGTCGTGACAGAATGGAATAGACTTGAGATAATTGCGATATCTTCTATGCACGGAATGTTCCCTCCGAACGGGTGCACCGGGATATCGGGACCGTTCGGCCTAGGAGGAATATAATCTTTGATAGACACACATCTGTAAAATATCTGATTAGCACCCGGTTACAGATGTGAGAAGTCATAAATGATGGTATGTAGTGGTAAGTTTCGGTTGTTTGGGATAGCAACCCAACCTGTAAAACGCCGGTCTACCCAAATTCGAGAAGAAAAGAAGGAGAGAAAAGAAAGTAAGAAAAATAAAAGAAACTCCTTTAGTCCATTCCGTCGCGGATACGCCAAGACCTTCATATAGCTAAGAAACGATGGGTTGAAAGTGTAGGCATATATGTGTCCCGCATACATAGATCCTGCTTAGAGATGCACTTATAACATAAGGAATGGCGCGTATTCACCTTGCATCGGTGCAAGGGTGAATGCTCGACTTGGTAAGTCATACAACAAAATAAACACGAGATTGCTGGTATGCTTGCCTATTCAATTCGAGTAATATGCTTCCCATGATAACATGCTTTACGCTTTTGAGTATGCCATGAAATCGACCCTAAGGAGAACATAGCAAGATTATAAGCTAAGTTGCATGATTCAACATAAATACTATAATGTCGGTTAAGAAAGAAGGTCTTTGCATCAGTACATACGAGGACGAATGTGCTGATCCCCCACCAGCTTTTATGCAGGGTGCAGGGAATGGATTGTCCACGACGAAGCGTCGCTTGAACGCGTTGAGGCTTGGAATGCCGAAGCGTATTGAAGCGTGCGATTGTATTGACGTTCGGACTTGCAACAGGATTGATGCAGCCGAGATATAGAAGGCATGATGTAAGAAATGGTGAAATCCTTTGTGGGCAAGAGAGAACTTGAGTGTTGTAGCCAACCTGGCATATATAGTTGGGCTATCATAAGCCTTTGTAAACTCAAGTTCGAATATCAATAAAGAGAATTGTTTCGTATACTCTATTTCCTTTCGTTGCTAACATAAATTCAAAGATAACCATTTGAGAACTTGTCATCTTGCCTTGCACGAGCGTAACTCCAGGCTCGTGCGGTATCACGCCTCCTGCGAGGACGATGATTCGGGTGATTCCGAGTCGGGGCGTGACAGCCAATATCCCCCAGAACCTGCCGGTGCTGTGCAAACATACAACTACAAGCACCCTAGGCATATGGGAGGAAATAACGTGAACAAGCGTCCAAACAATGATAATTAGGGCAGATACCAAGGGCAGAATCCAGGAACTAGATGCCATAAATGCAATAATTTTGGGTTCCATGCAAATGAATGTCATATCTCTAAAGGCAGCTGCTGGCACTGTGGCAAGACGGGCCATCTACATAAAAACTGCCTAACCCAACGAAGCCTCAACATCAACAATACCGTCCAAGGAATCAGGGTCCAGCGCCAAGAGCCCAATAAACCATGCCACAAAATGGCCAAGGCCGCCACCCCAATGCTCAAGGGCGCGTCTACACCATGACATGAGATGAAGCATTTGCGTCTGACACAGTCGTGACAGGTATACTGTATTTCAATAACAAATCTACTCGTGTACTGTTTGATTCAGATGCGACGCATAGATTTATTTCGATAAATTTTGTCGTCGAACACAAATTTCATGTGACACCGTTAGGCCTAAATCTTAGCGTCAATATACCGTCGAGTAAGTTACTACTTGCAAACTTAGCCTGCAAAGACGGAATCATCTGTATAGGTAGTCAAAAGGTAGGTCTCGATACGATAGTTCTAGACATTAAGGACTACGATATCATTTTAGGAATGGATTGGCTCGGTTCGTGTAACGCAACCATCGACTGTGTCGAAAAGACGGTCACCTTTCATATACCTGGAGTGCCTGAATTCTGCTATTCGTTTGGTGAGGCGTCGTCGACTTGCATGGTGATATCGGCAATATCGGCTCGAAGGATGCTGCATTCCGAGTGTGAAGGCTATTTAGCGTCTGATCGAGGCATGAGACAGGATGGTACAAACGCGGGTCAGGCCGACATTATGGCAGAATTCCCAGATGTGTTTAGGACGAGCTGCCCGACATGCCACCTGATCTAGAGATAGAGTTCACCATTGACATATTCCCCGATACCTCAACCGATCTCAAAAGCACCGTACAGAATGGCCCCCGGAGAGCTTAAGGAACTCAAAGTACAGTTGCAAGAGTTACTCGATAAGATATTCATCCGGCCTAGCGTCTCGCCATGGAGAGTGCCCGTGTTGTTTGTCAAAAATAAGGATGGCTGAATGTGTCTTTGTATCGACTACCAAGAGCTGAATAAAGCCACCATTCAGAATAAATATCCATTGCCCCGCATAGACGACCTGCTCGATAAGTTGCAAGGTGCTTCGATATTTTCTAAAATTGATCTTCAATCGGTCTACCATCAACTCAAGATCAAGCCGAACGGTGTGTCGAAGTCAGCCTTCCGCACTCGATACGGCTATTATGAATTCTTGGTAATGCTGTTCGGCCTAACGAACTCTCCAGCTGCTTTCATGGATTTAATGAATCATGTGCTTTGACCCTTCCTCCATAAGTTCGTAGTATTCTTCATCGACGATATACTCATCTACTCGAAGGACAAGCGGCAATACGCTGAGCATCTGTGGACCGTGTTTCAGACCTTTTAGAAAAATTAGTTGTATGCGAAGCGGAGCAAGTGTGAATTTTGGTTGAGCAGTATTGCATTCTTCGGACATATTATTTCATCCGAAGGCATTACAGTCGACCCAAAGAAAGTTGAAGCCGTTGTCAATTGGAAACGGCCAGCATCAGTCAGCAAGATTCGAAACTTCCTTGGCATAGCAGGATACTATCGACGCTTCATGAAAGACTTCACGAAGATCGCGTCACCTATAACTCGCCTTACCCAGAAAGGAGTCACTTTTGAATGGTCCGACGACTATGAAGCTTCCTTCCAGGAGTTAAAGCAACTTCTCATCTCGGCCTCGATACTTGCACTTCTAGAAGAGACTGAAGGATTCCAGATCTTCAACGATGCATCCGGCCAGGGTTTGGGGTATGTGCTGCTCTCACGCCCAGCTCCCGTAGGAGCGATCGTCCTCGCTAAGATGTAATGCTGCACAAGCCTAGATTGCGCTCGTGCAAGGCAGTTTCATAACGGTTGATTACAGCGGCTGCGATGGGGTCGTCGCACAGAAGTCCCAAGCAGAAATATTGAACATGTAGCAAAAATTTAGAAGCAAAACACAAGTTATTCAAAAGTGCTCTTTATTGATATTAAGATTACAAGGGGCGCAAGGCCATGATTACAAGTCTCTCAAGCTCATTTTTCTCTCATTTTACATATCACTCTACTATCTCTCATCTCTCGATACAATTCTTGAGCCAGTGGATGCTTCGGAAGGCAATATCCATACATTATGTCCCGTATAAGTCTTGACTCTATGCAGCCATGCGTTTCGAATCGCCAAGGAACTCCGTGCCTCGACACATCCAAGCGAGCTCCGCGCCATGAGCTTTTACATATGCCTGTATATGAAAACTGTGTGGGTGTCAGTACTCAACTGTACTGGTGGAGTGAGCTCCTCGCCCACCCATACAAAATCGATACGTTCATTTACTTTTTGCAGCTTAATTCCTTTTGATTGTCTTTCTACTCTTGCCTTTGGAACAATTTTAAGACAATGACGCCTTGGCCTATACTTGGTAACGCAACGACAGCGTCGTGCTATACTCTATTCGTGACTTCCATATATTCGAGACAGTGCCTCGCCGAGAAGCAACTTATGCAAACTCGGCCGTGCCAAGACTTTCACTTATTTCATGCGCCTCTAGACCATTCTCGTGCCAATGACGTCAATAGGGATGACTCGTGCTGGTCGTGCCAATACACTTGCTCGTGCCTTAGAATCGAGGCCGTGACTCCCAAGTATCAACCAGACTTAATCAACATTTCTTACGGCCCTTCCTGACTTAACTCGAGACGAGGCCACATTCATGCCGAAGCACGTATCCTTGCTATAGCCAATTCTTAGGCTTTAGAATGGTGTTGCAACTATACACACCCTAACTCGTGCCGATTTAAGGTTAGCGTTTGCTATAAGCGTAACTTGTTAACCCAACTCGTAACGTGCTAGTACTTGACACAATCCAAATGCATACATGCGGATAGCCGCTCCCATGCCGATTGTAACACCCTGTTTTTTAGATGAGGGTAATTTTGAAATTTTATAATTATAATTATTATTTATTGATATTTATTTTATATTATGATTTTTGGTGATTTTTAATCATTTTTAAACTATTTAAAATCATGACTTGTGATTTGGTGTTTTGCTAGTGTAACCCTAGAGATAGTAATCTAGAGCCTAGCCATGTGATTAGGGTATTTCATTTATCATTTTTAGCTTGAGGGTATTTTTGTTATTTTTGAGTTTATTTGATTTTAATATTATTTATTTGAATTTATGGAAATTTTTAGGAATAATTTTGGATGATGGTTGACTAGGTTGACTTTGACTAGCATTGACTTTGGTAGACTAGTCTAGAAGCTAACCCTAGTTGTGACTGCCTTGGTTAGGTTAAGTAACCCTAGTCTAACTAGAGTTAACCCATAATTAGTCTTTTAGACTAGAGTTAGAATAGAGAGGGTTAAGTCATAAGTCATGACTTATGGTTTTGAGACCAATAGATAATCACTTAGCCATAGCTTGTAAAACTTGGCCCAAGGCCCATAGCCCATCACTAAACCCTAACCCTAGCATTTATGGCCAGCCACCTAGGGATCATCCACCTATTTATACTCTCTTCCATTAGGTTAGCCACTTTAGGAAATAGCAAGTTTGGAAAAAAAAGGTAAATCCCATCTTTAGAACTTCCTAGAAAATTCGTTTTAATTTCTTTTTAATCCAAACAAATTGCAATAGGTTCTAATTACTGTGTTCTTGCTGTTTGTGGAGGTTTTTCTCAGTTTGTGTACAATTTGGTGAAGTTGGGAAGCAAGAAGAACACCCCTTTTTTTAGAGCTTTTGAGGAGATTGATACTTATAGGTAAATCCCTAAAACACTATTATAGTTGCTGTTATTTTTGCATTTTAGCCTAGGCCTAGGAGTCCCCTAACTGTAGGAATCATTTCGTGTCTTGGTGGACTCGTTTCGTGTCCGTAACGGACACGTATCCGACAGGATACCAAGTGTTTGTAGAAATGCCTCTAAGGATTTTATTTTCGATTTTTGCTAAGCTAATTACATGGAATAGTAGATCTATATGTGTAATTTAGGTTTCATGAAGACTGAGTAGGTTTTCGTATCGTGTCGTGTCAGAACGAGGACACGAATACGCACGCAGCATGCTGCGCTCAGTGCCCTGCTGCTCGGGCACTGTAGCGGACACGACACTGCACGTCTTGACACGAAATTTTGGACACACCTAGGACAGATGACTGACACAACACACAAATTTTGGGATGATTTTATCGAGAGGTTTGGAAGAAATCCCACCAGCACGAGTTTTGTACTGAACCGCATCTGATACGCGTTGTTTTTTCTAGACACGTCTTGATTGGACACGATACAGACACTTCATCACGAAGCCCTACTATGGGCGAACCCATATGCAAGATCTCGTCCCACTTCGAGCACTGTGTCAAGCCCACGAAGGCTCGACACGCACGTACGAGGCCTGCTGACACTGTTTTCTCTGAAACCTGGTTTTCAGCATTTGGACACGTCGTGTCGACTTATGTGGACACGACACAACCTGTATAACACCATACAATGTTCACACACGATTACCAACTATTTAATTTGTATATTAATAAGTTTTCATGTTCGAAATTCAAATTTCCCCTTTTGCACTGATAAACATGTTTCTGTTTTCAATTCCTGGGTTTGAAATGTGTTCCCACCCATTTTTCATGATTTAAACTGACATGTTAGGTTCAATAACATGTGTATTAGATTACCTAAATGTTGGGTTTTAGGTTAGCATGGAATTATGGTTTTGAATTTCTCATTTTGGCTTTTGATTTTGCCCAAGTGACTGATGCACTGTCATTGCACACTGTTCTGATTTTCCATCAGAAATCTGGACTGAACTCACACACAATTTTGTCACACAGGTTTCCCTCATTCACATTCACACACACATACAAAATCCAAAACTTGAGAACTGAGCTATGACCCACTGTCTTTCCTCTATGTCACACACATATAAGGAGACACTATGACACACTAATTCCTGAAATCACACACACATATATACACACACACATGTCACTCTCTCACTCAATGTATATATATATATATATATATATGTAATCCTTGTGTGTGCATTATAGTTGTGAAGGGAAGGGGATACTGCTGCTAGAACAGCAGGGGAAATGACCGATGTTGGATTGAAGTAGGGCAATGAGAGGGGACTGATTGTTTATCTAATGTGTGTGGGTTGTTAGGGACAACAAATTACATATATTAGTATTTGTGTGTCAGTTTGAAGATTGGAGAAGTGCCTATACTAGGTAGAGAGGATGTGTGAGTGTGTTTAGACTAGTAAAATGCAGGACATGACTAAATTGGACTTCCTGTATACAGGATACACCTAGGTGCATAGGAAGTTTAGTATGGAGTAAGAACCCAGGATGTGTGGGCATATACAAGTATTGGTACAGGCCTAAGTTGACCTGTAGGTTGTGAGAAGGATTGGGGCACTACCATAGACAGTAGTGATACATGTCTATATAAGTATGACTGAATGAATGTCTAGGAGTGAAGGGGAGGGGGTTCCCTTATATTGCATATGTGAGGAGTTCCAATGTGAAGTGTCATAGTGCTTAAAGGTATCCATGTGTGGTTCCAAGTGTATCAGTCCTAAGGGGTGTCATGGAGAGTGCACTGCCAAGTGGCAGTAGCCAATATCTAAGTGATAGGTATTGCCCTAGAAATAAGTCCCAGGGAAATTAGAGAGGGAGTGAGAGGAGTGATAGCATGTGCCTTGATATACAAAGTAGGAAAGGGTCAAATTGGACCAGATGGGGCTGTGCAGGACTATAGACATATACACATATATGGTATGGGTATTGACCAATATGGGATATGACTCATTACTTATGTAGTTAGCCTATGGCATGTGGTGTGGATACGCTTGTGTATCACTAGGCTAGTGTGACTTGTATGATAAGTGACTAGTTACCTAGATTGACTTATTAAGTCTAGGTTGACCAACCTAGACTAGTTTGACCAAGTTTAACCTTGTTTGACCTAGTTTGACCTAACTAGACTAGAGTTGACCTAGTTTGACTAGTGTAGTTGACTAGAGTTGACCAAATATTGACTTTAGCCTAGATTGACCCAAACATCATGTAGAATGCATTGTAGCAGTCTATTATACTATTTTGGACATGTTGTGACTTATACTGTTCTATAGGATCCAGACACCACACCTCGGACAGTATATTCTCTTCAGATATTCATGATACCAGGCGAGTACATTCTCTGATCATTTCATATCATGTTAGAATTATTTTTCTGCTTTAGATTACTTTAATTGATGTTGTCACGTTGGTAACACGGATTAGTACTATATGGATCCTTTCTTGAGATGTTATCCCCTCAGGGAGCATCGGATACTACTTGTTTTGTACGTTTTACTTACATTGTGTATCACTATGCTTCATGGTTCATTGATCACTTGAGACATGTACTCTCATGATCACAGAGTCTTCTTTGAATCACCTATTTATGGGTATTCCCAGAATCACCCATTTATGGGTCTACCATGTATCATCCCTTGTGGGCCATTGCATGGATCATAACATCACCTGGCTGGATCCTTGTGTATTGATTGGGGGTACGGGAGAGTAGAACTGGACATGTGAATAATATCCAAGTAGTGTAGTTCCCAGAATCACTCCATAGTATAGTTTCCAGAATCTCCTATGCCATTCACAAGTCTATATTATACTCTGACTCACTAGCCACTGTTATTTCTCTATTTATAGTAGATATTTCTATTACAGTTCTTTCTCTCTTTACATTCTGTACTTTTTTCAGATCCTGTATCTTACTTTACTGCATGATTATATTTTCTAACCTGCTATAATCTGTTGAGATGTATTGTGCTCGCTCTGTCCTGACTGGACATGTTAAAATATTACAGAGGACGAGGAGGAGGCCTGTGTGGATACCTTCTATGGGACAGCCCTAGACGACACTTGTGAGCTGGACTCTCAGGAGGACCCAGCTCTAGCTGATGACATTACCCCTACTGCATAGACTAATTTAGTTAGGCTTTATCTTACTTATGTTGTCTTGGGACTAGTTTAGTTAGGCTTATTTCTGTCATTGAGATCTGGATTGTATATATTCTTTCATATTCTGTAGTTGAGACATTGTATTTCTGGATGTTTGCTGAGTTATTATCTTAGACACTTAGACTTTTTTGATCATCTGTATTTCGTTTGAGTTCTATATCATATCGTACTTCTTCTTCCTTAGTAGTGATTGAGTTTACTTTCTGCTATGTCACCCCCATTCGGGGAGTATAAACTGCTTAGCATTTATATTGTTAGATGTTGTTACCTAGGATAGCGTTCTACCGCCGACACGGCGGCGTAGGCTGGACGTACCTACTTCTCGTGCCCTTACTCTAGGGTACGGGTCGTAACACGTTTTTAGTGGTGGCCCATGCAGGTCGAGTTTGTGTAGTGGTATTCGAACTAGAGTATCACTACAGCCTGCAGTAGGATTAGGATATTTTGAAGGTACTCAATCACATTAGGAAAAACTCTTAATCAGATTCCTTTTATCTAAATTATTGCTTATTGACTTTCCTTGAATATAAACTGCTCCCTTTTGAATTTTCACTTCATTCTCAGAAATTGCTTCTTGTTTTGATCTGTCTTCATGATGGTTATGAAGACACGATCTCATCGCTTCGGTTCGGGGGAAACTATCGAGAGGCTGGCCACCTCTCGTCCTGTTCATCAGGGCCTCGAGACCGCAGCTCCTGTTTTCCCGACTCAGGTTGGCATTTCTGCTACATTGGAGGTGCACCTCTGTCTGTACAGAGACTTTTTCCCGTCATTCCCGATTTCTCTCAGCAGCAGCGGTTCATGCAGCATCAACAGCAGACCAGAGGAAACCTGCAGGGGCGAGCTATCGCTAGGACAGTCGAGGATGCACAGACCATTAGAGATCTCGCTACAGGTTCCGTTCTTTTCGATTCCATTCCCGCAATTGTCTTTTATAACTACCTTGAAATCCGATTCCATCTGTTCCATGCTGATTGATTAATTTTTGTCATATTGCTCTTTTGTCATATTTATTTTTCTTCTAAGAAAATCATATGGGCTAGGTCACCTCAGTTATAGGATCTAGAATCTTCGATAGTCGTGTTAGTTGTCATAGTGAGGATATGTAGTCAGATTTTGGATGTATTTCTCGGGTATGGGAATTTAAGGTTTTCGCCGTCGTATGCGACAATGCAAAAATTTTAAATACCATGAACCTAGAGGTACGTACCTTAGTCAAGGACTCTGTGGTTATCGTATCCTTGCTCACTAGCATGATATAAACTCTGGACAACATAATTTTGGACAGACGCATATGATTAACAGATTGTATCTTGAGAAGGTTTTAAACATCATACCCTTCTGTTGTTATAAATAACTTAGGAGTAGGGATATTTAGTTTTGTATAGCTTAGTCATATGTGGTTCTTTCATAGTATAATGATATGATGACTTGTAGAGTGCCTGTGCCCTGGAGATGATAGTTAGCATTGGTATTAGAATAGTAACCCAGTGTAGGTGATTCCTATATTATTTATAATATCAACCAGTTACGTATAGGATGTTAGTATGCCTTGCAGCCTTTATGATTATTATTATCTTTTCTTACCATTTTCTAGTGAGGCACCCATGACCAGAGCCTGCCCTTGAGTATAGTTGTAGTTTCACCTATGACCGAGAGGTCTATTTATATAGATAGATTGCAGATGATATTGGCATATGGGATATGGGTTGGTTGGTACCTATAGGTCATTGTTGTATAGGATTATTGATAAGTTATTTAGCCTACATTTGGTTCAGTTGTCTATTTTAGTTAATTTCTCTTGTGTGGAGTTTAGCCATGTTTGATCAACCCTTATAGGCAATGTGCAGACCCTTCACTAGATACCCTGTCCCCTTGGTTCAGACTTGCACAAGTTGTTCACTGCACTCAAAATTCATTACCTACCATGTTGCATCATAGGTTTTATTGGACCATAGTTCAGACCCCAATTATTAACTCACCAATATAACCATCAACCCCTTACCATATTCTGCATATTTGGAGAGTTAGTATCATGCATACTAGAGGCCTGTACTCACCACTTGGGACAGTTCACTGTTCTGTCCTAGTACACCTTACAGTATCTGACCCCTTTATTGGAGTGATAGGCATGTGGTAGGGAGTGTGTGTTATTCGACCCTGAGTAGAGTTGAGGTGATGAGGGTTAATATATATATATAGTTTGTATATATGTGTAATAAATTTTGATTGGTATGTAGCCTGCACTCGTTTGCAGTATACTGCCTATTGTATTTCTTGTACACCAGTTTGGTTCACTTCTTTAGACCACTGTCCTGCATGTAGTTAGTTCAGCCAGATATAGAGGAGAGACCAGGTTGATCTAGAGGCATGTTTCAGTCGCCATGTAGGTTTTCTTTTACTTTGACTATACAAGTGGACCCAAATGTCCTATCCTTTAGCTCATAATTTCAGTCTCCTTAGCATTATTTCCTTTTTACCTACACTGATGATTCAGACCATTCATCCATAGCCTAAATTCTAAGCATTTGTTAAATCACTTATAAGTTTAGTCAACTTTAACCCTTGGTTGATTAGTCATATTTATATAGATGATATACTTAGGATATATGTGTTGGTTTGTTGTTCCTGAGCTTATGTATTATGTGGTATTTGAGATTTGTGTGCTTAGATTATGGGTACCTAGTTATGGGTGACTTGATAGAATTTGGGAAGTTAAGAGTTATTCTATTATAGAATTTTCTTTGCTAGTCTCTAGTTGCCAACACCTAGATAGCTAGCATAGGTAAACTCCTAATAAGTTGACCAGTTGATGACCAAGTACTTGGATGTTGAAAATTGAGTAGTAGTTGACCCTTGACTATGTTTGACCTAGAAGGGGGTGCGATCATCTTAATTTCGAGGACAAAATTTTTATAAGGTGGGTAGGATTGTAACACCCAGTTTTCCCGATGAGGGTAGTTTTGAAATTTTGTAATTATAATTACTATTTATTTTATATTATGATTTTTGGTGATTTTTAATCATTTTTAAACTATTTAAAATCATGACTTGTGATTTGGTGTTTTGCTAGTGTAACCCTAGAGATAATGATCTAGAGCCTAGCCATGTGATTAGGGTATTTCATTATCATTTTTAGTTTGAGTGTATTTTTGTCATTTTTGAGTTTATTTGATTTTAATATTATTTATTTGAATTTATTGAAATTTTTAGGAATTATTTTGGATGATGGTTGACTAGTTTGACTTTGACTAGCATTGACTTTGGTAGACTAGTCTAGAAGCTAACCCGAGTTGTGGCTACCTTGGTTAGGTTAAGTAACCCTAGTCTAACTAGAGTTAACCCATGATTAGTCTTTTAGACTCGAGTTAGAATAGAGAGGGTTAAGTCATAAGTCATGACTTATGGTTTTGAGACCAATAGATAATCACTTAGCAATAGCTTGTGAAACTTGGCCCAAGGCCCATAGCCCATCACTAAACCCTAACCCTAGCATTTATGGCAAGCCACCTAGGGATCATCCCCCTATTTATACTCTCTTCCATTAGGTTAGCCTCTTTAGGAAATAGCAAGTTTGGAAAAAAAAAAGGTAAATCCCATCTTTAGAAAATCCTAGAAAATCCATTTTAATTTTTTTTTAATCCAAACAAATTGCAATAGGTTCTAATTACTGTGTTCTTGCTATTTGTGGAGGTTTTTCTCAGTTTGTGTACAATTTGGTGAAGTTGGGAAGCAAGAAGAACACCCCCTTCTTTAGAGCTTTCATAAAGACTGAGTAGGTTTTCGTGTCGTGTCGTGTCAGAACGAGGACACGAACACGCACGCAGCAGGCTACGCTCAGTGCCCTGCTGCTCGGGCATTGTAGCGGACATGACACAGCACGTCTTGACACAAAATTTTGGACACACCTAGGACACATGACTGATACAACACACACAAATTTTGGGATGATTTCATCGAGGGGTTTGGGAGAAATCCTACCCGCACGAGTTTTACACTGAACTGCCTGCGCACGAAAACCGCGTCTGATACGCGTTGTTTTCTCTGGACACGTCTTGATTGGACACGATACAAAAATTTCATCACGAAACCCTACTATGGGCGAACCCATATGCAAGATCTCGACCTACCTCGAGCACCGTGTCGAGCCCACGAAGGCTCGACACGCACGTACGAGGCCTGCTGACACTGTTTTCTCTGAAACCTGGTTTTCAGTATTTGGACACGTCGTGTCGACTTATGTGGACATGACACAACCTGTATAACACCATACAATGTTCACACACGATTACCAACTATTTATTTTGCATATTTACAAGTTTTGATGTTCGAAATTCAAATTTCCTCTTTTGCACTGATACACAGGTTTCTGTTTTCAATTCCTGGGTTTGAAATGTGTTCCCACCCCTTTTTCATTATCTAAACTGATATGTTAGGTTCAATAACATGTGTATTAGATTACATAAATGTTGGATTTTAGGTTAGCATGGAATTATTGTTTCGAATTTCTCATTTGGGCTTTTGATTTTGCCCAAGTGACTGATGCACTGTCATTGCACACTATTTTGATTTTCCCTCAAAAATTTGGACTGAAATCACACACTCACACACAATTCTGTCACACAGGTTTCCATCATACACATTCACACACACATAGAAAATCCTAAACCTGAGAACTGAGCTATGACCCACTGTCTTTCCTCTATGTCACACATATATAAGGAGACACTATGACACACTAATTCCTGAAATCATACACACATATATGCACACACACATGTCACTCTCTCACTCAATGTATATATATATATATGTAATCCTTGTGTGTGCGTTATAGTTGTGAAGGGAAGGGGATACTTCTGCTAGAACAGCAGGGGAAATGACCCATGTTGGATTGAATGAGGGCAATGAGAGGGGACTAATTGTTTATCTAATGTGTGTGGGTTGTTAGAGACTACAAATTACATATATTAGTATGTGTGTGTCAGTTTGAATATAGGAGAAGTACCTATACAGGGTAGAGAGGATGTGTGAGTGTGTTTAGACTAGTGAAATGCAGGACATGACTAAATTGGACTTCCTGTATACAGGATACACCTAGGTGCATAGGAAGTTTAGTATGGAGTAAGAACCCAGGATGTGTGGGCATGTACAAGTATTGGTACAGGCCTAAGTTGACCTGTAGGTTGTGAGAAGGATTGGGGCACTACCATAGACAGTAGGGATACATGTCTATATAAGTATGACTGAATGAGTGTCTAGGGGTGAAGGGGAGGGGGTCCCTTGTATTGCATAGGTAAGGAGTTCCAATGTGAAGTGTCATAGTGCTTAAAGGTATCCATATGTGGTTCCAAGTGTGTCAGTCCTAAGGGGTATCATGGAGAGTGCACTGCCAAGTTGTAGTAGCCAATATCTAAGTGATAGGTATTGCCCTAGAAATCAGTTCAAGTAAAATTAGAGAGGGAGTGAGAGGAGTGATAGCATGTGCCTTGATATACAAAGTAGAAAAGGGTCATGCTGGACCAGATGGGGCTGTGCAGGACTTTATAGACATATACACATATATGGTATGGGTATTGACCTATATGGGATATGACTCATTACCTATGTAGTTAGCCTATGGCATGTGGTGTGGATATGCTTGTGTATCACTAGGCTAGTGTGACTTGTATGATAAGTGACTAGTTACCTAGTTTGACTTATTAAGTCTAGGTTGACCAACCTAGACTAGTTTGACCAAGTTTCACCTTGTTTGACCTAGTTTGACCTAACTAGACTAGAGTTGACCTAGTTTGACTAGTGTAGTTGACTAGAGTTGACCAAAGGTTGACTTTAGCCTAGATTGACCCAAAAATCATGTAGAATGTATTGTAGCAGTCTATTATACTATTTTGGACATGTTGTGACTTGTACTGTTCTATAGGTGCCAGACACCACTCCTCGGACAGTATATTCTCTTCAGATATTCAGGATACCAGGCGAGTACATTCTCTGATCATTTTATATCCTGTTAGAATTATTGTCCTGCTTTAGATTACTTTACATAATGCTGTCACGTTGGTAACACGGATTAGTACTATATGGATCCTTTCTTGAGATATTATCCCCTCAGGGAGCATCGGATAGTACATGTTCTGTGCGTTTCACTTACATTGTGTATCACTATGCTTTATGCTTCGTTGATCACTTGTGACATGTACTCTCATGATCACAGAGTCTTCCTTGAATCACCCATTTATGGGCATTCCCAGAATCACCCATTTATGGGCCTACCATGTATCACCCCTTGTGGGCCATTCCATGGATCATAACATAACCTGGCTGGATCCTTGTGTATTGATTGGGGGTACGGGGGAGTAGAAGTAGACATGTGAATAATATCCAAGTAGTGTAGTTCCCAGAATCACTCCATAGTATAGTTTCCAGAATCTCATATGCCATTCACATGTCTATATTGTACTCTAACTCACTAGCCACTGTTAGTTCTCTATTTATAGTAGATATTTCTATTACAGTTCTTTCTCTGTTTACATTCTGTACTTTCTTTCAGATCCTGTATCTTACTTTACTGCATGATTATATTTTCTAACCTACTATGATCTGTTGAGATGTATTGTGCTCGCTCTGTCCTGACTGGACATGTTGAAATATTACAGAGGACGAGGAGGAGGCCTGTGTGGATACCTTCTATGGGACAGCCCTAGGCGACACTTGTGAGCTGGACGCTCAGGAGGACCCAGCTCTAGCTGATGACATTACCCCTACTGCATAGACTAATTTAGTTAGGCTTTATCTTACTTATGTTGTCTTGGGACTAGTTTAGTTAGGCTTATTTCTGTCATTGAGATCTGGATTGTATATATTCTTTCATATTCTGTAGTTGAGACATTGTATTTCTGGATGTTTGCTGAGTTATTATCTTAGACATTTAGACTTTTTTGATCATCTGTATTTCGTTTGAGTTCTATATCATATCGTACTTCTTCTTCCTTAGTTGTGATTGAGTTTACTTTCTGCTATGTCACCCCCATTCATGGAGTATAAACTGCTTAGCATTTATATTTTTAGATGTTGTGACCAAGGACAGCGTTCTACCGCCGACACTGCAGCATAGGCTGGACGTACCCACTTCTCGTGCCCTTACTCTAGGGTGTGGGTCGTGACACCGACACATCTTAGAGTGGTCACTAGCAATGTCAAGCTATCCTGGATCTTTTGGAATACAGCGACCATTCCTGTGGCGAGGTACGAGCTCCTACCGAATGACCCACAGCCTATATTGTAACGGTTCACTTCAATCGAGTTATACCGTCGATGAAGGCCGTACAATATCTGTAATTCCTCCTAGGCTGACACAAACTTGGTGACCTGGGATCGCACGAGGAATTTTGCCCTTGCGCACAAGTTGTCCAATGACCATGCAAGACTCAACTCGATCTATCAAGTCCTTCCTTAATCATGATCGTGCTTTCCATCTTTCTATCGAGACGCCCAAGTAGCGGGACCGATCTCGCGTAAGACTTGTCGAGACTCCCAAGTAGCGGGACCGATCTCGTGAACGAGACTTATCGAGACTCCCAAGTAACGGACCGATCTCGTAAACGAGACTTATTGAGATTGCCAAGTAGCGGGACCGATCTCGTGTGCTTCCTTATCGAGACTCCCAAGTAGCGTGACCGATCTCGTGAACGAAACTTATCGAGACTCCCAAGTAACGAAACCGATATCGACGACAACCAGTCGCGTGGACTTCATTTGTCCGTGGCATATTTTTTACTAAACCCACCATAGCTCGTGCCTTAGACAGACCTTGTTCTCTAGGCTACGCTATCGCTCAAGTCACATACTTTATATGACGAGCCTTGTTCTCGTAGGACTATATGACTTGGCAACCGCAAGAAACATAGGACAGTGCTTGCTGTGACTTTGATAGCCCACCATAATTCTTTTCTAATTTATTTGTGCAACGACTTGACGAGCAAAGGTTACGCCAAGCTTCGCATCGAGAGAACGTGCCGTGCACGTGTTCGACTTGAATAAACAAGTTCTTTGGGTACCTAGACGACGGGACCGTGCATGCTTATCAAGCATCTACGAGGGCGACGTCTATGACTTAGGCTAATCCCATCTTCGTGGCGAATACCAACTATCCTTCTCCAAGCCACGGGATGAAGGACCGAGTGTCATTTGGAAGCATGTTGAGCTGACTTCTAAGCAGACCGTGGTACCTTTTTCCATGTTCTAACACATTCCGACCCGTCGGGATTATTCTCTTAGCTATGTGGATGCGTCTCTTTTATTAGCAAGCCTAACTTGTGCAAGTTGAAAACATGCAATTTATTATGTGAAGGCTAAGATGAGACATGTTCACCAAAACTACCCCACCTCAGCGAGGAGTCGCCTCGACCGAGCGAGTCTTCGAGCAGCCGTTGCAAGGCTAAGTTCGAACGCCGTAGGCATTTTGATTCCTCCGATTTACTGAGCAGGACGGGGCACTACAGCTGCTGCAATGAAACAAGGTGATATATTTTGCTTTTCGATAGCTGAAGTCGTACGAGAAGAACTATCCCACCCATAACCTGGAGGTGGCGGCGATTGTGTTTGCGTTAAAATTGTGGCATCACTATCTTTATGGCGTGGCGTACGTGATCTATACGGATCACAAGAGCCTTAAGTATCGATTCACACAGAAGGAGCTGAACTTGCGGTAAAGGAGTTCGCTTGAATTGATCAAACATTACGACATGACTATTGACTATACGCCGGGCAAGGGAAATATTATGGCAAATGCTCTGAGTCGGAAGTATATTACCTCGCTATCCATCGACAGCAGATTGCTACGTGACTTAAAAGAGATGGGCATCGACCTCCGAGTTTGATTTAGGGATGTACAGTTGGCACAGATGCAGCTAGAGCCGAGCTTACGAGAAAATATCAAGACCGCTCAGAAGGATGATCCATACCTGAAGAAGTACGAGAGCAAATTTCAATAGGTAGTGCGACCGACTTTACGGAAGACAAAGCCGGTGTGCTTCGATTGAAAGGTAGGCTATGCGTTCCTGATGATTCAGAACTTATAAAGGAGATATTGACGGAGGCGTACTACAAAAAATAAACCTTGCATCCTGGCAGTACAAAGATGTACAAGGACCTCCATATTACCTTCTAGTGGCACAGAATGAAGAGAGGTGTGGCGCTCTTCGTGTCGTAATGTATGGCTTGTCAGCAGGTGAAAGCTGAGCATCAGTGTAGTGCCCCATCCCGCTCAGTCAATCGGAGGAATCAAAATGTCGATGGCGTACGAACTTAGCCTTGCAACGGCTGCTTGAAGACATCGCTCGGTCGAGGCGATCGCACACTCAGGTAGGATAGTTTCGGTGAACTTGCCTCATCTTAGCCTTCACATAATAAATCGCATGTTTTTAACTTGCACAAGTAGGCTTGATAATAAAAGTGACGAATCCACATAGCTAAAGGGAATAATCCCGACGGGTTAAAATGAGTTAGAATATGGAAAGGTCCAACAGTCGGCTTAGAGTTGGTTCACGACGTGCTTTGAAAATGACACTCGATCCTTTGTCCCGTGGCTTGGGAGAAGGAAAGTTGGTTGAGTAGGCGAAGTATGAACGTATCCTAAGTAATAGGCGTTGCCCACGTAAATGCTCAATAAAGCTTGCATATTTCCGTAATGCAAGGCTTGGCAGTCTTTGCTCGTCCTTTGGGTTAAGTTGTAGGCTGGATTAAGTTAGGCAAGGTAATAGTGGTCGACCTAAGTCATTCCAAACACGGTCCTACGAGTTCTACGGCTGGGTATGATAACTTAGTCTTACGGTTTCAAGCCCGTCTTATAGAGTAAGTCTTGGGCGGTGGCGTCGCGTAGAGTTCAAGTTGGTTTAAGGCACGATGTCACGGACTTAGTATTTTCAGGCACGGGCCCCGGTTGATTCATTGAGTTTGGAAAGTGTTGCAAATAGTTGTTCTTGAGTTGAGTAAAATGATAGGGCAAGAAAGAAGAATGCTCGCGACTACGGGTCATCGAGGCAAGGTCTCAGATGTGAGAAGTATTGAACTTGGCCCTGAAAGAGATAATAACACTAGAGATGGAATGACTGTGTGAGACGTTAGTTGAGTCGAGTCATGCATGGTCATGGACAACTTGTCGACAAGATAGAGTTTCCTCGAACGGTAGCCCAACGGAAGGGGACTGGTTCTTGAAAAGCAGAATCAGCACGTGCTGGATGACCACACATGTTAGCGCAGAGTCTTGCAGCGGAGCTAGCTACTCGCGCTGTAAGGGCGGCCGCCTAACAAGCTAAAGGAGTCCACGATGGCTCTGGAAGTTAGTGACCAAATCATATAAATGAGTCGGCATGGCGGCAATCCGCATGTGTGCCTTTGGATTGAGTTGAGTTATTGAATGTGGGTACAGTTAGAATACAAATGTTTGGGCCTAAGATTTGGCTGTAATGAAGACACCGTGATTCGATACGAGATGTGGCGTCGAGTCTAATATTGTCGGCATATAAGTTGCATAGTTTGGATGTGAGTTGTCCTGAGTCTAAGTCAGGAATGGCCGCAAGGCAAAGTTGGTCGAGTGACACTTAACCCACAAGTCTTGATTGGGTCAGTTGATGATTTAGAAGCAAAGGGCCACGAGGCGGCGATATGGTTGAGTCGCACATAGTTGCGAGTCACGACACAAAGGACTTATAGCACGGTCACACGGGAATGGAGCCTCATCGCGTATGCGTCTCTGATTTTGGTCGTAAGGCAAACACGACTTGAGTTAACGTTGATGTTGCTAGCACGGGATGGTCTAAAGACACGAAATAGGCCAAGGCGTCTGTCCTAAAACCGATCCTAAGGAAAGAGTAGAAAGATAATTAATAAGAAGGGATTATGTTGCACAAAGTAAATAAAACATGGTGGTTTTGTATGGGTGGGCGAGGAGCTCATTCCACCAGTACAGTTGAGTACTGACACCCACTTAGTTTACATGTGCAGGCACAGGTAGAAGCTCGTGGCGTGGAGGTCGCTTGGATGTGTTGAGGCACAGAGTTCCTTGGCGATTCGAAGCGTGCGGCCGCATGGAGTAAAGACTTATTATGGACATAATGTATGGACATTGCCCTTCCGAAGCATCCGCTGGCTCGAGACAAGTATTGAAAGAAGAGAGAGAGGTGAGTGTACTTGTAAAATGTGAGAAGAGTGAGCTTGAGTGATTGTAATCTTGGCCTTGTGCCCCCAATGTAACCATTGTTTCAATATCAATAAAGAGCTTCTTTGGATAACATGTGTTTCGTTCTAAATTTCTGCTGCATGTTCAATGTCTTCGTATGGGACTTCTGTACGACGACCCCGTCGCAGACGCTAAAATCGGCCGTTATGGAACCCGCCTTGCACGAGCGCAATCTAGGCTCGTGCGGCATCACGCCTTAGCGAGGACGACCGTTCCTACGGGAGCGGGGCGTGACATAATGGTATCAGAGCACGGTTTTACATCCTTGGACTATCGATTGAATTTTTTAACTCATTGTTTCCGCAAACTCTGTTGCTTTTGCAAGTTGATATCGTTGGTGCTCTCTCTCTCATTTGTCCCACGGGATGTCCATACAATAAGTCTAACTATTTTACAAAACATAGGAGAACAGTTTTTGACAAGAAACAAAAGATGGTTTGCGTAAGCACGGTTGACTAAGTCGGGCTGGGCATATACACCAAAGTTGCGTCGACCTTAGAAAAGTCGAGTGCGGGAATTGAATTATGTTGGACGAGAATTACTTGAACTCAATTGAGTAAAGTGAGATGACTATCAATAGGGGTGCTATCGAGCGATGATAACGTCGGTACGATATAGGTGAGCGTGCTTGGAAATTGAGGAATGGTTCGAATGGAATTCGAAGAAGTCAATTTTGATTCGAATGATAGTTTTGAGGATTTGTTGAATAACTTCATTCCTGAGTGGTGTATGCGATAGCCTCAGTAATGTCGATTGAATGTCGAGGAGATTATCCAGTCGGATGATAGCATCATTCGCACGACTCGAAATTGGTTGCAAAGGAAGATCGTCAGGTTACGCATATCGTCGATGGTGTTGAGGCGTATCAAAGATCGATATGCGATAACTCGGGGGTACTCTGACTCGGCGAATGACGATCGTGCAAGTGTTATTGTTCGGTTGGATGCGGTACATAGGATTTTGATCGAGATGAATGTTGGATGAAAATGATTGTGTCTTAAGGGTTACGCGGATAACCACAACATCGACATTCTTGTCTTGCGCAAGCGCAACTCCAGCCTTGCACATGCGTTGCGTCGGATTTGGAGCAATCGTTCCGCGTGAGCACTGACATGGTGATTCATGTCACGGGAATAATCGAACTCGAAAAAAATTAGGATGCGGCAACTTTGATTGTCTCGACTTGTCGGTTTGATGCGAAGGAAAATTTAAGGATGTTAGGACTTACGATTGATGAATAAAATAAACTTGAGGATTGAATAGGTCCAATCCGCGTATCGAGAATGAATTAGTCTAGACTCGAACAAGAGTTACTTCCCGATGAGGATGATTATCCCGCGGGAGCGTGCATGGTGATTCATGCCCGCCGGGGATAATCTGACTCGCGTGAGATCGGGGCACAACTTATTGTTAAGTCAGATGATCTTGTGATCGATTTCGTGAATTAGGATAAATGACTTAGGGAGTATGGAATGTGAATTATGGTTTAGCGATGAATTGTGTCATAGCGTGCTTGACTTGGAAGGATTGATAGGCGTATTATGTCGAACGTGTTCGAAGAAATAGACTATGCAAAATGGCTTGATGAACGAAGTGATATTGATATGTCAAGGAATTGGTTGAAAAGTGAGTTATCGTAGGACGACTTTGCTGAATGACTCGGACCCCGTGCGACAAATATTGGGATGTGTGTAGGCAATCTATGCTTGAAGTTTAGAAATCAGAGTAATGCGAGCTTGGGTTGAAAACTCCGTACTATCAATTTGGTTTGACCTTAGGATGGGGTCAGTGTTGATATTGTTGTTTGGGAACTATGATTCCAATACTGACGAAAAGACACAGCCTAGCGGTTAGGCAGACGTCCGAGTGCGAAGTGGTAGGATTTGTGAAGGCACCACTCGCGAGTATCGGTTGACATGCATGTATATCAGGGACGCTTAAATACGTGCATGATCCGACTCGAGTGGTGATAGCGGGATTCGCTATCACGAGGCTTGGTTGAATTGCATATATTTTGGGGACGCCTAGAATATGTGCACGATCCATACTAAGTGATACCTTGAATCAAGTGAGACATGAGAAACTGAAAGGTGTCGAGGATTTTGAGATCGTAAGTTTTGAAGAAAGGATTGAGGGTAGCACGAGCGTGGCTCGTATTTGAGAAATACATAGGCGTAGTGTGTGCGAGAGTTCGTGAAAATTGAGTAAAGTGATAGGTCAATGAGTAAGTGTACTCAGTTAGTTTCGAGGACGAAACTTTTTCTGAGTGGTGTATGATGTAGTGCCCCGTCCCGCTCAGTCAATCGGAGGAATCGAAACGCCGATGGCGTTTGAACTTAGCCTTGCAACGGCTGCTTGAAGACATCGCTCGGTCGAGGCGATCGCACACTCAGGTGGGGTAGTTTCGGTAAACTTGCCTCATCTTAGCCTTCACATAATAAATCGCATGTTTTTTACTTGCACAAGTCAGCTTGATAATAAAAGTGACGAATCCATATAGCTAAAAGGAATAATCCCGACTGGTTGAAATGAGTTAGAATATGGAAAGGTTAAACGGTCGGCTTAGAGTTGGTTCACGACATGCTTTGAAAATGACACTCAATCCTTTGTCACGTGGCTTGGGAGAAGGAAAGTTGGTTGAGTAGGCGAAGTATGAACGTAGCCTAAGTCATAGGCGTCGCCCGCGTAAATGCTCAATAAAGCATGCACGTTTCCGTAATGCAAGGCTTGGCATAGTCTTTGCTCGTCCCTTAGGTTAAGTTGTAGGCTGGATTAAGTTAGGCAAAGTGATAGTGGTTGACCTAAGTCATTCCAAACACGGTCCTACGAGTTCTAGGGCTGGGTATGACAACTTAGTCTTACGGTTTCAAGCCCGTCATATAGAGTAAGTCTTGGGCGGTGGCGTCGCGTAGAGTTCAAGTTGGTTTAAGACACGATGTCACGGACTTAGTATTTTTAGGAACGGGCCCCGGTTGATTCATTGAGTTTGGAAAGTTTTGTAAATAGTTGTTCTTGAGTTGAGTAAAATGATAGGGCAAGAAAGAAGAATGCTCGCGACTACGGGTCGTCGAGGCAAGATCTCAGATGTGAGAAGTATTAAACTTGGCCCTGAAAGAGATGATAACACTAGAGGTGGAATGACTGTGTTAGACGTTAGTTGAGTCGAGTCTTGCATGGTCATGGACAACTTGTCGACAAGGTAGAGTTTTCTCGAACGGTAGCCTAACGGAAGGGGACTGGTTCTTCAGAAGCAGCATTAGCACGTACTGGATGACCGCACAAGTTAGCGCAGAGTCTTACAGCAGAGCTAGCTACTCGCGCTGCAAGGGCGGCCGCCTATCAAGCTAAAGGAGTCCACGATGGCTCTGGGAGTCAGTGACCAAATCATATAGATGAGTCGGCATGGCGGCAATTCGCGTGTGTGCCTTTGGATTAGGTTGAGTTGTTAAATGTGGGTACAGTTAGAATATAAATGTTTGGGCCTAAGATTTGGCTGCAATGAAGACACTGTGCATCGACACGAGATGTGGTGTCGTGTCTAATGTTGTCTGCATATAAGTTGCATAGTTTGGATGTAAGTTATCCTGAGTCTAAGTCAGAAAAGGCCGCAAGGCAAATTTGGTCGAGTGACACTTAACCCACGAGTCTTGATTGGGTCAGTTGATGATTTAGTAGCAAAGAGCCGCGAGGCGGTGATATGGTTGAGTCGTACATAGTTACGAGGCACGGCACAAAGGACTTAAAGCACGTTCACACGAGAATGGAGCCTCATCGCGTAGTTGCGTCTCTGATTATGGCCGTAAGGCAAACACGACTTGAGTTAACGTTGATGTTGCAAGCACGGTATGGTCTAAAGACACGAAATAGGCCAAGGCGTCTGTCCTAAAACCGATCCTAAGGAAAGAGTAGAAAGATAATTGATAAGAAGGGATTATGTTGCACAAAGTAAACAAAACGTGGTGGTTTTGTATGGGTGGGCGAGGAGCTCATTCCACCAGTACAGTTGAGTACTGACACCCACATAGTTTACATTTGCAGGTACAGGTAGAAGCTCGTGGCGCGAAGCTCGCTTGGATGCGTCGAGGCACAGAGTTCCTTGGCGATTTGAAGCGTGCGGCCGCATGGAGTAAAGACTTATATAGGACATAATGTATGGACATCGCCTATCTGAAGCATCCGCTGGCTCGAGACAAGTTTTAAGAGAAGAGAGAGCTGAGTGAACTTATAAAATGTGAGAAGAGTGAGCTTGAGTGATTGTAATCTTGGCCTTGTGCCCCCAATGTAACCGTTGTTTCAATATCAATAAAGAGCTTCTTTGGATAACTTGTGTTTCGTTCTAAATTTCTGCTGCATGTTCAATGTCTCTGTATGGGACTTCTGTGCGACGACCCCGTCGCAGCCGCTAAAATCGGCCGTTATGGAACCCGCCTTGCACGAGCACAATCTAGGCTCGTACGGCATCACGCCTTAGCGAGGACGATCGCTCCTACGGGAGCGGGGCGTGACAATCAGAGACCGAGCGGAAAGATGCAGAACCTTGCCATTCTAAAATAGAAATGGGATCATATCACTATGGACATTGTTTGCTGGCCTGCCGAATATGCTGCAGGGAAATGATGCCATCTGGGTCATCGTTGATCGACTAACCAAGTCAGCGTACTTCATTGCTATTAACGTTATTTAGAGCATTGATCACCTGGCACAGATTTATCTTGACGAGATTATATGGCTGTACGAATTCCCTGTATCTATCGTCTCTGATCAGGGTGCACGATTTCTATCACGCTTCTGGAGTAGCCTTCAGTCGGCTCAAGGGACCAAATTACAGTTCAGCTCAGCTTACCATCCCCAGACCAATGGCCAAACGGAGCGTATAAATCAGATTCTCGAAGACATATTATGGCTCTATGCAATTGAGTTAAAGTTGAGTTGGGACGTTCATCTACCGTTGGACAAATTTGTATAAAATAATAGCTTTCAATCTAGCATCTAGATGGTGTCGTATAAAGCCTTGTACGGCCTGGAAGTACAAATCACCCATTTGCTGAGATGAAGTCGGGGAACGACATATTCTTAGCCCGGAGATGGTGGAACAGACCGTGGATAAGGTCAAGCTCATACGGGAAAGATTAAAGACTGTACATAATCGACAGAAAAGTTATACGAACGTCCACTGTCGACCCCTCGAGTTTCTAGAAGGCGATCACGTATTTCTTGAAGTGTCGCCTATGCGTGGGGTTACCCGATTTTATGCAAAGGAGAAGTTGAGTCCGAGATTCATTGGACTGTTCGAAATACTCAAGCGAGTCGCTCCAGGGGCCTATAAAATTTCTATGCCGCCAGCGCTAGCAGGGGTGTATAATGACTTCCACGTCTCTCAGTTGCGGAAGTACGTGCACGACCCAAGCCACGTGGTAGATTTTGGTCAGCTGGAGCTGAAGTTTGACTTATCCTACATTGAAGAGCCAGTCCAAATCTTGGAACGCAAGGATAAGCTGCTGCGGAATTGATGATCCCTCTCGTCCACATACTCTGGAGATAACGGAGAAGTTTCGTTCATTGTTCACTTAGAGGTATGTTATATTATTAAGTTTCGAGGACGAAAATTTTTCTTAGTTGGTTATGGTGTAGTGTCCCGTCCCTACATCGAGTCCCATTTCCATCTACGGGGTACACGAGAAAGGAACATTGTCGCTACCGATTCAGTGGGACCGATAGGTCGGGATCTGTTGAGTCGATCGAACAAGAACGATTGAATTAAGATCCATTTCTTATTATGGAAAGGATTTTTCAGAATCAAGTCTCATATTCAGCAGGTTGCGCCTCAAGGATTGGCTCTGCAGCTGAGTCGGGAGAGACCTCTCGTTGCTCTGGTTTTTATGTCGCACTTGATTTGGCTTTGGCTTGGTTTTCGTGAATACGTTTTCGTAAATGTTTTTGATGGTTTTCATGGCTTGTATTTTCAAACTTCGCATTCATATCAAATCCTTTGAATAACATAGTTGTCTAATCAATTGCTTATACGATTGCAGGTGATCGCATAAGTGACGTCTAAGCACAGCCAACCAGTCCCTCGCCTGAAGCAAAAGACTAAAGTGAGCGATTGACCTCCATCACCTCGACCCTCTATTTCAAAAAATAAGAACTCAGATAACTGCATTGAATTAGAATGATTTAGTCGAAAAATACAAGTTCTATGCTCAAAAAAAGAAAATATAAGGTTATAGAAAAGAGATAGAATTATTTCAGGATCTATAAAACCAAGTAAATGAATCAATTATATAATAGTCCCAACGATACCATAAAACGTGCTTGAATAACTTGTTAACTTAAGCACGGTCATGGACAACTTGCATGCAAGGCTTCGCTTCCTCGAACGGCAACCCGAGGCCACGGGAACGTTTTGGCCAAGGAGTAATGCAAGATAGCTGTACCGGATGCTAGCACGGGTCATTCGGGACATTCAGCGGGGCTAGCTACCCGCGCTGAAAGGGGCACCGCCTCAACTAGGCTATACGTCCAGGATGGCTTAAATTTCCAGTGACCGATACTTGCACATAAGTTATAAGCTTGTTATAAATATGACAGGAAAGGAACATGGTAAGTTACGCTGCAACAGCACGCTCTGCCGTGGGTAAGATGTATCGTAAGTTATGTTTTATTGCCTATCGAATGCTTGCCTCTTAACATGTTAACATGCAAATCAATCAGGATGGCTAGGAAGATCATAAAATCGCTAACATGTTTTTATAAAAATGCTTGAACAAATAGAAGCTTGGGTTTAATTAGCCACTCGCCAGTACATGTGATCGTACTGACCCTCGCTATCCGCTGGTGCCACGAACACGGAGGAACGTGCCAACTAACCAGGGCGACGTTCGTGTTTTGAAGCTTCGTCCGCGTATCGAATGTAATGACCCGCTCCGCCCTAGCGGAACGCCGATTCAAACGGCAAGTGTAACGACTCAAACGAGCCGTCGACTCGAAGAGTTGCGTCGTCCCGATGAAGTATCGATGCGAATCGATGCAAGACTTGCAATGGCCCGTCAAAGATGAATCCAGACTTAGACTATAAAAGGCGCGCCAGAGTATAGCTCGACCGATGCGAACATCGCTAAGGTGGGTGGCTCCGATGAACCCGTCTGTGCTTAGACTAGACACATAATAATATGGACACTATCACTAAAATCGCTAGGCGATAACACTGCGCATGCTAATAAATGACCCAACGCACCTAGCTAAGGGATTAATCCCATCTTGTATGCTTGTATGGAATATGGAAAGAAACATGGAAAATACGAGAACTCTCGCACCGCGCTCCACGCTCGTGCTACGGCACAAGCTTACGTTCAAGTCCCTTATGCGTTCAACAATGAAACAATAAATGGTTTACAACAATAAAACGGGAAGACTATCGACATAGTCATTCCGAGTAGAGTATAGCAACATTGAAAGGCCACGGGACCGATGGGTCAGGCGACTCCCGTACAGGGAGTTGCAAAAATGTATAAATGGATGAATGAATGAATCGATGAATGAATGAATGAGTATGTGAATGAAATGAATCAATGAACAAACGGATAAGTGAGAGGAAGAAAAGAAAGATTGAAGAAAAGATAAGAAAGAAAGAAATGGTTAGCGACAGGTGTGACGGGCACGTACAACGGGGCTCGCTACCCGCGCTGCACGGACGCCAACCTGGTCGATAACGCATTATGGCTAAGGGTTAGCCTATGGCTCAAAGATAGCCGTTAAGTTAAAATGATAATAGAATACGAAATGCTCGTGGACGGCTCGTGCACGAGCGAAAAGGGATTCCAAGGGCAACAAACGACGATTTCGTGGCCGGCCTAGGTGGAATCATGACCTACGGGCAGACAGAATGTGCGGGCTTAGGCACATAACCAAACGTAGGGCCGGTTATTCAATAGTCTATCAAGGTGTACCAGCCATCATGCTTGATAGATGAGAATACCACAGGGGAAATGTCCAAAATGGTTGACATGCCAGCGACCGGTACATATAGATTTAGGTGGGCTTTGCTGGTGGCTATCCATGTGCAAGTCCTTGCATTGAAATCAAAGTAGTCTAAAGTTAACTTAATGAAGCGCCCTCTGAACAGACATTGAATGTAACATACAAATGATCAAAAGTACTTCGGCAAAGGAGTTAGAAAACACGCCTACGACGCGCTAGGACCCGAGGCAGGGACACGCCCTTGACATTGAAAGTTCACATGAATCACGTTAAGTTATTTCCTATGAATTGTTGACTAACTTGGTTTACTTTGAACAGGGAAGGCCGAACGGTAAGTATGGGTAAGTCATGTATGTATTTCCATGCGATACTTAAAATTGGCAACACGAGATAGGCTATGAAATATGCCATGAAATTGATCCTAAGGCAAGATTAGAAAGACAATGAATGATAGAGATGCACAAAAGTAAATAGAACATGTTTGGTAATGATAGCATTGTGGGCGAGCTAGCCTCCCCACCAGTGCATAACAATATACTGATAACCCCACAGTCTGCTTGCAGGAAGCAGAAAACGTCGGCGGGTGCGGAGCTTTCCTCGAACGTGCTAAGGCGCGGAGCTATCTCTGGAGCCTTGGAGCGTTACAAGGAGCTGGAGCACCATATACAGGACATAATGTATCAGAACATCGCCATGAATCATTCCATCTTGTAAGCCACTTGGCACGTCTTTTATGTTTCAGAGAGAGAGAGCTTGTGAGACTTGTAAACTCCGCATAGCACCGCTTGTATACTTCTTGAAAATCAATAAAGAGTTGAATTCGCTTCAATTTGTGTTCATTTACTTTCTGCTGCAAATGGGGACACTCTGTGCGACTCTGTAGCCTAGCTCAAATCGGCCGTTTCTGGACTTAGGCTTGCACGGGCGCAACCTAGGCCCATGCGGCATCATGCCTTAGCGAGGACGATCGCTCCTGCGGGAGTGGGGCGTGACAGATTGGTATCAGAGCACGGCTTCACGTCCTTGGACTTCATTCCGATTCTCTCAGTTTTGAAAGCTCGTTTTGAGACAAAAGAAGTATACGCTCTCTCTCGTTGTGCCTTGGGATGTTCCATACAATAAGTCTAATATTTTCAAAAGCTCGTACAAGTACTCGGTTGAACGGGATCGATAGGCGAAGGCCTTTGTGCCGAACGATGTTAAACATGACTCGATAGAGAATGCATGCTGAGTTAGCAAGTCGTGTGTATACCCAAATAGTCCTACGTCCATATTAGCAAGAGAGCATGCAAACTTGAATATAGCCCGCACGGGATGGTTATGCGGCACAACTTTGTCTGTGTGTCGCGCACCTCGACTTTTGGTGCAATCGAGTTGCGAGTGATATCAAGTACCGCTCGGTCGGGAACGAAGCTACACTTAAAGTGTATATCGATAGGAACGCTATCAAACTAACTCTTAGGCGTACACGAAAGATCGATTCGGATTTTGAGGAACGGGCGAACGCACGATTGAATATATCGAATGAATCGAATGATCTCTTGAGGATTTGTAGAATGACTCGAATCCGAGTGGTGTATGTGATAGCTTCGAAGAAGAATAAGAGCGAGCGTCGACGACTAGTCGAGTGGCTCGAACCCTGAGTGGTGTATGGACGTTATAGAAATTGTTCGAGCGAGACTAAAGGATTTACGGATCGTACGAATATGTCGGCAAGCGATGCGATCGCGCAAAACCTTAGAACGTGTCACGCTTAGTTGGCCGTGACTTCAAAAGTCCCAAACGAGATGTCGCTGGACAACTTGTAAATGGGCAACGCAAGTTAGAAAATGACCCAGAACGATGAATAAAGATGAATGGTCTTGATCGAGGAAACTTAGAGGATCGCACGTACGATTTCGGATTGATTCAAATGAATTGTGACTTGAGTTTGAACAACGATCTTGAAACTAGCTTGAGGAAGAGCGACGGAACTTGATCTTGAATATCGAGGAAATTATAGAATATCCAACTCGGACAACAGCATCAACGCACGATTCAAAATCGGTTGCAAAGGAAGATCGTCAGGTTACGCATATCGTCGATGGTATTGAGGCATATCAAAGATCGATATGCGATAACTCGGGGGTACTCTGACTCTGCAAATGACGATCGTGGAAATGTCATTGTCCCGTTGGATGCTATACTTGGGTTGTTAAAAATGTGTCGAGGAAAAGATAGATTTAGCTCGAGGATTTTCTAGTCGAATGTATGACGGTCAGACTATCGAATTGATTTGGCTTGGATGAAAATATGAATGCTTGGATTTGCTTCGTTAACAACCATAATGTTGACGTTCTTGTCTTATGCTAGAGCAACTCCAGCCTCGCACATGCGTCGTGCCGGATTATGGCGATCACTCCGCGTGAGCGCTGATATGGTGATTCATACAGCGGGAGTGATTGAACATGGATGGCGTGGCAATCTGATTGCTTCAACTTATGGTTTGACGCGAAAGTGGACTCGAGAATGAATTTGTGTGTTTGAAGAATTGAACTTGAGGATTGAGTAGGTCCAATCTGCGTATCGAGAATGGGTTAGTCTAAAACTCAAACAAGAGTTATGCTCCGATGAGGATGATTATTCCGCGGGAGCGTTGCATGGTGATTCATGAACCGCCGTGGATAATCGGACTCGTGTAAGATTAGGGCACAATGTATTCTCGAGCTGGATGACCTCGTGATCGAATACACGAATTGGTTAGAATTGGTGATTGAACGGAATTGAATATGTGCAACGTAAGTCTTGATGCGAATTAGGTGATCATGCTGATGTTTAGAAATTTGAGTGAAACGAACTTGGGTAGAAACTCCCGTACAAAGCGAATAAATGGTTTGACCATAGGATTTGGGGGCAGGCGTCGTGCAACGACCTTGCGTGACGAGCCACAGACCTGACGTGTAACTATGACCTTATGAGCTGACCAAGTGGATAGGCGGACGACCCTATGCCGAGTGATTAAACTTGTGCGATCGACCTTACAGTATCGTCTGGACGGACGATAGACTTGGGCAGCAATACTTAGAGTAGGACGAGAAACTGGGAGTGTGCGTGAACGACGACGAGATTGGCCCAAACAAGTGAATGATATGAAATCGATATTGTGCAAGTAAAGTTGGTATAACGAATTGAATCATTGATTGGAAGACGCAATCGATGAAAGTACGATACTTAGCCTCGAATCGGACGGAAATAACTTAGACTTGGTCGACCCCGCTAAGATGAAATCATACTGATTTCATGGATAAGAACGCTTGAGTAACCAACCGGATCATCTCGAGGACCGAGATAAACGATATGTGGTACACACATGAGTTCGGTTTTAAATCAAAGTTAGCAAAAACGATCGGCAAATCAAAACTATCACGAGTAGCTTGTCCGACTTTGCTAGTCGCTAAGCTTGGTTGAAATGTACTATTCGGGGGATGCCTTGAATGCGTGCACGATCCAAACTCAGCGATATGATGAACTCGAATGCAGCTGCAAGTGAGTGTTGAGATGCGCATGAACGAATGAGTGAGTTTGCCTCAGCTTACGTCTTTCGTATTTGATAAATTACAACGCACCTCGTGCGACCATTTTCAGTCCCATGACACGTCGAAATAGCAACCAAGTCGAAGAAACACTTGAATTGAATAAGTGCCATCAACTCTAAAATAAATGAAAAGTTATCCAATAAAAATCGACCAAACGTATGCGACACGGAACTTGGAAAGGTACCCAACATGGTTCGATGCCATCGAACGATAGAGCCGTTCGATAGAATTGTCTATAAAACACGATGACACGAGTTAAGGAATGGCAGGATGACCTGCACTCAGGAAGTCTCGAGGACGAGACTTGTTTTGAGTGGTGTATTATGTAATGACCCGCTCCGCCCTAGCGGAACGCCGATTCAAACGGCAAGTGTAACGACTCAAACGAGCCGTCGACTCGAAGAGTTGCGTCGACCCGATGAAGTATCGATACAAGACTTACAATGGCCCGTCAAAGATGAATCCAGACTTAGACTATCAAAGGCACGCTCGGAGTATCGCTCGGCCGATGCGAAAATCGCTAAGGTGGGTGGCTCCGATGAACCCGTCTGTGCTTAGCCTAGACACATAATAATACGGACACTATCACTGAAATCGCTAGGCGATAACACTGCGCATGCTAATAAATGACCCAACGCACCTAGATAAGGGATTAATCCCATCTTGTATGCTTGTATAGAATATGGAAAGAAACATGGAAAATACGAGAACTCTCGCACCGCGCTCCACGCTCGTGCTACAGTACAAGCTTACGTTCAAGTCCCTTATGTGTTCAACAATGAAACAATGAATGGTTTACAACAATGAAACGGGAAGACTATCGACATAGTCATTCCGAGTAGAGTATAGCAACATTGAAAGGCTACGGGACCGATGGGTCGCCAAGGCGACTCCCGCACAGGGAGTTGCAAAAATGTATAAATAGATGAATGAATGAATCGATGAATGAATGTATGAGTATGTGAATGAAATGAATCAATGAACAAACGGACAAGAGAGAGGAAGAAAAGAAAGAATGAAGAAAAGATAAGAAAGAAAGGAATGGTTAGCGATAGGTGTGACGGGCACGTACAACGGGGCTCGCTACCCACGTTGCACGGACGCCAACCTGGTCGATAACACATTATGGCTAAGGGTTAGCCTATATCTCAAAGACAGTCGTTAAGTTAAAATGATAATAAAATATGAAATGGTCGTGGACGGCTCGTGCACGAGCGAAAAGGGATTCCAAGGGCAACGAACGACGATTTCGTGGCCGGCCTAGACGGAATCATGGCCTACGGGCGGACAGAATGTGCGGGCTTGGGCACATAACCAAACGTAGGATCGGTTATTCAATAGTCTATCAAGGTGTACCAGCCATCACGCTTGATAGATGAGAATGCCACAGGGGAAAATGTCCAAAATGGCTGACATGCCAGCGACCGGTGCATATAGATTTAGGTGGGCTTTGCTGTTGGCTGTCCATGTGCAAGTTCTTGTATTGAAATCAAAGTAGTCTAAAGTTATCTTAATGAAGCTCCCTCTGAACAGACATTGAATGTAACATACAAATGATCAAAAGTACTTCGGCATAGGAGTTAGAAAACACGCCTACGACACGCTAGGACCCGAGGCAGGGACACGCTCTTGACATTGAAAGTTCATATGAATCATGTTAAGTTATTTCCTATGAATTATTGACTAACTTAGTTTACTTTGAACAGGGAAGGCCGGACGGTAAGTATGGGTAAGTCATGTATGTATTTCCATGCGAGACTTGAAATTGGCAATACGAGATAGGCTATGAAATATGCCATAAAATTGATCCTAAGGCAAGATTAGAAAGACAATGAATGATAGAGATGCACAAAAGTAAATAGAACGTATTTGGTAATGATAGCATTGTGGGTGAGCTAGCCTCCCCACCAGTGCATAACAATGTACTGATAACCCCACAGTCTGCTTGCAGGAAGCAGGAAACGTCGGCGGGTGCGGAGCTTTCCTCGAACGTGCTAAGGCGCGAAGCTATCTCTGGAGCCTTGGAGCGTTACAAGGAGCTGGAGCACCATATTCAGGACATAATGTATCGAAACATCGCCATGAATCATTCCATCTTGTAAGCCACTTGGCACGCCTTTTATGTTTCAGAGAGAGAGAGCTTGTAAGACTTGTAAACTCGGCCTAGCACCGCTTGTAAACTTCTTGAATATCAATAAAGAGTTGAATTCGCTTCAATTTGTGTTCATTTACTTTCCCCTGCAAATGGAGACACTCTGTGCGACTCTGTAGCCTAGCTCAAATCGGCCGTTTCTGGACTTAGCCTTGCACGGGCGCAACCTAGGCCCGTGCGGCATCACGCCTTAGCAAGGACGATCGCTCCTGCGGGAGCGGGGCGTGACATCGAAGACTCTCGTGACTCCACTTTTGAAGACCCTCTGCATCAGTCCAAGAAACATGTCTCGGCTTCCTTCCATTCAAGGTAGTTGAAATACTTTTGTTGTAAATTGAGGGATATATGTATAGAACGACTATCTCATCGGCGTTCATTTTGTAATCGAGTCATTTTGTAAAGCCCATGCGACATGATTGTAATAGAGTCTTGTAAATGATGTCTATTATCAATAAAATAAAAAGTTTCTCTGCCTCAATTTGTTGTTTAATTTCTCTGCATAATTTCTTAGCTATTGTGTTTCGGATAACCTTATGACTATGCTTTGTGCGATCGCAACCTAGGTTCACATGGCATCACGCCCGGGGGACGACTATCGATTCTTCGAAATCAGGGCGTGACACATATCAAGACTGTAAATGAGTGTAAGAGCAAGAGAACAGTTTTATCATGTACAGGAATCAAGAAACTACTATATATGTGAGTTAGCACTAGTTTCAACATGTGATCGGCTTAGGAACTTGATACAAGAGTTTATGGCCTGGTTAATCATACGTGCAGTATATGATTAACATTGTTCAAGGTTCAAGACTTGATACAAGGAGAGTATTGATCACATATCTACGCTAATACTCTACGCCCCGACTAGTATAGTGGATCCAACCATGACATGTTACGACACGAGATTCTCTGAGAAGGTAGCTAGCCTTCGTAAGAATCGGTATCCATAAGATGTACAAGAACAACAATGGGGTTTGTACAAGATATCCCAAGGTTATCAAGGAATAACATCTTATGATGGGATCCAGACAATACCAATCCGCGTGAACAATGTGTCAAGAGAACAAGGATATCTACACTAAATACAATAAACATAGAAGATATCATAAAACAGAAAAATAATCAGAGAATGTACTCACATCAATTTAGTTGGAAGTCGACGTGCACGACACGAACGTATCGACACCCAATAGGTACCGATGCTATGCTCCATAAGGTTGTCCGAGATAATGAAACGACCAGTTCCATTGAGTCCAGAATAGTCCAAATAGCCTAGTTTGGTATATAGAAGTCCAAAATCAGAGTTCGACACGATAATTGAATCAAGAAATAAAATGACTATAATAGCACAATCAAAACTAAAACCAAAGGTGAACCCTTAAATAAATACATATAAAAGTTATTTTAAAATATGAATAAAATATTTGAAACTATAAGTTCATTAGTTTCTATCAAAGACCAAAAACCATGAATATTGGTAGGTCCAAAACTAACAGAAGAAATACTTATCTTACTGATATAGTCTCTAACCCATACTATTTGAAATAAGAAAATCGTTTCAGAAAAGTAACCCTTTTTTATTTGGAATATATATAAAACTATAAATTTATTTAATAGTACACTAGCAAATTATCTAAAATACATCGGTTAGACGTAGATATTTACTTCCTGAAAATATTAAAAAAATATCTATTAAAATTATACTAGAATCTAGGTATCACGATTTAATTACCAAACATTAATAAAAATCTTATTAAATATTAGCTACAATACTAATTTCTAATTAATTCAATATCATGTCAAGCCCATTGATTTCTTATACAAGCAACAAATCCTACTTGAATGAATGGGCTCGGCCCAAAGTAATAAAAATCCTTATCATGAAGTGATAACCAATATATATATATATATATATATATATAAAATATATATATATATATATATATATATATATATATATATATATATATATATATATATATATATATATATATATATAGCATGTTAGTAAAACCTTTAAATCCACATATCAGCCCATAATAATTTAAAACTTAATTTAATAATAAATGCCATGGCCAAGCCAAACAATGGGCTTAATCCCAAAGTTCTACTCATAGCCTCAACTAATAACAACCCTATATAATGAATCATAACAATCATAAATATTAATAACAATAGTAAATAGTGTACAGAGGAAAGGGGGTTTGTCTCTTCGAAAAATCGAAAAGATGGGAAAAAGGAAAACAACACTTAAAAATGAGTTATGGAGAGAGAGAAGTCACTCTCTCTAAAAGAATCATTCGAACACTTCTTAAATTTCCAAACAGTGAGAAAGAGGAAAGGGAAATTTTGGGCGAAGGGAGAGAGACACTCACAAGGGCGAAGGAGTTCGCTCGCCACAGCGGCGACGAATGTCACGCCCCGATTCCATAGAATCGATACTCGTCCCCCGGGCGTGATGCCGTGCGAACCTGAATTACGATCGCACAAGGCTAGTCATAAGGTTATCCGAAACACAACAACAAGAGAATGCACAGAGTAAATTGAACACAGATTATAACGAAGGAAACCTAAGCTTTATTGATAATGAACATCATTTTACAGACTCGATACAAAGGTGCCGCACGGGCTTTTTACAAACTGACTCCATTACAAAATGAACGTCGATGAGATAGTCGTTCCATACATTTCATCCATTGATCATATAACCAGTATTAAAAACCACCTGGGATGGTGGGAAGTCGCTCTATCTCTCTTCTGGTCTTCAACAGCGGAGTCTACAAAATAGATTGGATCTAGGCTTCGACCGCACGGACGAAGCTTCAAAATACACGAGCATTGCCTCCCTTCATATGGCACGCTCCTCCCGATTTATCTCACCTGTAGAGAGAACGAGGATCAGTATAATCAATATGTACTGGCGAGTGACTAATTAATTTCCAGGCTCTTATTCGGTTCAAGAATTTAGATAAAAATTATACAACTTGCTTTTAGTGATCTTTCTAGCCATCCTAGTTATTTTTATGCGAAGCATTTGATGAAACGTAAACCAAGTAAGTTACACCAGAATTTCCTTCGGTAGAGCGCGTCGTGTAACATAAAACTTACCATCACCTTCCCTGTTAGTTGATAATAATTTATATCAAGTGTATAATATGGAGCTCACTGGCATTAACTAGCCATCCTAAACATAGCCTGGTAAATGGGGTCCTTGCACCGCATGTAGCGAGCTCCGATGCAAGTCTCCGAACTACCGGTTGCTTTATACCCAGCTCGTCTATAACCTGTTTCTTCCTAGGCCGAGTTTGTCCCGTGGCCCCGGGTTGCCGCTCGAAGAAACCATCGCCCTTGTCGACAAGTTGTCTATGACTGTGTTAAGTTAACAAAGTATATTTTATGGTATCGTTGGGGTTTGTTATGTAATCGATTCATTTACAAGGTTGTTTGCAGACCTGAAATAATTCTCTCTCTTTTCTAAACTCTCATCTTTTCTCTTCTAGAACATAGGACTTGTATTTTCCAAACGAATCATTCAAATTTGATACCGTTACCTGAGTTTTCATTTTGAAATAGAGGGTCGAGACGAAGGAGGTCAACCACTCACCTTGAGTTTGCTTGAGACGAGAGAACTTCTTGGTCACGCTAGACGTCACCTACGCGATTACCTGAAATTGCACAAGCAACCGATTAGAACACTGTATTATTCAAAAGTTCG
>JANAVB010021996.1:1835585-2059968 GCA_029216955.1 Iris pallida
CTTTGGCCATTCTACAACAAAGAAATAATTCCATTGGCACTCATAAAATATTTATGGGCTTATTGTATGGAACATTATTCATGCCAGCACTATCGAGACCATCAATCGAAGAAATTTGCATGAAGACTTCCTTTTTTGAAAATACTGTCGAAAATCAAGGATTTGAAACCATGCTCTGATACCAAATTGTCACGCCCCGATTCGGGGAATCTTTCATCCTCGCTTTGATTGCGTCGAATCGTTCGTCCTTGCTAAGGCGTGATGCCATACAAGTCTGGTGTTGCACTTGTACAAGGCAAGAACATGCACTGTTATGTTATTTAGAAACATTTGAAACCCAGTCACATTTCAGAAACATTGAGGACACAATCTAGGAAGAATATAATCATTTTATTGATAATTGTAGTCAGAATACAACTTTTCTCGATAATATTGAAATGCCTTTTCGGCTACTGATTCTTGAAAAGAAGTACAATTGATAGGCTGCCATGAAATAACTTTCCATTCCATACATGCCCTTTAGTACTTTGAAATATAAGCAGCAATTTGTGAAAACTCTGCAATACTTTGTGCGTCTTTAGGCAAAAAAACTTGAAAGTAGTAGCAATTCAGAAAGCCTTAGTTCGGTCGTGCCTGAGCCTTCTCCAGTACATGTGGAGGAGGGGTCAGCACATTATAACAATGAGCTGGTAAGCCCGTTGGCCCACTCAGCTAAACCAACATTTTATTAATGACAAGTATTCTATATCATGAACTTATTAGGAACAGGCAACATTCAGAGTAAATCACAATTAATGTAACATGGTATTTCATAAATCATGTTTACTTTACCATCGACCGAATATCTTTTCTACTAAGATACAAGATAATAATAACATAATATTACTGCCCCTGCATAGTTAGCATGCATTCGGACTGGGTCGTTGGTGAAACTGCACCATAAAGGACTATCCAACGGGTATTACGGTATACCATTCCAGAGTAGGTTGCAAGCCTAGTCGAATGTTCCATAATATCTCGTTCTACCATAGCATGACCAAATGATTCCCCCTAGGTCGAGCCGGTCCCCGGTGCCCCAAGTACCGTCCCGAGGAAACTACTCAACCTTGTCCAGAAAGACGTCTATGACCACGCGAATGCATAACCGACTCACCAGTACACAATTACATGGTATTAGTAAGCCAACATTACGCAACATTCTCATATTCACATCTTAGGCATCAATTCATTTCAATTAGATTTTTATTTCATTCCGCATTTCAATATTCAATGGACAAGCACAATTCTCAATCTTGTTAACAGTGTGTAATCAATTCATTCCCTATTCAATGTTCAATGTTCAATGTCTAGCTTATTAGTGGTATTGACTTGTGACATTAGCAACTTGATATCGATCAACGAATGTTGCAAGACAATTATTTAGTTGGCATGAAGGAATAGCGAGAGGGACAATACCACCACAGAGAACCACACTCACCAAATTAGAGGATCGCAGAGAGAGAGGAACAGTTGGGCGCTTAGCCTTCCGTCATGCGTCAGTCTGCAATGGCACCAAAAGCTTGGTTAATACACCATCTCGTTATGTTCTCTTCTCTCAGAATTCTCAAGAATGAATGCTATGCCAATCGATAAAAATGGACAAAAATCAAATCATCGAAAATCATTCAGAAAAGCATCCATCAAAACCAAGCAACAAAACTAGCAGCAAAACATCCAGAGAAAACTCTTGGACGCATTTCAAGAGAAACCAATCCATTAGTTGAAAAGGTTCTTATGCACTTGTCCGTGATCGATTCAGTGCCGATGGTAAGTTTCCCCAATACTCGGTTCCGACCGAGTTAACCAAGCCACAAGCCTTTCATAGTGAACCTCTAGGAGCGGGGCACTACCCCAACGAGCTTCTACCTGTGCTGTATATGAAAACTGTATAGGTGTCAGTACTCAACTATACTGGTGGAGTGAGACCCTCGCCCACCCACACAAAACTAACACATTCATTTACTTTGTGCAACATAATCCCTTTATGATTGTCTTTATTCTTGCCTTAGGATCGGTTTTAGGACAGAGACCCTTGGCCTATTTGTGTCTCTAGACCGTTACCGTGCTAGCATACCGAAAATAGCCTTATCCTTGCCTCTAAACCGTGTAATGCTTGCAACATCAATGTATTAACTCGTGCTTGCCTTTCGTGCCATACTTAGGGACGCAACGACTTGGCCGTGCCATAAACTCTATTCGTGCTTTAATATGATTGAGACAGTGCCTCCCAATTAGTCTTCTGCCTATACTCTTGCTATAACAGCGTGGTCGTACCACTTAACTTATCACGACTTAACTAGATGGTGTGCTGTCGTAGGCACCCAAAAATAAAACATTTACTCTTAAAAACGTAGTAGTGTGAGTAAGGATCATTTCCACAGAGAGTAATTAGTTTAGATTTGTACTAAGTGAATAATAAAAGGGGGGATGAATAAAATGAAAGAAAATGAAGGAGAAAGTAGAATATGAAATAAATCAAAATAACAAATGTTGGTCTAAGTCTACGTCTACCATCGGAATCTTGAAACTGATCATAGATGCAAATATATATGATTTGTATTATGAATATTCATCGTTGGAATTATTTCCTATCTCCTTTAGCCACAATTAAATAGAAACAAGCGACCTAATTAACCTTAACTACTAAACAACCTCAGACAAGCGCTAAAGGTTTAATTTAGTAGCGTATTAAACTTAATGAGATCAATGAAACAAAATAACACAAGCACAAGCGGTTGCATTTAATTTTGTCGAATGGTTTCTTCCTAAGATTTAATAATACAAAGCAGTAATTTACTAAATCTTGGTTGCTTCACAAATTAGAGGGATCGAACAATTCCGGATTCGATATCTAATTTAGCAGTAGAATATCAAGAGTAATAAACTAGTATGCATCCTAGTAATTAAACAAGATAATCATGAAATATGCATAAGAAAACATTTGATACTCAAATTACAAATCAAACAAATAAACATAAATTAGATCTCACAAGTTTTTATTGATTCCGAGGCTTCCGTACACTTCGACCAACACGACTTTAGCCGAACATGTTCTTCAAAACTTCAAAAGAAAAGTTGGAGAAAGAGAAGAAGAGTTGTCTTGTGTGTTCTCTCTTCTCATGATTTCTACCCCTTTTATACACCATAAATTAGTTTTTTCAAGCCCACAATATCTCCCACATATCCTCTAAAGGTTACAACTTCTCAAACCAAAAAAGACTAAGTCATAAAGCAAGTACAAAAATGGTTATTTTGGCTCCTAATTATGTTCACAGCATCTTTGATCTGACTTCATGCCTGATTTCGTCCATGATGCAGCCAGAATCTCGAAAATCACAAAATATGAAAGTTGTAGCCCTCTGTCTTAGCTTTCCGAATCATTTTGAAGGACCTCAATTGCTATTCGGATGAGGAAGTTATGCTCATTTTGGTGAAAGGTGTCAAAACTGTCCAGAATTGCATTTTAGCTCTATTTTGCACATAGTGTCTCCAAATGCATCCTAGAGCAAAATATAAATAGAATGAGTACCTTTAGTCATAAAATGATCATAAAATGGTGAACATTAAGGGAAAAAATATAATATTTTATGTTCTCATCAAATACCCCCACACTTAACTTTTGTTCGTCCTCGGACAAAACTCTAATTTTTTATTTTCCAAAACAAAATCAAGGTTATGTAATGCCATAAATCAAGAATAAAATAGTTTTTCAAAACTCATAACATATCATGAAATTATATTCTTAGACAACTTCTAATTCCTTAGTAAGTGTTTTCACTTGAAGATACAGCAAACTAAATTGGTAGGCCCTCACGGGAATAAATACTCAACTCTTATCTGTTTGAAGAGTATGTGTTTCACTCAAATTCATTCCAAAAGAAATGATCTACCATAAGCTTGCATATTTTCTCATTCTCCACCACTTAGATCACATGCATAACATAAATCATAAGGACTTTTCATGGGTTGTAATGGGGCTTAGGATTAAGGTAGGATATATTTGGGAGTGTAGCTAAAGAAACCATCAAAACTAGTGGAGCAAAAATGATGTAACTCTAGCTCAAATATATAAACATGTAAAACCAATCACTCCATTGAGCAGCTTCTTCAATTTGAATTAAAGTATTCAACATACACCTTTATTGGAATTGGAGGAGAAATAATAAAAATGATTATCAAAAGTAATTTCCTCAATTACTTTTTTTTTCTTTTTATTTTTTCATTTTTTTCTGTCTTTTTTTTCTTCTTTCTTTCTTTTCTTTTTTTTTCATTTTTTTTTTACAATAATGGAACTCCATAATTTGAGAATGAAAATATGTAGCCAAACTTGAAATTCAGATACCCCACACTTATTTTTTTTTGTACACCCATACGTATCATAATGCTCCACTAGCTTTCCGGCTTGGGTAGGGATTTTTTTTTCAGGTTAAAGCTTGTAATGTGGGTTCACAAAAATAAAAGCAATAAGGCTCAAAGGGGTTCAACCAAAGGAAAAATAATTTTAGGGTAGGCTATTTGGCTTAAGTAGCGTAAAAAAAATGGCCTTAATCATGTTCATGTATGCATGTGTCGATGTGACCTTGAAGAGAATCTAAGCAAGTTCTAGAGAAACAAATCTATGGAAGAATATCTCTCATCAAAGAAAATAGTGAGACTGAAGTGTCAGTCTAAAGGCTCAAAATCTCACCAGCTTTTGTCTACCAAATTTAGCTACAACCATCCTTAAGGAAAATAATTATACTAATTAATCTAAGTTGAAAAGAGTACTTCAATCATGTTATAAAAATTTCAAACTTAGTTGAATCTTGTTTATGGCATACACAACAAGAATTATTGAAAACCACAAAACAAATCTCTTTTTTTCAAGAAAATAAACCGAGAACAAAAAAAAATCTTTAAATTTTATTTTTATTTATTTATTTTAAAAAAACTATGCATCTAAAAAATAACTAAACATAAATATCCTTACCTACAATTAAAACTGACATTGTCACTAATGAAAGTCTAAATGAAAATAACCGACAAAAATAAAAAAAATAAAAAAATGCAAGAATATAAAAACCCCTTGGGTTGCCTCCCAAGCAGCGCCTTTGTTTAATACGTCGTTGGCTCGACTTTATGCACACTTGAGACAACTACGCAAAGATTTTACATCTTGAATGGAGGCCTGCAAAATAGAGGGTAAAAACATCTTGTTAAAAATTGACAATGACATATAAAAAAAGTTACCTGACTGTTGCATTTCTGTAAAATTATTGAATGCTACTATAGTTTCCTGCATATTAGAACTCAACAACTCCTCACACTTTTTTAAGATGCTCACTGATGGCAACATCCAATCCTTCTTTGCCATCAAGTTCAAAAACTTCCTCTAGATTAGGTACTACGTCATCATTTAGAATGTTCGTGTCTACAACGTTGTTGATCTCTTCTTCTTGTTTTGACGATGTAGGTGATTCTTCTACTAGAATGTCCACCTCTTTACCATTTCTCAAAATAATTGTACCTGCAATGTCTTTTGAATTTATTATTTGAGATGATAATTTTTCTGAACTTTGTGCCTCCAGCTTATTAATTATTGTAGCCATTTGGCTCATTTGATTGTTCAGACTTTGGATGCTGGCCCTTGTCTCCTGAATACTGGCCCTTGTCTCCTGTTGAAATTGCAAATTATTAGTGGCAAGAGACTTAACAATATCTTCTAAAGACATACCAGAGTTTTGGCCCGATTGTTTTTCATGGGGATATGGTTGCTTGTACTGTTGGTAACTTAGGCAATTTTGAGTTACAATGGGCTCGTCTTGAAGTATTAGACACATATCAGTTGGATGTCCTTCTTGTAAACAAATCTCACAAGCCATGGTTGCTTGCATGTTACCTACAACCATTTTATGAACAATAGAAGTTAAACTAGCAATTTGTTGTTGAAGAGAAGAAACATTTACCTCGTTAGCGTACCTAGAAGGAAGATCCAGCCAAGTGCCAACTTGCTGATAATTGGTCGCCATGTCCTATTAAATATTTTTTTTCTAATAAACAGAAAATTATTTCATGAGAAAAAAAGCACAAACTTCAACTAGAATTACTCCCCGGCAACGGCGCCAAAATTTGGTGTGCTGTCGTAGGCACCCAAAAATAAAACATTTACTCTTAAAAATGTAGTAGTGTGAGTAAGGATCGTTTCCACAGAGAGTAATTAGTTTAGATTTGTACTAAGTGAATAATAAAAGGGGGATGAATAAAATGAAAGAAAATGAAAAAGAGAAAGTAGAATATGAAAATAAATCAAAATAACAAATGTTGGTCTAAGTCTACGTCTACCATCGGAATCTTGAAACTGATCATAGATGCAAATATATATTGATTTGTATTATGAATATTCATCGTTAGAATTATTTCCTATCTCCTTTAGCCACAATTAAATAGAAACAAGCGACCTAATTAACCTTAACTACTAAACAACCTCAGACAAGCGCTAAAGGTTTAATTTAGTAGCGTATTAAACTTAATGAGATCAATGAAACAAATAACACAAGCACAAGCGGTTGCATTTAATTTTGTCGAATGGTTTCTTCCTAAGATTTAATAATACAAAGCAGTAATTTACTAAATCTTGGTTGCTTCACAAATTAGAGGGATCGAACAATTCCGGATTCGATATCTAATTTAGCAGTAGAATATCAAGAGTAATAAACTAGTATGCATCCTAGTAATTAAACAAGATAATCATGAAATATGCATAAGAAAATATTTGATACTCAAATTACAAATCAAACAAATAAAAATAAATTAGATCTCACAAGTTTTTATTGATTCCGAGGCTTCCGTACACTTCGACCAACACGACTTTAGCCGAACATGTTCTTCAAAACTTCAAAAGAAAAGTTGGAGAAAGAGAAGAAGAGTTGTCTTGTGTGTCTCTCTTCTCATGATTTCACCCCTTTTATACACCATAAATTAGTTTTTTTAAGCCCACAATATCTCCCACATATCCTCTAAAGGTTACAACTTCTCAAACCAAAAAAGACTAAGTCATAAAGCAAGTACAAAAATGGTTATTTTGGCTCCTAATTCTGTTCACAGCATCTTTGATCTGACTTCATGCCTGATTTCGTCCATGATGCAGCCAGAATCTCGAAAATCACAAAATATGAAAGTTGTAGCCCTCTGTCTTAGCTTTCCGAATCATTTTGAAGGACCTCAATTGCTATTCGGATGAGGAAGTTATGTTCATTTTGGTGAAAGGTGTCAAAACTGTCCAGAATTGCATTTTAGCTCTATTTTGCACATAGTGTCTCCAAATGCATCCTAGAGCAAAATATAAATAGAATAAGTACCTTTAGTCATAAAATGATCATAAAATGGTGAACATTAAGGGATAAAAATATAATATTTATGTTCTCATCACCAGACTTTGCCTTACAGCCCTGTTCGACTTAACTCGAAACGACTCACGTTCGACTTATACAACTTTATGCCAACGACTCGATACCGTGTCTCGTGCCGAAGTGCGAGTCTTTCCTATAGCCAAATCTTAGGCTTCTTAAGACTTGTGTTGCATCCGATGCATACCCACTTAACTCACTCCGTGCCATGCTTGTACTCGACACAATCCAAAGGCATGCACACGGATAGCCGCTCTTATGCCGACAGATCTATATGAGCGGTCACTAACAATGTCAATTTATACTGGATCTTTTGCATACGATGACCATTCATGTGCGAGGTGCGAGATCCACCGAATGGTCCCGCAGACGATATTATAATGGTTCACTTCAAGGAGAGTCTCACCGTCGTTGAAGGTCGTAAAATATCTGCTCTTCCTCCTAGGCCGACACTAACCTGGTGCCCCGACGATCGTTCAAGGAATTCCCCTTGCGCACAAGTTGTCCAATGACCATGCCAGACTCAACTCGATTTACCATGTCCTTCTTTATTCATGACCGTGCTTTCCATATTTCTATCGAGACTCCCAAGTAGCGGGACCGGTCTCGGGGACAACCAGTCGCGTGAACTTTCTATCGAGACTCCTAAATAGCAGGACCGGTCTCGGCGACAACCAGTCGCATGAACTTTCTATCCTTTGAAACCCAAGGAACGACTACTACGTAGTCTTCCAGCTTAACTTGAACAAAATGTACGTTCTTTAACTGTGGCATACTTATCTCGAACCTACCATGGCTCGTGCTTTCTAAACCAACTCGTTTTCCAAGCGATACTATCGCCCAAGTCATACTATATATGACGAGTGTTCGACGTAACAAAAGGTTAAATGAACTTTTTGCTTTATTGAACGTATAAGGTATCTGTGTACAAAGAAGGAAGTCCTAAACAGGATATTCTAAGTACAGGAAGAAGAGGTTTCTGGAAAAGTGTGACAATGGAGATCGAGCACTACAGCGGCTCCTTTATTCCGTTGACGATCTGACGACAAAATAACCTTGCTATGGCTCTCTGGCGCCTTTGATGGGACTCTGGGGTCAACGATCAAAAGGTTGTCTGGATGAGAAGATCCTTTGAAGATGGTTGGTTGATTGGTTCTTTGGTTGATACGTGGATGAGGGTGGTCGAGTCTTCGTAGATGGAGATCGCTGCTCCTTTGAAGATTGTCGATTATCGATGTTCCTTCTGTCGATTTTAATCGTTTATGGAAGAAGAACTCCTTCTATTTATAGACAACCGAGCACATATGCGATGTGCATTAGGGTTCCTGAGATATGAAAGAATCTGCCGTCATTGTTCGGTACGAGCTTCAGCGGTGCTGACATGTGGCGGACATCGAGATTCCCTTCAAACGAGATCTTTGGTGGTTATAAACATAACCGAAGGAGATGACACATGGCACATGTCGATTTGCTCAGATAGCCGAGTAAATCTTTGGATTTCATCTTAGATTTTGAGTCTAAGTGATCCTCGTCTAAGATTTCAATCTGATATGCTATCAATCATGATTTAATACCAATCTTCTCTGCAAGAGGCGGTTTAAACAAACCAATTGGGGTGGATCCATGCTTCCTGCGCCTCTGGTGAGGCCTAAGTGCTGTTGTGCTTCCGTAGTGACGAGTAGACCGTGCTTTTGGAGATGACGAAACCTCTGTGCTTTCAGGCAACGAGTGGACTTGTCTTCGAATGACGATGAGACTTCTGTGCGTATGGGGCAACTTACGAAGCTGTGTTTTGGGCTACCAGAGTCACTGTACTATAGACGATAAGTAGGCTTGTGCTTCAGGCAGACGAGGTTATTATGCTTTTGGAGCGACATGTTGACTTGCATTGGTTGTGATGGGAGTTCCTAAGTCTCTTGTAGAGAAGTGACTTAAGCTTCTGATCCAGAGCAGATGACTGCACCGTAGAAATGGAGAGGGTGTAAGCATATCACCATCATATGCCTCATGCAGACGTAGGTAAGTAGCTGCACCTCTGAACAGTGGAGACGTTTGCTTTGTAAGGAAGGGTATGACACCCTTGCGCGTCTGAGATTGGCGCAGGCAGATAGCTGCACCTTTGGAGTGAAGACACTTGCTTCTGGAATAAAAGAAGGGGAGGAGGGCCCTACGACCATCTTGTTCCTAAGGTTAGCACAGGCAGGTAGTTACGCCTCTGGCTTGAAGACTCTGGCTTCTTTAAAGTGCCGAGTTACTAATATACTTCTGAGAGGCCGCGCCCACTAGAATATCAGAACATGCTTCGGTAGAGGTCAATCCTCCAGCGTGTGTATCGAGAAGTAGGAAGGCTATGCTTCAATGAAGATTGCATCCCTTGTAGATCCTTCTAGGCTTCTGTCGAATCTGTACTAGATCCTTTGTAGAAGAACATAATTAGTCCTTTATGTGTGGTCTTGATGTGTCTGTACTAGACTTTATTAGACATGGCAATGAAGGACTTCTCTCTATATCTTCTGTTTTGTCTTTTTAGCATTGAGCCTCAATCTTCTGCATCTTCTGTACTTTGGCAATGGGAGGTCTTCAGTTGAGATTTTTTATGCTTCTATAAGACCCCTTCAAAGTGTCCCAAACTTGAGTCAAGCTCGGATACATTGAACAGAAGCATGAACACACGTCAGGACTGTACGAGCTGGATGATGGCTGGTGTCACGCCTAGCTCTTAACATTAATGGTCCTGAGTCATAATTTCAGAGCATGGGCTCCTGATGGCTTCTTGATATTGGTTCCTTTGCGTCTTTGCAGGGATCGTGAATCTCTTTAGCAGAGGATGTTCAGAGCCACGTTACTTCGTCACTCGCAGTACTGCCATCTGTCATGGAGTGGAGCTTTAGCTTAACTTGTAAGCTTCCTTCAGCTTGATGTCTGGTGTTCTTGGACCACGCAAACAACCTACATAAAGGACTATTCTCCTTCAAAATAAGACTCAGATACTTCAACATTGGCCTGGCTTGCCTGATGTTCAGCTCCTGACAACCGTAGAGTTTGCTTGAGACGGCCGTCGGTGGCAAATCTTTTTATCAAAAAAGTGTAGTAGAATTACCACTGGATCTCGAGACGTCCTGCGTTCTAGATGTCGTGGGCATTACTGGCATCTCAGACCTCTTCTTTTTGGGTTATGATTGCTTGCCATTCTGACCGAGGAATAGCAAGGCTTGCTGCTGTGGTTGCTCTCGCCAGCCAGTTGGGGAGATAGGGGAGTCCTGTGCTGGTCTTCATCTCCAGCTCGGGCTAGTAGCAGCTTCGGGCAGTAGATTCCTTTTGACTAGGAAGTGATTGGCTCTGCCATCGTCTCGCCCATGCTATTGAAGCTTGTACCTCAATTTCAGTTTTTTTGCTTCTGTGTATGTAACTACGAAGAGTCTGTAATAGGTCTTTGTAGCCACATATTTTTATATGTAGAAGCCTTCTTGTTCCCTTTACTTTTGCCTCCAGAATAAAGAAGGAATCTTCATATTAGATTTTCCTGACCAGAGGTAATATTGGCGTGGTAGGCTTGATCTTAGCAAAGGTATAGAACAACAATCCAGAGCTGATATGGACGTGAACTATTTTCTAAACCACTGGGATAATCATAGAACTGATGCGAGAAGAACGACTACCCAGAGGTAATGTGGACATGGTAGTCGCGTCTTCCAGGCTTGGAGGAGCAATCCAGAGGTAATATGGACGTGAAGTGCTTCATCTACTTAGAGAATATATAGGAGGGAGAGCGAGAGATCCCCTTACCAGAACCCAAAGGCACCCTTTTTAGGGGATGTGGGTGCCTATGCTGGTTCTGTCTTCAGACATAATACTTCTTTAGGAACTTGCCGTTGATGGGCATCATTAGCAAGTCCCCATTAGGCTTAGCTAACCGATAATCACCGCTGGAGTATACTTTTATGATGAACAGTCCTTCCCACTTGGGCTGAACTTTTCAGCCGTCTTGTGGGTCATCACCATCGGTCTCCGTATTGCCAAAACGAGGTCGCCCACCTGGTAGGATCTTTCGCAGACCTTTTTGTTGAAGGCCCCAGAGATGTGAGCTTGATAAAGCTCAATCCTTTGCTGCACGAGCAAGCACTTTTCATCCAATGCTTCTAGCTCTTGTAATCGCCTGCACTGATTGTCTTCGATGGTTAACTGATTGGTGCTTGCTATCCGTAAGGATGGGATTTGAATCTCCCAGGGGAGGATAGCCTCGCTCCCATATACCAAGGAGAATGGTGTACTGCCTGTCACGCCCCGATTCGTAGAGTCATTTCTTCACATATTTTATCTCTTGGAATCGATCGTCCTCGCTTAGGCGTAATGCCGTACAAGTCTGGTCTTGCACTTGTACAAGGCAAAGATGGTACATAAGTGATAATCTTCAAATAGAAATACATCGCAGCGGCAGAAGCAGACAAATTGAAGTTAATGAGGACAATCTTTCTTATTGAATAGAAGTACATCACTTCTTTATAGCAGCAGAGATAAAAGGACAACTTGAAGTCACACAGAGACATATAGAACTTTATTCTCTTTTATTTATAATCGAAGAAAAGTACAAGACTTGTATTGAAGTACAATGCTTACAACCAATCTCACTTTATATTGGAAGCCAACTGATCAATACAATACAGCTTACATTTGATATTTGGATACATTAGATTACAACTCGATATACCAACTTGGCTTACAACTCACTGGTACAACTGATTATAATGTTCCATACATTATGCCCTTTATAAACAGAAGACATCATCTTGAACAAGGAGAGCTTCCGTATGCCCAACAAATCTTCGATGCCGCGGGACCAAGCAAGCCAAATCTTCGTGTGTAGAATATCCCAAGCACGAGCACCTGCCCACAAAATGTGGGTCAGCACATCATCTATGTACTGGCGAGCAGAATCTAACCCACTCGCATAAAATAACACTAACTGATCAATTTTAGTAAGCATTTAATAGAATAATCTTTCTACTTTGGGGCCTAGCATCAGTTTACAGTTCATGGACAATAATCATAGTGAAGCATGTAAACTTATTAGCAATATTCATGTGGACATATCATTTAGCATTCTTGGTATTATCATACAAAGGCATTATTGGGGCATACTAGGTGTTATCATGAAAAGGCATCATTGAGGCATCGTTAACATTAACATATTAAACATGTTATGACAATTCTCACCTCAAGAATCACTTAGCATGTATGTTATATTCGAGCAATGTTCATAGCAAGGCATCTATCTAGCATACTGAATTTCATATGTTAAGTAGGTTCTCATATTGAAAGACTACACATAGCATCATTTATTTGGCATGTTAAGCACGCAAGTTAAACCAACACATATATTGAGTATATCACATTTAGGTGATTTCTTACCGATAGCCAACTTCCTTGTACCTGCATAAAATACAGGATAATATGATATACTTACTCTGTCTGCACAAAACATTTGTTAGCATGCATCCTGACTACATGGTCGTTGGAGAAACTGCACCATAAAGGACTTTCCAACGGGTATTACGACGCACCATTCCAGGGTATGTTGCAAGCCTAGCCGAATGTCCCGTAATACCTCATGTCACCATAGCACGACCAATGTTTCCTCCCGGGTCGAATCGGTCCCGGTGCCCCAGGTACCGTTCGAGGAAACTTACTCAGACTTGTACAAGTACGTCATGACCATGCGAATGTGTGTCGACTCGATAACACAAATGCATGGTAAAGAACTAAAAGTAAGCATAGCCAACAGTTCAACATTTCATCTTAATCCTGAGCCGTGTTCAACGACTAATCATTACCATCATTCTACTTGGATCTCTATGATCCCAAGCCTCATCATTCTCCATTCATTGATTCATTGCACATTTCTCATAACATTCCTCTCAATGAGGAACCAACAATATTTCATTCATTTCAAAGGGACAAGCAGCTTTTTCTTCGTTCATTGGGACAATTGTTATTCATTTCATTGCTTATACAAAAACAGGCATCATCTCATTTCTTTACCACAGTTGTACAGAGAGTACATGATTCAAGAGTCTCATTCATTTCATTGTGTTAATAGCATAGCCAGTTCTTTCTCATGTATCATTCACACAGCATCTCGATTATTCAAGTAATTCATTCATTTCATCAAGATTAAGCATAAGGGACATTATCAATTCATTTCAAGCATTAAGTCGCATTAGCAGTTCAAGTGTGATTCATTCGAAAGTTCAATAATTCTTAGCATAAGCATCTCAATTACTCAGCAACTAAAACATGGCACATTTAGGGACAATTCATAGCATCACATTATTCCATTTATTAAGCATGCAGGAATAAGGAGGAAGGAGGACAGTTCCACTTGCCTTGCATAACGGTCTTCCTATTCTGGTTGCACATATTCCCCTAAGCGTAGCTCCGCCAGCGAGCCACGTTCCAATACTTAATCCGTCTACTCAGCTAAGAGAGACTGCATCAGTCTCAACTCACTTGATCTCCAACCCAAGTCACGGTCAAATATTCAGATCCCATCCAACAAGCCAACCCAAATGCCTCGTACGGAGCGGGGCATTACATAATATACCACTCAGAAAAAGTTTTGTCCTCGAAACTTAAGAAACCAACTCATCTACGAGATTCACTTAATCACAATGAGTTACTTGTTCAGCTTCAATTCAATATTTATTTTATCCCACTCGGTCATTTCAAAATAGCAATCCAACTGTGTTATTTAATCCATCAATGATTCAATCCATCTTTCTCTTTTCCAAATACTTGCAACTTCTCATTGATTCACCCAACATTTTCCTTGCATTCTATCTTGGTCGCAACACATCACTACGTTTGGATCCATACACATATATCAGGCGTCCCCAAAACATATGCATTTCAGCCAAAGTTCGCGTAGTACGATAATTTCTTCCCGTAATGTTATCTCAGTCGCAACCTATCACTTCGGCTGGATCCATACACATATTTTAGGCATCCCCAAAACATATGTACTTCAGCCAACTTCTATGTAAGTACGATTCGATCAGCCACGATATAACTCTCTTTTCCAAATCCGACTTAGCATCCTTTCAATTGACTTATCACTTTATTCACTTGCCACAATCGCTATCTTCCAGGCCACAAACTTACATCAGGACAACTTGGTTAAGCTCTCTATCTGGCGTAATATTTCTAACATTCGATCAAGGGTCTAACTTAGAGCCAATCATATTAAGAGTTCACAACATGCAATCATATTCCTTTTTGAATCCAACAATATTTCTCACCGAGGCAATTCATCTTTTCTAACAGATACAATCCGACGTTACCCATTATTGATACCGATCCAACATTCCCGTCATGTACAGTCAACTCCATCTCATATAATAATTCACTATTCGATACATACAACTCAAGTCTCCTCCCACGATTTCTATCTCCCGCTATAGGCCAACACATAATCCTCAAGGGTCAAACATCTCTAAGGTTCATATTGGAGCATATAGTTACAACTTATCATTCTTAGATCATACTCATCACCATCTATCGTTCAATGCCGCAAGGTCATTCTATGGGTCGCCAACAGCCATCTATTATTCGGTCCAGTCTCAATGGTTAGCTATACCGACAGCTATACCTAATCATTCAGGTGACTTCCCTAGAGTGGACGGCTACTTGGGTTATACTAGTTCCTTTTTCTTAAGGCCAACAAGCAACCAACAGTTCTAAGGAACTAATCGCCATTATCGGCTAAGCCAACAATTGGTAAGTCATCAACTGGTCGCTAGGGTCAAGTCTATCTATCTAGGGTCTTCCTCAAGGAAAATAATTCCCACATAGGCTCGTTCTAGACTTACCCAATGATCGATTAAGATCGATCTATCAACATTATGGTCAATCCCAATTCGACATCCGATTTTCATCGTTCTAATAATCCATCAAGTAAATTCCCAATGATCCAATTTCTATTTCAAATCCTTTGTACGCACATGAACCCATAAGCCAAGGCTAACTATTCAAGGGTCATCGGTTCTGATAGTCTTAACATAACTATGGAATCGTACTATTCGATCTGTATGACAGAGTCACACCACCAAGTCATAAGCTAACAATCTATATACCAACCGACAGTCACATATACCGACATTATCCAATACGTTTGTAATTTCTCAATCCCATTCGTTTCACAATCAACAAACTATCTTATTGATATTCTTAAATCTCATGCAGCAAGGGTCGAGTAGTTCATTCCATTCAATCCAACAATTCATGTATCAACTAACCATTCTTTATGCAACAAAAATATTCAGGGTTGCTACTTGTTACTTTTCTAATCCTATTAAATTCCTCAGCATACATGCACATAGGCAACGACTATCCCTTGGTGATCAAGATGGATAAACATCTATTACACCTTAGGGTCAAAGCACAGATCTCTAATATTCCTTTGGTCACCGACAACTTTTACAAAACTTCCAGCTTAGCAATCAACTTTGTATTAGCCACATATGATTTGCATCCAACCATTCGAAATCAATATTCAGATATTCTAAGCCACAACATTCTCTAGCCAAATCCATTTATCCATAGCATACTAGCTGTCTTACTAGTCTGAGTCATCACTCGACTAAACAATTTCTAACCAAGCCACCCGTTACAATTTCCGACAATCTTGCTACTCAATATGACATTACCGTCAAGGGACACTCGAGTCATCTAGCCACAATACATGACTCCCAGCTAAGTCTCGGTACTACCCAGTACCCACAGATAGTCTCCTTGCTATCCTATGGAAAGGTCAAGATACATCTAGTTCTGAGGTGGTAGAGGCAATATACGACTCAGAAATGAAGCCATCCTTAAACAATACCAACCCAATTCTATTTCGGATATTCTTGATCTACAATGATCACAACACTTAGCCAACATCTCGGGGTCTCAATATCACATGTAATTTTTAACTTGTTACAGCATACATAGCCACTTTTCTTTTATTTCCATATTCCAAACAGCATTCTCAATATAGCATACTATGGCATCGAGTCATTGTTGGGTTATTTGTGTCCAAACCAACAACAATCATTCATTCAGGGGCATCACAATGTATATAGACTTTTTGTATGGAACATCCAGTGAGCAGCCAAGAGGGTCAACGACTTTCAGACACAAACAACATAGGATGATTGTAAAAGAACGATAGCATAATCGCGGAAGCCATCTTTGATTTAATTTCGGAAGCAACGTTGATTGATCGCGGAAGCAACTTTGGTTAATTGTCGATGCAACTTTGATTTGAAATGAATCAAAGAAGAGACCAAGGACGTAAAGCCGTGCTTTGATACCAACTTGTCATGCCCCGTTTCGTAGAGTCATTTCCTCACATATTTTATTTCTTAGAATCAATCATCCTCGCTTGGGCGTGATGTCGTACAAGTCTGGTCTTGCACTTGTACAAGGCAAAGATGGTACATAAGTGATAATCTTTAAATAGAAACACATCACAGCGGCAGAAGCAGACAAATTGAAGTTAATGAGGACAATCATTCTTATTGAATAGAAATACATCAGTTCTTTATAGCAATGAAGATAAAGAATAACTTGAAGTCTCACAGAGATATACAGAACTTTATTCCCTTTATTGATAATTGAAGAAGAGTACAAGACTTGTATTGAAATACAGTGCTTACAACACATCTCACTTTACATTGAAAGCCAACTGAACAATGCTATACAGCTTACATTTGATACTTGAATACATTGGATTACAACACGATATATCGACTTGGCTTATAACTCACTGGTATCACTAATTACAATGTTCCATACATTATGCCCTTTATAAACAGAAGACATTGTCTTGTACAAGGAGAGCTTCTGTATGCCTAACAAATCTTCGATGTCGCGGGACCAATCAAGCCAATCATTATGTGCAGAACATTCCAAGCACGAGCACCTGCCCACAAAATATGGGTCAGCACATCATCTATGTACTGGCGAGCAGAATCCAACCCACTCGCATAAACCAACATTAAAGTGATCATTTAAGCAAGCATTTATTAGAATGATCTTTCTACTTGGGGCCTAGCATCAGTTTACAATTCATGGGCAATAATCAGAGTGAAACATGTAAACATATTCTTAGTAGCATTCATGTAGACATATCATTTTAGCATTATTGACGTTATCATGCAAAGGCATCATTGAGGCATACTAGGTGTTATCATGAAAAGGCATCATTGAGGCCTCGTTAACATTAACATCTTAAACATGTTATGAACAGTTCTTACTTCAAGCATCACTTAGCATGTATGTTATGTTTGAGCAATTTTCATAGGAAGGCATCTTTCTTAGCATACTGAACTTAATATGTTAAGCAGGATCTCATATAAAAAGGCTACAACACAGCATCATTTATTTGGCATGTTAAGCACGCAAGTTAAACCAACACATATATATAAGTATATCACATTTAAGTGATTTCTTACCGATAGCCAACTCCCTTGTACCTGCATAAAATACAGGATAATATGATATACTTATTCTGTCTGCACAAAATATTCATTAGCATGCATCCTGACTACATGGTCGTTGATGAAACTGCACCATAAAGGACTTTCCAACGGGTATTATGACGCACCATTCCAGGATAGGTTGTAAGCCTAGTCGAATGTCCCGTAATTCCTCGTGCCACCATAGCACGACTAATGTTTCCTCCTGGGTCGAATCGGTCACGGTGCCCCAGGTACCGTTCGAGGAAACTTACTCAGACTTATACAAGTAAGTCAATGACCATGCGAATGCGTGTCGACTCGATAACACAAATACATGGTAAAGCAGTAAAAGTAAGCAGAGCCAACAGTTCAACATCTCATCTTAATCCTGAGCTGTGTTCAACGACTAATCATTACCATCATTCTACTTGGTGATCTACATAATCCCAAGCCTCATCATTTTCCATTCATTGATTCATTGCACATTTCTCATAACATTCCTTTCAATGAGGAACCAATAATATTTCATTCATTTCAAAGGGACAAGCAGCTTTTTCCTTCATTCTATTAGGACAATTGTTATTCATTTCATTGCTTATACAAAAACAGGCATTATCTCATTTCTTTACCACAGTTATACAGAGAGTACATGATTCAAGAGTCTCATTCAATTCATTGTGTTAATAGCATAGCCAGTTCTTTTCTCATGTATCATTCACGCAGCATCTCGATTATTCAAGTGATTCATTCATTTCATCAAGATTAAGCATAAGGGACATTATCAATTCATTTCAAGCATCAAGTCGCATTAGCAGTCCAAGTGTGATTTATTCGGCAGTTCAATTATTCTTAGCATAAGCATCTCAATTACTCAGCAACTAAAACATGGGACATTTAGGGATAATTTATAGCATCACATTATTCTATTTATTAAGCATGCAGGAATAAGAAGAAAGGAGGACAGTTCCACTTGCCTTGCATAACGGTCTTCCTATTCTGGTTGCACACATTCGCCCTAAGCGTAGCTTCGCCAGCGAGCCACGTTCCAATACTTAATCCATCTAGTCAGCTAAGAGAGACTGTATCAGTCTCAACTCTCTTGATCTCCAACCCAAGTCACGGTCAAATATTCAGATCCCATCCAACAAGCCAACCCAAAAGCCTCGTGCGGAGTGGGGTATTACACTGCCCGTAGGTGTATGAACAGTCGTACGGTAGGCCCATAGACATTCGCCTAACTTCTCATTCCAGTCGTATTTGTTGGAGGAGATAACCTTATTGAGGAGTTTGACAATGGTTTTATTGAATACCTCTGCCAATCTATTAGCTTCTGGGTTGTAAGCAGTTGACGCCATATTCTAAATTTGGCTTTTGTCACAGAACTAGTAGAATGCATGGCTTATGAACTGAGGATCGTTATCGTGAATGATCCTTCTGGAAACTTCGAAGCGATAAATGACGTGATATTTGATGAAATTGATCACGTTGGAAGTCTTTACCTCTACCAATGGTACTGCTTTCGCCCATTTGGAGAAATAATCTGTAATAGCAAGGATGAACTGGTGTCCTTTGGAGAATGGTGGACTGACTAGCCATACAATATCCATTCCCTAGGCTTTAAATGGCTACAAAGCCGCCGAAGGGTGTAAGTATTCCGAAAGTTGATAGATGAAATCTATATGGAATTGGCACGCCCGACATTTTTTTGTATATTCAACAACATCTGCCAACATAGTAGGCCAGTAGTAGCCCAAATGCTGCAGCCGGTCTTGTAGCTTGGGGCCCAGCTGGTGGGCCCTGCAGGTTCTATCATGTGCTTCTTTGAGTGCTTCTTGTGCCTCTGTACAAGACAAACAGCGTAAGAGAAGTCCATCGTATGAGTAACGATATAGCATTTTGGTGGCTGAATCGTAGAAGAAACGGAGTGAGCGCCTCCTGACATAAGCTGCTTCTCTTAGGTCTTCATACAGAATCCCATAGACTGCATAGTCTATAAATAGGAACCGCCAATCCCTGGTGCCTTCATCTGTTCCTACTTGTAGCGATTAGTTCTGATATATGCGTAGGGCATTCTTTGGACAAACGAACTCATGACCCGCTACTGAAATAGTATGATGAGATCCAACGGGGGCGACCAAAGAGGCGACGAGACTGGCTAGTGCGTCGGCCACTAGGATCTGCAACCATGGCAGATGTTCTATAAAGAATCCTGTGAAGGTGGAGATAATGTCGATTGTCGCCTGGTGGTAAGGTATCAAGTCCTCATGTCGAACCTCGAACTGACCCCGAACCTGACTAATGATCAATTTTAAGCCTCCATAGGCCTCGATGTAGTCAACCACCAGCTGTTTGGCGAGCTGGAGTCCGATAATGATGGCGTTACACTCTGCAGCATTATTGGTGCATGACTTTGTGAGAGAATATGCATGAGTGATAACTAGGTCGTTTGGAGTAACAAGGACGATACCGACCCCTGCTATGATTTTACCCTTTGGCCCTGCCCTTGAGGCTTCGTCAAAGAACATGCGCCATACTGAGTTGTCCAAAACTGTGTTGGACTCCTGTACTTCATCGAAGATTTCTTAGTAGAGTTTTGAATTTTTTGGCATCAGATGAGCCGCCAGGAAATCTACCAATGCTTGGCCTTTGACTGCCTTCTATGGGACGAACACCATGTCATAAGGAGTCAAGAGGATTGCCCATGTGTCTAGTCACGAATTTACTGCCCCTGGCTTGGCCATAAGGACTCTGAGAGGGTTGATCCTGGATACCACATGGATCGTCTGTCCGGTCACATAATGTCGTATCTTCTGGATGGCAAAAAGGAGGGCGAGACATTCCTTCTTAACAGGATTATACCGATGCTCGGCTCCAGCCATGGTCCTGCTGAGATAATATATTGCTTGTTCGTGGCCTTCTTCTTTGTTTTGGGCTAATAAGGCACCAAGAGAATGATCCATGGCTCGAACATACAGTAGGAAAGGCTTTCCCACGACTTGGGCTACCAGTCCAGGAGGACTAGTGAGGTACTTCTTGATGTCGTCGAATGTGCGTTTGCATACTTCGGTCCATTCAAAAGTGACCCCCCTTCTTCATTAGTCTGGTGAAGGGTTGACATTTACCAAAGAGATTTTCAATGAACCCCCTTATATATGCCAGTCGCCCTTCCAAACCTCGAAGCTCTCGGAGGTTCTTGGGAGGTGCCATGTCAATAATTGTTTTGGTCTTCTCCGGGTCGATATGAATTCCTTTTGTTTTGATGATGAAGCCTAAGAACTTACCGCTGGAGACGCCCAAAAAGGACTTGGTTGGATTCATTTTTAACTGATGTGTCCGCATTAGATCGAACACCGTCTGTAGATTATCCAAGTGGTTGTATTTGTACTTGCTTTTGACGATGATGTCATCAACATAACACTCCATCGTCTTTCGGAGATGCTTGCAGAATATGGTACTCATAGCCCTTTGGTAGGTAGCTTCCGCGTTCTCTAATCCGAAAGGCATTACTGTGTAGCAATACACCCCCTTCGGAGTTCAAAATGATGTATGCTTTTCGTCTTAGGGGAGCATCTTGATCTGGTTGTAGCCGGAGAATCCATCCATAAAGGACATACGCTTGAAGCTATAGGTGTTGTCGATCATCACATCATTAATCGGGAGAGGGAACTCATCCTTAGGATAGACCGAATTGAGCTCTCTGAAGTCTATGCAAATTCGTATCTTTCCGTTCTTCTTAGTGACAGGGACAACATTTGCGATCCAATCTGGATGGTGCTCTTCGCGGACGAAGCCGCTCTCGATGAGTTTGTTGACCTCCTCCTCAATAGCATCCATGATGTTAGGACGGAGCCGACGCTATTGCTGCTTGACCAATTTGACATGGGACAGGATATTGAAGCGGTGCATGGCCACTTGCTTGTTTAGCCGTTGGCCGGATGGATCCGGGACCTAGTGGAAGGTCAGTTGCAGCTCTTGTACAATTATCCAGCATATGAGTGTTAGGTCATGATTCCAAAAGGATTGCTGGCTGACTTAAAAACTGTTGCCCTGGAACTCTACGGTCTCGATCGCACCCTGGCTGTCTTAGCTATAATAGAACAGGAGAAGATGGTTTCTGAGGCGTCCCACCGAGAATAGATGCGTCGGGCTCGTTCTGATCGACTTATGGAGGTCGAATCAAAGATTGTCGAACTGGCTGACACTGAAAGGGCTCGAGTCTGCAATTACGCAGCTACGGAGGAGCACTACAGGGGCCTCCAGGAATAAATTTAAAAGCTGACGGATGCTCTGGTCCTTGCTGAGGGTGACCTAAAGGAATCAGATGACCTGAGAGAGGTCCTTCACCAACGTTCGGAGTCTCTGAATTAAGAGATGGCGGATATTGACGTCCGTCAGGCTGAATCGGCTCTTTTGCGTCAGGCTTGGACCCATGTCGGAGACGAGATTGCCAGACGCCAAGAGGCCGATAGGAGGGCCGGCGCATGGATCGCACAGCGGAGGGCTCATTTGATGAGCCGACTAGAAGACCTTCAGGACCAGTCTTCCCAGTTTTGATTTGCTGCTCCTTTTTGTCCTTCAACTTGTGAGGGTTCATATTTTTTTCGTTCGAAAGACTACAGAACCACTCATAGGCTACCCCCTGCAGGGCTCCTATGAATATGTTGGACATGAGGGCGTCTTCCTTCGGTAGGTGTCCCGTTACTGAGGCAAAGTACCTCAAGTATTATCGGAGAAACCCCTTCCCTTCATAAGGTGTAAGTGTTTGCAGATTGTATTTGGAAGGATAGACAACATTGTCTTACTCGACAGGGTACGGCTGCCGGATCCCCATCTTTCAGAGCATTGTTTGCTTTTCCATGGCCTGCTATATCTCGGCTGGCATTGCAGAGCCTATAGCCGATGGAGTAGATGAGGATGGTCCTACCTAATTGGGAGTAGGCAACCTGTTGGATTCGTCATCGGTTGGCGGATCACGCGTAGGTGTAGAGGCATCGGGGGCTATGCTACTCTTGAGGTCGATTATGACCGAAGATAGGGTCTTTATGGTATCCGTCAGCGTATCCAACTTCGTCTCGAGGACTTCGATACGACTGAGAGCTTCGTTATTGTCTTCCTCATTGTCGTCGGCCTTGAAGACAAATCGATTATGATGGTGATTCAGGAAAACCGTAGATCCTTTACTTTCTGGCTCAGATGTCTGAGTCTCGTTGCCCTGAGGATATACCATAAAATTATAATCTTCTTCGGACTCAGTATGGTTGCTACCCCCAGTCTGGTGACTGGCTGCGCCAATGGAGACATCCGTGTCATATTATGTCTCGTCAGATTGGAATACAGGGTTGTTGTGCATGGTAGGAGGCTGGCTACCCCCAGTTTTTGACAAGACACCCAATGCAGATTTGAAATGAGTACCTTGGAATACTCCTGCATTGGGTACCTTTGCTTTGATGTTCTCTAACTTTCTCTTCGGTTTAGCAACCGATATAGAAGGATTTTGGAAAAGCACTTTAAGAGCTATGGAACCGTGCCCCGCGTAGCATGTAATGATGTAGGGCTCGTCTTCTCTATGTCTCACCAACACCCTGTTAGGCCTCTGGCGTGGAGTCAGCGTGGAGTAGAGTCTCTGGAAGATGGAGCGCCTGCTTGGAGATGGCACAACCGTCTGCTGACAATGGAAGTTGATGGTAATCTGGGTACAAGGGTACCTTGATTTAGGCATGTCTTGGCCAACAGATTCTTCTTCCGCTTGGGTGAGGGTTAGCTCTTATGTCGAAGAACTCCCATTGTACATGCAGGAAGTTGCATGTAAGTACGGTCAGAGCAGGTCTGGCGAAGAAGCCTCCTGTCGCTCCTGCGGGAACACCGCTTGCATGGCTCCCTCTCCGTGGGACGTACCCCCTGGCTTGGCTTACGCAGAGGAGTATCCCAGTAGAAGGGAGATTCGACTGGTTGAGGCATCGAAGTGCGAGAGCCAGTCTTGTATAGCTTTCCGTCGGCTGCGCGTGTTACTGTCAACACGGGACTCTGTTCTGCCGCTGGTACCGTGCGCTAGTTGTATGAAGCACGAGCCACCTAGGATCTCTTTCTACTACCCCAACGGGTGAGTAGTATTCAGAGTCTGTCGAAGGTTTACCTGAAGGGAAAGCGATTTTGTCGAAGACAGATCTCCTTGCCGGCAATACTCCCGTCGTGAGGGGTTGGACCAATGCGCGCTTCCTTTGGCGTTGTTCCTTCGTCAGATCAACCATGGAACCACCATCTTCTTCGCCATGCTTTCCCGGGACGGGAATCGGGTGAAGGAATAAGGCTATAGCAGCCGGGATCTTCTCTGTGGCCTTGACATCGAGGGGGTCCTGAGATGCAGTTTCTGCCATCGTGCTGCTGGCTGCAGCCGCCTTAGGCCTCTAGACACGTCGAGTCTTCTTCAGTTGTACGAACCACTTCGAAGTCTTCAACTTTTTATCAGAGGGAAGATATTCAAAAGCCTGCTGGTCTAAGCGTACCACCAGCATGTCTTGAGAAACTCCCAACAAGTTGTCATCAGATTGCGTCACCACCTTCTCGTTGGAGGAGAAGGTAGTACCCAGCAGAGTCACCATTTTATTCGGCATAATAAAAGGTTGAATGAACTTTTTGCTTTATTGAACGAATAAGGTATCTGTGTACAAAGAAAGAAGTCCTAAATAGGATATTCTCAGTATAGGGAGAAGAGATTTCTGGGAAAGTGTGACGGTGGAGATTGAGCACTGCAGCGGCTCCTTTACTCCATTGATGATCTGATGATGAATCAACCTTACTATGGCTCTCTGGCGCCTTTGATGGGACTCTGGGGTCACCGATCAAGAGGTTGTCTAGATGAGAAGATCCTTTGAAGATGGTTCGTTGGTTGTTTCTTTGCTTGATAGGTGGATGAGGGTGGTCGACTCTTCGTGGATGGAGATCGCTGCTCCTTTGAAGATTGTCGATGTTTTCTCTGTCGAGATAGATACTTTAGGGGAAGAAGAACTTCTTCTTTTTATAGCGAACCGAGCACATATACGATGTGCATTAGGGTTCCTGAGATATGAAAGAATCTACTGTCATTACACGGTGCGGGATTCTGTGGTGCTGACACTTGGCGAACATCGAAATTCCCCTCAAACGAGATCTCTGGTGGTTATAAACATAACCAAAGTAGGTGATACGTGGCACCTGTCGATTTGCTTGCTCGGATACAGCCGAGTAAATCTTGTGATTTTATTATAGATTTGGAGTCTAATTGATCATCGTCTAAGATTTAAATCAATATGATATGATATCAATCATGATTTAATCCCAATCTTCTCTGCAAGAGGCCGTTTAAACAAACCAATTGGGGTGAACCAATGCTTCTTGTACCTTTGGTGAGGAGTAAGTGCTGCTGTGCTTCTATAGCAACAAGTAGACCGTACTTCTGGATACGACGGAACATCTATGCTTTCAGGTGAACAGTGGACTTTGCTTCAAATGACGATGAGACTTCTATACGTATGGAGCAACTTACGAAGCTGTGTTTCGGGCTAGCAGAGTCATTGTATTATAGGCGACAAGTAGGCTTGTGCTTCAGGTTGGCGAGGTTACTATGCTTTTGGAGTGAGAGGTTGACTTACATTGGTTGCGATAGGATTTTCCAAGTCTCTTGTAGAGAAATGACTTAAGCTTCTAATCCGGAGCAGTTGACTGTGCCATGGGAATGGAGATGGTGTGAGCATATCACCCTCATGTGCCTTATGCGGACTCAACTAAGTAGTTGCGTCTCTGAATAGTGGAGGCGTTGGCTTCGAAAGGAAGGTTATGACACCCTTGTGCGTCTGAGATTGGCGCAGGCAGATAGTTGTGCCTTTGGAGTGAAGACACTAGCTTCTAAAATAAAAGAAGGGGAGGAGGGCCCTACCACTATCTTGTTCATGAGGTTGGCATAGGCAAGTAGCTGCGCCTCTAGCTTGAAGACTCTGGCTTCTTCAAAGTGCTGAGTTAATGATAAACTTCTGAGAGGCTGCGCCCACTAGAATATCAGAACATGCTTCGATGCAGGTCAATCCTCCAACGTGTGTATTGAGAAGAAGGAAGGCTGCACTGCGATCAAGATTTCATCCCTTGTAGATCCTTCTAGGCTTACGTCGAATCTGTACAAGATCATTTGTAGAAGAACAGAATTAGTCCCTTATGTGTGGTCTTGTCGTGTCTGTACTAGACTTTGGTAAACATAACAATGAAGGGACTTCTCTCCATATCCTCTGTTTTTATCTTCTTAGCACTGAGCCTCAGTCTTCTGCATCTTCTATGCTTTGGCGAAGGGATGTCTTCAGCTGAGATTTTTTATGCTTCTACAGCGAGCCTTGAGATCGTGGTACTATGTGACTTAAAAATCACATAAAATATAGGATAGTACTTGCTATGACTTTAATAGCCCAACAAAACTCTTGCCTAACTCAATCGTGCTTCAACTTAACGAGCAAAGGCTATGCCAAGCCTCGCATCGTGGGAATGTGCCTTGGACGAATTCAACTTGAACAACCAAGTTCTTTGGGTACCTGGACTTATGCCTTAAGCCGTGCGGCCCAAGTTAACCCGTGGGACGAGTAAAGGCTATGCCGAGCCTTGGATGATGGGACCGTACATGCTTTAACAAGCATTTATACGCGCGACGCCTATGACTTAGGCTAAGTTCATAGCTTTGTGGCAGCATCGACCCACTTTTTCTTCTCCCAAGCCATGGGACGAAGGACCATGTGTCATTTTGAAAGCATGCCGTACAACAATTCTAAACCGACCGTGGGACCTTTCCCATGTTCTAACTCAATCCGACCCGACTTGGGATTTTTTCCTTAGCTATGTGGATTCGTCTCTTTTATTATCATGCCTACTTGTGCATTTGAAAACTTTCATTTTATTTGAGTGAAGGCGTAGCTGAGGCAAGTTCACTGAATCTACCCACCTGAGCGATGAGTCGCCTCGACCGACCGGGTCTTCGAGCAGCCGTTGCATTGCTAAGTTCGAATGTCGTTGGCATTTTGATTCCTTCGATTGAGCTGAGCGGGACGGGGCATTACATTATACAACACTCATAAAAAGTTTCGTCCTCAAAACTTATTGAGTACACACTTATCAACTTATCACTTGATTCAACATCCAATGACGCTCACACGCACTTCACCTTAACAAATCTCTGAAACCTGACTTGCATCAATGCCCTAATCAATATTCTATTACATTTCAAACCAACGATCGTACCACCGTCAATCTTTTCCTCGAAACACGCTTTCAAAACCCTCAATACCTTTCAGTTCCAACGGTCATACTTGACTTCAACGTATCACTTAGTTAGATCGTGCACAATTCCAGGCATCTCCAAAATACATACATGTCAGCCAAGCCTCGTGATAGAGAATCCCCCAGCACCACTCGAGTCGGATCATGCATATATTCAGGCATCCCTGAAATATATGCATTTCAGCCGAGCCTTGTGAGTGGTGTTTCCATACTCTAGAATCATTCTGTCTACCAGTATCTAATACTATGAATCCTCAAGATCCGTCGTACCGATACTAACTCTCGAAATCGGGACGTCTCGCCTAACCTGCTAGGCCATCTCTCCAGGCTAAAGTCATTCATCAGTATTGGAATCATAGTTTCCCAACAATAATATCAACACTGACCCCAATCCTAAGGTCAAACCAAAGTTGATAATATGGGTTTTCTACCCAAGCTTGCATCACTCTGATTTCTAAACAACGAGTATATATTCTCCTACTCGCACTTGCAACACTTAGTTCAAGGGGTCCTAGTCGTTCAGTAAAGCCATCCTACGGTAAGTCATGTTCAACCAATTCCTTGACATATTAATATCGCACGTCTAAACTAGCAATTCACATAGTCTATCTCCTCGAACACGTTCGATATAATCTATCTATCCATCATATTCCAATCAAATATGCTACGACACGATGAGTTACTAAACCATAATTTTTATTTTATATTCCCAAAGTCGTTTATCGCAATTCACGCAATCGTTCATAAGGTCGCCTAGCTCAACAACATGTCATTCCCCAATCTCACGCAAGTCCGATCATCCACGTGGAATATGAAATCACCATACATTCTCCCAGGATAATTGTTCTTTTTTGGAGCGTAACTCTTGCTCGAGTCTAGACTAATTCATTCACAATAAGCAGATTGGACTACTCAATCCTCAAGTTTACTCAATCGTCATTCACAAGTCTGATCAATCCTCGAATTCAACTTCGTATTAAACTACAAGTCGAAGCAATCCAAATTGCCATGCCCTAATCATTCAAGTTCGATCATTCTCGCGACATGAATCACCATGTCAGTACTCATGCAGAATGATCGCCCCAAACCTGACGTGACGCATGTACGATCAAGACAAGATCGTTGACGTTGTGGTTATTATCAAAGAAATCAAGATGCAATCATTTTCATCCAATTATTCGTTCTAGTCAAAATCCCGAGTATAGCATCCATCAAAACAATAACACTTTACACGATCATCATTCCTCGAATCAGAGTACCCCTGAGTTATCGTATATCGATCTTTGATACGCCACAATACCATCGACGATATACGTAACCTGACGATCTCTATTTGCAACGAATTTCGAGTCGTACAACCGATGCTATCGTCCGATCTAGATAATCTCCTCGATATTCAAGATTAAGTTCGATTTTATTATCTCCCGAACTAGTTATGATCAATTCGTTTAACCGAAAATCATGTATGTTCATCTGTCTAAGTCATCGAGCAACACATTTTCTCAAACTCATCGATCTATGCTAACTCAAATTATCAAGCAACATCTATTCAAATCCTTAGAGTCATTTTCAAATATTCGAATCATTTTCGTGCATGCTATCATCCAATCGTGCTAACTTTTCGTATGTGATTCATATCGATTTTTTCGATCGAGTCATCCATTCATACACCTTAACTTTTCATCGATTCATTTTTTTCTACTCAATCATTCTCGCATTTCAAACTTGCACAATTCCAATCTCGTGTGCTCGTTTCTAGTTCGTTCAAATCAATTTCATGCTAGCTATCTAGTCATGACTAACTTTGAAACACTCCTCCTAAGGCTTTGTGTACTCGTTGCTTGTTGATAGACTCGTTGGCATCCTATATCCTCAATCGATCAACATCCCTGAAACTATCCCATATACCAATCAGGGATGAAGTTATTCGACACATCCTCAAAATAATTTTTGAATCAAAATCGAATACTTCGAATGTCCGTTCGAACCATTCCTCAAATTTCAAGCATGATGTATATGTATCGCATCGACGATATTATCTTTTCGATAGTCCCTTAATCGATAGTTATCCCACATACTCAATCGAGTTCAACTCATTGTCGTCTGAAATGAATTGAATCTCGTACTCGACTTTGCTAAGGTCGACACAATTCTTGGCGTATGCTTACTTAAAGTTAACTTTGTTCAACCAAAATTTTCTTTCATAGGATTTTTCAAAAAATATATAGACTTATTATATGGACATTCTGTGGAACATTTGAGAAAGAGCGCACCAACGACATTAATTGCGAAACATCAGAGTTTATGGAACAACATCGAAGTTATAGAATTCAATTGAAAGTCCAAGGACGTAAAGTTGTGCTCTGATACCATTATGTCACGCCCCGGTCCCGTAGAACCGATCGTCCTCGCTAAGGCATGATACCGCAAGAGCCTAGATTGTACTCGTACAAGGCAGTTTCATAACGGCCGTTTATAATAGCTTGCGATGGAGGTCGTCGCACGGAAGTCCCAAGCAGAAACATTGAATATACAAGGCAACACAAGCATTGAAACAAAATTAGAGTCTTTATTGATAATGAACATAAGATTACAAAGGCGTATAGCCAAGATTACAATCACTCAAGCTCACTTTTCTCTCTGATTACAAGTCACTCAGCTCTCTCTCTCATCTCTCAATATAATTTGACGAACCAGCGGATGCTTTCGATAGGCGATGTCCATACATTGTGTCCCATATAAGTTATGACTCCATGTGGCCGCACGCTTCGAAACGCCAAAGAACTCTGTGACTCAACGCATCCAAGCCGTGCTCCGCGCCAACGAGCTTCTACCTGTGCCTGCACATGAAAACAGTGTGGGTGTTAGTACTCAACAGTACTCGTTGAGTGAGCTCCTCGCCCACCCATACAAAACCAACACGTTTATTTACTTTGTACAATATAATCCCTTTATGGTTGTCTTTCTATTCTTGTGTTAGGATCGATTTTAGGACAGAGACCCTTGGCCAATTTGTGTCTCTAGACCGTCACCGTGCTTACGCACCGAAAACTTCCTTATCCATGCCTCTAAACCGTTCTCGTGATTGCAACATCAATGTATTGACTCGTGCTTGCCTTTCGTGCCATACTTAGGGACGCAATGACTTGGTCGTGCCATAAACTCTATTCGTGCTTCAATATGATTAAGGCAGTGCCTCCGCTTAGTCTTCTGCCTATACTCATGCCATAATAGCATGGTCGTGCCTCCTAACTTATCACGACATAACCAAACTTTACCTTACGGCCCTTCTCGACTTAACTTGAAATGACTCAAGTCTGATTTATACAACTTTGTGCCAACAACTTAATACTCGACACCGCGTCTCGTGCCGAAGCGCGAGTCTTTGCTATAGCCAAATCTTAGACTTCTTAAGACTTGTGTTGAAACCGATGCACACCCTCTTAACTCACTTCGTACTGTGCTTGTACTCGACGTCATCCAAAGGCATGCATGCGGATAGCCGCTCTTATGCTGACACATCTATATGAGTGGTCACTAGCAATGTCAAGCTATACTGGATCTTTTGTATACGGTGACCATTCGCGTGTGAGGTGCGAGCTCCACAGAATGGTCCTGTAGCCTATATTGTAACGATTTACTTCAACGTGAGTTGCACCGTCGTTGAAGGTTGTACAATATCTGCTCTTTCTTCTAGGCCGACACGAACCCGGTGCCTCGGTGATCGTCCGAGGAATTCCCCTTGCACGCAAGTTATCCAATGACAATGCAAGATTCAACTCGAATTACCCTGTTCTTCTTTATTCATGACCGTGCTTTCCATATTTCTATAGAGACTCCCAAGTAGCGGTACCGGTCTTGGCGACAACCAGTCATATCTTCTTTCTATCGAGACTCCCAAGTAGCGAGATCGGTCTCGGCGACAACCAGTCACGTGATTTTTCTATCATTTAAAACCCTGGGAGTGACTTCTGCATAGTCTTCCAGCTTAGCTTGAACAAAACATGTGTTCTTTAACTGTGACATACTTATCCTCGAACCTACCGTGGCTCGTGCTTTCTAAACCAACTCATTTTCCAAGCGACACTACTGCCCAAGTCATACTTTATATGATGAGCCTTGAGATCGTAGGACTATGTGACTTGACAACCACAGAAAACATAGGACGGTGCTTGCAATGACTTCATTAGCCCAACAAAACTCTTGCATAAGTCAATCGTGCTTCAACTTAATAAGCAAAGGCTACGCCAAGCCTCGCATCACGGGAACATTTCGTGCACGCGTTAGACTTGAACAACCAACTTCTTTGGGTGTCTAGACTTATGCCTTAAGCCGTGCGACGCAACTTAACCTGTGGGACGAGTAAAGGCTATGTCGAGCCTTGGACGATGGGACCGTACATGCTTTAACAAGCATTTATATGTGTGACGCCTATGACTTAGGCTAAGTTCATAGCTTTGTGGCAGCATCGACCCACTTTTCCTTCTCCCAAGCCATGGGACGAAGGACCGAGTGCCATTTTGAAAGCACGTTGTGCAACGATTCTAAGCAGACACGTGGGACCTTTTCCATGTTCTAACTCAATCTGACCCGACTTGGGATTATTCCCTTAGCTATGTGGATTCGTCTCTTTTATGCGCATTTGAAAACTTTCATTTTATTAGAGTGAAGGCCAAGATAAGGCAAGTTCACTGAAGCCACCCACCTGAGCAAGGATTCGCCTCGACCGAGCGGATCTTCGAGCAGCCGTTGCATGGCTAATTCCGAATGCCGTTGGCATTTTGATTCCTCCGATTGAGCTGAGAGGGACGGGGCATTACTTCTACTAGGCTCAAATAAATCCATATGCAGTAATTGTAGAGGTCTATTGGTACTTATAACGTTTTTGGACTTAAAAGTGGATCGAGTAGCTCTGTTCTTTCACATTCGCTACGTATCGTATCCTTCTTGAAAACAATGTCCGATAAGCCTCGTACCAGTTTCTTCGTAGATAATCTTGATATTGTGTCCATGTTTGCATGACCGAGTCTCATGTGACATAGTTGACTCCCATCATTCTTGCCTTGTAAGTATCTACCTGCTTTGTTAGCATCGTCTAACAAATAGAAAACATATATACTGTCTTCCCTAATACCTTCAAAGATAGTACTACTAGTTGAGCTATCAACTATAGTACATTTATCTTTGACAAAGTTAATACCATAACCATGGTTAGCTAAATGGTTTATGCTGAGTAGGTTATGATTTAACTCACTTACTAGACATACATCTTTAATCACAGGGTAGGAAGCCTTACCAATGTTATGAAAACCTACTATATACCATTTAAAATTATTACCGAAGGAGATGTATCCTTCTTTCTTCTTCGACAATACTGCGAATAGAGAAGCATCACCGGTCATGTGCCTTGACCAACCGCTGTTGAGGATCTACATGCTTATAGCATGAGTACGGTGTTCCACCTACAAAAAAGTTTGTAGATGAAACTTTTGGTACCCATTTCTTATAGGGTCTGGATATGTTAGTCTTTGGTATCCATGCATATATATTCAAATCAACTAACTTTCTTACTCTACATGCATGAGAGATATGACCAATGGTGCCATAATAGTGACATCTAGTATGATGAGTGTTAGGTGTAGTGTGCTGTGCGTGATGGGTAGGTCTTGGTTTTCTAGTTAGATACTTATAGTAGAATGTATGTCGGTTAGTCTTTTTGGTCAAAGGTTTGGCTGTGTTTGGTCTGACAGTATTAGGTTTGACTGTGTTCCGATGTTTCGATAATTTACACATGCTAGGGTAGGAAGCAGCAACTTCAGCTATTTTTCTAGCCTAATTTTTAACTTTTTGGAGGTGTCATTAAGTGTGTTGTAGTCAGTTGTGAGTGCATCATTTCTTACTAGTGCACATTGATGGCTCTTCTTCTCTTTGAGTAAGTCATCCTCAAGTTTAGCAATGGGCTTATCTTTTTCTTCGAATAATCGTGTAGACTTGTGTAGTTGCAACTTGACAGAAGAAAGCTCACCATTCTCACTAGGGTTTAATTACTTCTAACCTCAGCTAGTAAGGCAGTAAGTCTTTCTATTTTACCTTTGTACTATTTGAGTACCTTCTTAGAGTTTCGGTATTTGCTAAGCAGCTTTCTGTGGTCACTTAAGAGGTCACTAAAGGCTTCTCCTATTTGTTCAAAGGTAAAATCATCATATATATCAAATAGAGGATTTGAGTTTACTTGATCATATGCTATTTAACATACATTTGCAGCGTCGTCTGATTGTTCATCTTCTGAGTCATTAGCTTCACTTTCTTGCCACATGCTGGTGTTGGCATATCTTCTAGAAGTAGATTTCTTCAAGTAACTTTTTTTGTATTTATTGTCCTTCTTTGTTGATGATGATGCTGTCGGACAGTCCATCTTGATGTATCCTTTCTTCGTACAACCGGAGCAGATTGGATCTTCTTCATTGTTGATGTAGTTGGTACTGTGTTCCTTTGTTCTTCGGTTGAATCTCATGAACTTCTTAAACTTCTTCACCTGGAGTGCTTGATCCTCAGTGTTGGAATCGTTGTCATCAGGATCTTCTTCGGCAGTCCTTTGGTGTTGAGCTTTGAGGCGATTGATTTCTCCTTTTGTCACGCCTTGCTTCCGTAGGAGCAATCGTCCTCACTAAGACGAGATGCCGTAAGAGCCTAGATTGTGCTCATACAAGACGGGTTCCATAATGATCGATTTCAGCGGCTGCGACGGGGTCGTCGTACAGAAGTCCCATGCAGAGACATTGAATAATAGCAGCAAAAATTAGAACGAAATACAAGTTATTCAAAAGATGATCTTTATTGATATTGAAACAAAAGTTACAATGGGGCGCCAGGCCCGGATTACAAACACTCAAGCTCACTCTTCTATCATTACAAGTTCACTCTGCTCTCTCTCATCTTTCGATACAACGCTTGAGCTAGCGAAAGCTTCGGAAGGCGACGTCCATACATTATGTCCCGTATAAGTCTCGACTCCATGTGGCCGTACGTTTTGAATCGCCAAGGAACTCCGTGCCTCGATGCATCCAAGCGAGCTCTGTGCCACGAGCTTCTACCTGTGCCTGCACATGTAAACTATATAGGTGTCAGTACTCAACTGTACTGGCAGAGTGAGCTCCTCGCCCACCCATACAAAACCAACACATTTGATTTACTTTGTGCAACATAGTCCATTCTTATCAATTGTCTTTCTAGTCTTGTCTTAGGATCAGTTTTATGACGGACGCCTTGGCATACTTGTGTCTGAGGACCATCCCGTGCTTGCACAACGACGTTAACTCATACTTTGCCTTAGACCCTTCTCGTGCCAATAACGTTAACCTATCAAGTCGTGTTTGCCATACGGCCATAATCAGGGACACAACTACTCGGAAGACTCCATTTCTACGTGATCGTGCTACAAATCCTCTCATGCCGTGCCTCGTACTTCAGTGAGACTAAACCACATCGCCGCCTCGCGGCTGTAGAAGCATGGAAAATATCAGAATAATGGACCATGCGGCTCCGGATACGAAGCCTATGCGTCTCATATGGGGGCTGTCTTATACAGTTCAAAGGAAGACTCTCTGTCTCATACGGCTCGAGAGTGTATGCGGTTCAGCAGGAATATGCGGCTCGATCCATGCCACGTGTCCCCCTGAGATCCTTCTCTACAGCTGGCCCTTTGAATAGTTGTCTCATTTAATGTTCTGACACGATTTGACGACTGTGGCGGCTCTGGCATAAAGTGTCATAATGACTCTGCCATAATGACAGACTCTTCGGGAAAAGAAGAAGATCTCTGACCCGATCCGTCAGAAATCCTAGGTAGCCACGTAGCAAATCTCATGCGGCTTAAATAGAGAACAGCTTCATGCGGCTCACGGAGAAGTCATCCTATATGACTAGCAGAAATCAGCCATATGCGGCCCACTGAGAGCTCAGCCCCTGCGGCTCAATACAACGCTAACTCATGCGGCTCGCAAAGACTATGCATATGCGGCTCATTGAGAGTTCGTTCCCTGCGGTCCGATGAAGCATTGTCCTATGCGGCTCACGAAGAGTATCTTTCTGCGGTTCAAGTGTTGCCCATCCTATGCGGCTCTGGCAGGACCCACAATCAAAACATGTGGCATCGGATAAATCGACGATTTAACCGAATCTCAACAAATATATCTGACATCATCATCATAATTACTGAGATCAAGGCATATCATTTATCATCAAGCCAATGGGACACGTGGCGAGCAATCGGGCATTGGTATAATCAATCATGAAGATTTAAAGCAATCAACATTAATTGCTCACAAGATTTGGTGCTATCCTCATTAATGGCCGAGATTCATTGTAATCAGGACCAAGGGTTCAGATAGATTGAAGGAGCGCCGACATTCCAAAACAATGATCATTAGCAAACCCTAATGATCATACCTCACTCTTATAAATAGCCAGCATCATTTCTTTGCACAGGGGCCGGCAACAAAAAGAACAAAAAATATACAGAGTCAGAGAGAGAATACACAGAGAGAGAGAGAGAGAAGCCAGGAGAGCAACAGAGGAGCAAAAAGAGCACTTCTTCGTCAACGCCAACGATCTTTTCACAATGAGCCAAGGCTGCATACCGATCGTCCAAGGAGTAAGGCAGGGCTGCCGTCGCCTTCCCGAGCCTCTATCGTCACCCCCCAGAATCTAAAATAAACAATTGTACTTAGACTGCTGTACCTAGGTTTTCGTCCCTAGGCTTTCTTTGTACAAGCAAGTTTGTATTGTGAGTCTAAGTTCAGTCCTCCGATAATTGTTCTATACTTTTACAATCAATGGCAAACACGATGGCGACTCTGCTGGGGACAAACTTCTCCACGGCTGAGGAGTTGGTGACGCAATCGGATGCAGCCAAACTTGGCTCCACGCAACAAAAGATGGTCGTCCGCTTCGACCAACAGACGTTCGAGGAGATGCTCTCTGAAGGCAGTGCTGGCCCGATCCAGAAGCGCACCCGCACCACGAAGGCTCGCAAAGAGTGGAGGCCAAAATCATTTGCTCCTCCTCAAGTCTTCGATGAGATACCCTCTGTTGCTCAAAACGGCAAGAAGGACTCTCCTGCGGCCCCACTTCAAACCGTAGACAACTCTACTGTCCCCAAGTCCGGCAGAAGAAAATACTATGATGCTGGACTTGCAGGGGCAAAGAGGAACTCTACGCGATCCGAGTCGCAGAAGGGTATTAGCCACGGGAAGAAAGCCCATGCGGCTACATCCGCCAACCGCATGAAGAAAACTCATGCGGCCACATCTGTCAGCCGCATGACTTATGCGGCTACAGTTGCCAACCGCATGGATGAGACTCATACGGCTATCAAAGTCAATCGTTTGCAGAAAACCCATGCGGCCACAGGTGCCAACCGCATGCGGCCAGCCTGCACGGTCGTGACTCCTAGCCGCACGAGAACTCAGCCGACGACAGAGGACAACCGCATGCAGATAGCCTGTACGGTTTCTAATCCCAGCCGCATAGCATCCGCTCCATGCTCCTCTCGATCAGTTTTCGACCGTCTCTCGTACGGTCCGAACCCTGATGATTCTCCAAACTCTGTGGTATTCAACTTGGATTCTTCTTATTATGCACCCACAGGTGCTAAGAAGAAAAAGTCCAGGGCAGCGCGGGCTCATCAAGCCCAGACAGCTGCCCCAACCTCTGACGATCGGGGCGTCCCGCTGATTATCACGCGGGCCTCTGATGGGAAGTTGTATCGAACCGCTCAAGTCCAGTCCCCAGCGACAAACGGACAAAGTGGTTTCTCTGACCTGCGTGAGGCTGTCCTCCACAAACGCAAGGAAAGAGAAGGGGCCTCGGCGTGCAAAGAGTCCTCACATGGACGTCACTGCACCCAGATCATCGTCAACTGCTGCTGCAACAACACGGCAGTGACGTAAGATCGGCCGTCCGTCTTCCAAAGATTACGGCATCCGAGCTCGAAAGACGAAGCACCTCCTATTGCCTCCTGCAATTCCGCACAGAAAGTCCCTGACGAGGGGAAAGGGAAGAAGACAAGCATCTCCAGCCCAAAAATATCAACCACTACAGCCAATAAATTGTCGTCTAGCGGTTGCCCTCCACCGGAGTATACCAACACACCCGTTCGAAGACAAAATCTGCTGCAATGGGCGATTCATCACCGATGAGGGTCGAGGGAGCTGGGGGTAGCACTCCTCCGAACATCCACAACAATCCGATGTTTCAAGGAGACAAGCCCGGAGAAACAACTCTCCCATCAGGTGCAATAGATGCTGATGTCCCCGAGGACATCCGTGACTTTCAAGATGAAGCAAGCTCCGAAGCTGGGGGTACTGTTCCTTCTAAATCCGAACCCGAAGAGAATATTCTCACCTACCCCGATAATTTCTCAATGCATGGGTACGACTCGGAGGGCGCACCCTCCACCGTCCCTTCCGTCACTCCTCACGTAAGGACGGTATTCATGACAGACAACAGTCAAGGTGGCTCCAATGATCGCCAACGCATCGATACTTTGGAGGCCATACTGCACGCCTTGGTCAAGTCTGTAGACGAGATTAAAGCGGCGCTTCCTACTCTGCAGAGAGTGACACCTGTCCAGACAAGTGCGGGTCCCCCAGTCAACGTAGATTCAAATTCGGCGGCACCGAACCTGGGCAATAATCCTCCCGAAATAATAGCCCCCGCCGCGACAGATGACACTCGAGAAGTAAGAAGAGAGGTCCAAGAGCTCCGTGCCATGTTTCATGCCCGAGAAAATGCTCAAGATCTCAGAATACGGCAACCATATCCTGCTGAGTGGAGGGATGTTCCATTCCCACCAAGATATAAGCCGTTCAACATCAACCCGTATGATGGCAAAACCTCAGCAAGTCGATACATCACTTACTTTGAGGTCAACACCGACCATCTGCCCCATGAAGATGCGATCCTCACACGGTTATTCATTGGAGCATTGAAAGGAGTCGCCTTTGATTGGTACCGCAATCTACCGGACAAATGCATCCATTCTTTCGCCGGCTTCAAGCGCATGTTCTTGGAACGATTCTATGAAGTAGGACAAGACATCACTATGTCCACTCTCATGGACGTCGTCCAAGGGGAGAAGGAGCTAACAAGGAACTACATCGAGCGGTTCCGCCAGACCGCCATGAAGCTGCCTTCCGGAAATCCGGATTCTTCTTTGATCAAAATCTGCCAAAAGAGACTGCTTCCAACGATCAGTCTCTGGATGGGCGAGAGTCAATTCAAAGATTGGAAGGCGTTCATCATCAGCGCCACAAGCGCTGAAGAACGACTGAAGAAGGCCCGCCAATTGGGGTTGCACATCTCAGTAGGAGAAAACAAGGGCAAGCGTCTCAACAACGATAATGGGGGTAACCCCTCCAACAATCGGGACAGCAAGGGAAAACAGGCTATGGTGGCCGACACGGCCCAAAAGCCCGAGCCACAGTAAGCAGACAAGCAATGGCCTCAAATCACTTACTCTTTCGAAGACGGCCATGTCAAGCCTATCTTAGACATGCTTATACAAGGAGGTAGAATTTAGCTTCCTCCACCAAGACGGGAGCCTCGACCGGATGATTTGGAGAACCCGAAGTTCTGCCATTACCACCGTTATGTACACCACGCTACACATGACTGCTACCAACTAAAACGGTACATCCAAAGCCTCATCGATTCGAACGCTCTGGCCATCGACTTCGAAGAGGTAACCGTAGCAGCCAATATGGTGTCCGTACAATTCGGCAACTTCCCTCCAACGGAGACCCAAGATGGGGTAATTCCCGTCCCTCTCGCGACAATGGAGATTACCAATCTTCCTCCGCCCCGAGAACAAGCTGCTGGTCTAGTACCTCTCACCACCTCAAGAGGAGAGGTCATGTGGGTCCATCCAGACTTGGTATCAGAAGTAACTCGGCCTACACCATCTCCCACCAACAAAAAGAGTAGAAAAATCAAGACCTGCCATACAATTTCAGCAGACGACGAGGAAGCTACAGCCGTCGTCACGCGGTCCGGAGCGCAATCCCAACCTGTGGTTGATAGTCCAGCTGAAAATCATCAACCCACTGCAACTGATGCTCTGGGACCGGCTCAACCTTCGACGACCGACAAGCCTAGGCCGAAGGAGACTCGCTTCGACAAATCTCTCCGAAAGGATGCAGCCCAAGGGCTAGAGAGTCCCTACAACTTTGACATCTTAGCACAATTGGCTAACACTCTGGCCAAATTGTCATTATATGAACTCCTAAGGCTCTCCAAAGACGTTCGTATTGCATTGAGCGAAGCACTCCAAAATGCCGATGCCTATCTCGCTCAATCTAACCTCACTGAGGAGGACTCAACCATGGATCTCCAAGATAGTGCCTGCACGGGAGCAATGCCCAACATCGTCTTCACTCCGCAGGACATGCTCATCAAAACCAACCTACATGATCGCCCGCTATACTACACGGGATACATCGGCGACGTGAAAGTAGATCGGATGCACATTGATCCTGGCTCTTCCATAAGCATCATCCCGAAAGGTCTGCTATATCATCTCTGCATTTCAATGCATCGCCTAACACCTACAAGCACCGCCATCAGCGGTTTCAATTCGGACAGGAGCTACCCTATTGGGAAGATTCGTCTGAAGTGTCAGATTGGCGATCTCCAATTCGAGGTCACCTGCTACGTCATAGATGCAAACACTTCTTACAACATCCTCTTGGGGCGCCCATGGATACACGATTATATGATCGTGTCTTCCACGCTACACCAGTGCTTCAAATATGTCGACAAACACGGCTTCGTGAAGACAGAGTTTGCTGACATCGATCCCTTCAAAGGGGTCGAATCTTACTACTCGGACTCCTGTTTATACGAAAAGTCGAAGAGGCACCTGGATGAAGGAGACACACAAGCTCATACTGAGACAGCCACGGGATCAGAAGGACCCCTGACGATCCACCTCCAAGCACGCAAACCGGGCAAGTCTGTACCCCTCACCACCACTCTGCGGAAGGACGCAATCAGCCTCTTGGCGCAAGAGGAGCAGATGACAATCCGGCTGCCAAGATCCGGCCAAGTGCCGAGACCCACAACGGAGCCACTAACAATCAGATTACCAAGAGTCAGTCAACCACAAACAGGGAAGCTCAACCCCTCGGACAGGCCATTGACAATACGCCTTCCCAAGAAAGGTTGTCGCCTAGATGCAAGATCTGACACTTCCAGCGAACCAGCCACTCCTCGCTCCACATCGAATGCCAAACTGGGGGTCGCCAGTCTGCCAACTACCCCATGCTCTGCTCCATCAACTGGACCTCTGACAATCAAGCTTCCTAGGTCGTCCTCTCAGTCTTCCTTCACACAGAAGGTAGTCGAAGAGGGACCGGAACTAGCCAAGTATGTGGCCGCCCACACTAATGTCCCCTCTGCTGATGATGTAATCCCCTTAGAAAGGATACCTTACTTCATCAATAAAGGGTTATCTTTGAACTACATCAAGCTCAATAAGCTATGTACGATGTATGCTATGGAACACGGCATAGGCGCTCACCTACACACACAGGTGATAAATATGTACACCGCAATCCAGCTTACTCCAGTAGAAGATGCCTACCGAATACACAAGGGAGGGGATCATCCAGTCATCTTCGGCCGGACGAACAACCCTCATCCCCGCACCATAGAAGAAGACGACCTCGGGTCAGATGCCGGGAGACTGCCTCTGTATCTCTATAGCCCTCAATCCAAGTATCTCATGCAGAAACAGGGGTATGATCTAGAGACTACGCCAGGATTGAACTATGACACTGGGCGACGATTACCTTTGAAGCCGCCAGCCCCGGCGGGCAAACCATGGAACTACTATAACAAAACTCGATGCGGGTTGGGGTATGTAACGCCTACTACGACCCCGGAAAGTTCAGATGAAGAATGCGACTGGCAGTCGCATTCAACCGGATCGCCAACTTCCGACTCAGATACCAGCATCGGAGATGTGTTCAGGCAAGTCATGTCAGTCAACATGACGTTCGCCGACGCTAACGAGGAAGACGAAGACATCTCCGAAATCCTCAAGCTAGAGCCTTGGGCCTAGCAATTAGACGCGCAATGGGAAAAGCGATTCGAACTAATAGAACCTCCTACTGAAGATAAGGTCATACAAGTGGATCTCGGCAGCGAATCTTCTCCAAAATCGATCTTCATCAGTGAAAGCCTAACCAACGAAGAACGGAAGTCGCTGTTAGAACTTGTCAGGGAGTACATTGATGTGTTCGTTTGGAGCTATGAAGACATGCCAGGGTTAAATCCTGACATCGCTCTTCATAAACTCAATATTCGGCCAGATGCGAAGCCAGTCAAACAACAACAGCGACGCTTCCGCCCAAGCATCATGGACGCGATCGAAGCTGAAGTCAACAAACTAATAGCCAGCAGCTTCATTCGTGAGGAGCAACATCCTGATTGGGTCGCCAATATAGTACCTGTCCTCAAGAAGAATGGAAAAATTCGAATCTGCATCGACTTCCGTAATCTGAACGAGGCATGCCCCAAAGATGAATTCCTCCTTCCTATCACAGACATCATGATCGACAATACCTGCAGATTTGAGCGCTTGTCATTCATGGATGGCTTCTCGGGATACAACCAAATCAAGATGTCTCCCGACGACGAAAAGCATACATCATTCCGAACACCGATTGGTACGTACTGCTACACAGTCATGCCTTTCGGTTTACAGAATGCTGGCGCCACATATCAAAGAGCTATGAGCATCATCTTCAGAGACCACTTACGCAAGACGGTGGAGTGCTATGTTGATGATATAGCCGTCAAGAGCCGTAGCAAAGGAGACAATCTGCAGGATCTAAGGACGGTATTCGACCTAATGCAGACGCATAATTTGAAGATGAACCCTACGAAGTCCTTCCTGGGCGTATCTAGCGGGAAGTTCTTAGGCTTCATCATCACTGGAAAGGGTATCTATGTAGACCCCGAGAAGACAAAAGCAATCATGGAGATGGGTCCCCCGAGAAATCTCTGCGAACTCAGAGGCCTTCAGGGAAGGCTAGCTTACATCAGAAGGTTCATTTCCAGCCTCTCCGGGCGATACCGGCCATTTACGCACCTCATGAAGAAAGGAGTCTCATTCGTATGGGACGAAGAATGCCAGCGTGCTTTCGATAGCATCAAAGAATATCTGTCAAATCCTCCGGTCTTGGTAGCCCCAGTCCCTGGAAAACCATTTCTGTTCTATGTACGAGCAATAGAACACTCCCTCGGTGCTCTGCTGGCACAGAATAACGATACAGGCCATAAACAGGCCATATATTACCTCAGCCGAATGATGATTGGACCAGAGCACCGATACACCGCTGTGGAGAAGGAATGCCTCGCTCTGGTCTTCGCTATTCAGAAAATGCGACACTATGTCATCGGATAAATGATGCATGTGATCTCACGAATTAACCCTCTCAGGGTCCTCATGACTAAACCAGGGGCACTCAGCTCTCGCCTCGCTACATGGGCAATACTGCTGTCCCCTTATCATATGATCTTCGTCCCCCAAAAGGCAGTCAAAGGTCAAGCCCTGACAGATTTCTTGGCAGCCCACCCAGGCTCGGAGTCCTCCAGAATATATGAAGAGATCCCAAATGAGGTCGCCGACTCGCATACAACCTCCCACGAAAATATATGGCGAATGTTCTTCGACGGCGCTTCGAGAACCGGACCTAAAGGCAATATAGTCGTCGGAGTCGGAGTAGTACTAATCTCTCCTTCCGGATTGGTGATTAACCGTGCTTATTCCCTCACTGAACCCTGTTCTAACAATGTGGCCGAGTACAACGCTCTGGTCATTGGCCTCCAACTTGCAAAAGAGCTGGGGGTAGAATACCTTGAAGCGTATGACGATTCCCAACTAATCGTCAATCAGATCCGGGGTTCGTACGAGGTACGCCATGAAGACATGATCCCTTATCATCAAATAGCGATCAATATCATCTCGGCATTTGAGGGGTTCTTCATCGAGCACGTCCCCAGACTCCAAAATATTGAAGCCGATGCCCTAGCTGGTCTCGCCGTTTCCCTAGCAGTTCCGAATTATGATTGGCAATCAGTGGAAGTGATAGGCCATGAACTGGTCTATCCCAAAAACAATGTGCAATTCGTCGCAAGTTATTCCGCACAGACGATCGATGACGCCCCAGATTGGAGACAACCATTCATCGACTTCGTCGTCTACGACATCCTGCCTGAGAACCCAAAGGAAGCTACTTCCATCAGAAGGCGTTCCCTCAGATTCTTCTACGATGCAGAGACAAAAATGCTGTATCGCCGCTCCTACGACGGATTACTGCTTCGGTGTCTGTCAAACGCAGAAGCCAAGGAAGCCGTACGAGAAGCCCATGACGGTGTTTGCGGGGCCCACTAGTCCGGTCCGAAACTGCAAGACCGCCTTCGCTAAATGGGCTACTATTGGCCCACAATGGTGGCAGACGCGATAGATTATGCTAGAAAGTGCAAAGCTTGCCAAGTCCACGCGGACTTCATCCACCAACCTTCTGAATTTTTACATCCGACAGTGGCGTCCTGGCCATTCGAAGCATGGAGAATGGATATCATTGGTCCAATCACCCCACCTTCCTCCCGAGGACATCGCTTCATACTTGCGATCACTGATTACTTCTCTAAATGGGCGGAAGCTGTCCCACTCGCAGAAGTCAAGAATTCAAACGTGATCAGCTTCCTTAAACACCACATCATCTACCGCTTTGGACTGCCTCGAAGGATCATCCATGATAATGGTCCGCAGTTTATAAGCCACGCATTCTATTGGTTTTACGATAAGCACCGTATTCAGAATATCGCCTCGACGCCGTACAACCCGGTAGCAAATGGGTTAGCAGAGGCGTTCAACAAAACAATCATCAAACTTCTCAAGAAGTTTGTCTCCTCCAACAAACGTGACTGGAATGACAAGCTCGGCGAGTGCTTATGGGCTTACCGCACCACGGTCCGAACAGCCACCGGAAATACACCGTTCTCCCTGGTATACGAAAGTGAGGCAGTCCTCCCCTTGGAGACACAGATCCCCTCACTACGTGTCGCCCTCACACACCAATTGACAACCGATGATAACTATCGACGTCGACTGCAAGAGTTAGAGGCCTTAGATGAAAAGCGCCTCCTAGCTCAGCAAAGGATCGAGCTATACCAAGCATGCATCTCAGGAGCCTTCAACAAGAAGGTCAAAATCAGAACATTCCAGGTAGGCGATCTCGTCTTGGCAGTCCGGAGGCCAATGGTCATGACTCACAAGACCACCGGCAAATTCCAGCCAAAGTGGGAGGGCCCATTTATCATTGAGACGGTATTCTCCAACGGTGCCTACCGCCTTGCAAAGCAAAACGGAGACTTGCTCATGCTGCCCGTCAACGGCAAATTCCTGAAGAAATATTATGTCTAAACGACATTCCCTACAAGTTTATCGAGTCATGTACCCGCTGGTACCACTGAACTCACACCCTCAGCATTTCAAATTATCGAGTCATGTACCAGCTGGTACCACTGAACTCACACCCTCAGCATTTCAGATTATCGAGTCATGTACCAGCTGGTACCACTGAACTCACACCCACAACATTTCAAGATTATCGAGTCATGTACCTGCTGGTGCCCCTGAACTCACCCCTACATCCCCTTTAGATTATCGAGTCATGTACCCGCTGGTGCCGTTGGACTCCCACTTTCTCAATATGTTAATTTACCGAGTTATGTACCCGCTGGTGCCTCTGAACTCACATTTCGGTCACTTTTTCAGATAGTAAGTCACGTATGATTATACCTCTGAACTTGCTTCCCTGGAAGAGATCCTCCCTCATGATCCAATACCCGCACTCCCAGTGCACAAAAAAGGATAATCGATCCACAAATTTTAGAAAACGGACATGTCCTCATTACTTCTGAATCGTTTTCACTTCCACCAAAAACAAACCGCCTCTCACATAGAACCTCCACGTTCTCCTACCTCTGAGTCGTTCTATGTACTCCCTCTTCATTGAGCCCACTCCTGCCATGTCATCATTACCTCTGAGTGGGAAGGCTCCGCCGAAGAACCCTTCATGCTTGCCATGTCCACATTACCTCTGAGCAAGTATGTCGGTCTCCTTTCGACCTATTATTTGTACCCACAACCGGAGTACGACAAGGATAATAGGTCCACAAATGTCCGCTGTTGACCACGAATATCCCCCGTGAAACCTCCCCTGCCATGTCCTCACTACCTCTGAGCAGAAAGGTTCCACGGTAAAACCCTCATGCCTGCCATGTCCTCATGACCTCTGAGCAAATATGTTGGTTTTTCTTTCACCCTATTATCTGTATCCCGAACCAGGGTACGCCAAGGATAATAGGTCCACAAATATTCCTTTGCTAAAGCTTCTTAGCATAAATCCACTACCCACTATGCCCCGGGAGCCCAGCTGCTCTACGACATTCCTTTTTTTTAAGCACCGAGAACATCCATGACCACTTTGCCACGGCTGTTTCGGACATCCTGTCCAAACTTGTTATCCGTACCTAAAACCAATGTATGCCTAGGATAACAGGTCCACAAATAATCCCCCAGTAAGTCCAGTTCCACAAAACACCCAAGTACAAAGAAAGAAAAGATGAGACGAAACATATCCATTTTCAAAGTTTTATATCCTCCGGAATTATATCGCTGCTACAAGATAGAAATAAAGAGAAAACAAGCAAGACAAGACAGAGGAACAACTACGGTATAGAGGCACACAACGTCAAGAAATAGTCCGTCAGCGAGGCAGTCGACCGCTCAAACCACTGACTAGTTCGACACATTGACTCAGAAGTCAACTACGTCGCCCAGATGAGCAAAGATTCCACTGGGGGAATAAAGTCCCCAGATTTGATATAACCCCACTCTTTCAGAATAAATACCCAGTCATAATCTACACTAGGGATACAAAGTTCACATAGAACCAAAGGTAACCATTACAAGAAAAGAGGGAAGCAAGTGCATTCCATTCATTGGAATGTCCAGCTACATTCACACAATTAACAAATAGAAACCAAAGGAAATTCTTCATTACTTCTTCAGACAAAAAGGGAAAACACAAACCACAGCTAAACAGACAGAAACATACAAAGAATCCCTAAAACCTAGTTACAGAAACGCATATACCACTCCCTCAACCACTTCATATACGAAGGATGCAGTTAAAGGAGATCCTCGTCCAGAATAGGAGCATCAGAATTCCCAGAGCTACCACCCCCAACAGCCTCGACATTTGGAGAGAGACCATCCTGCGCAGACGACGGTTCCTCCTTCTTCATATCTGATACAAAGGGAGACCCCTGGTCGATGGCAGGAGGCGGCGGCTCTTCTGTCACTGCAACCTCAACGTCCAGTGGAGAGACTGTAAGAACAAAACAACAAAATGAAGTAAAAGATATTCTAAAGAGTCATGCGGCTCGTTGAAGGCTACTCGCATACGGGTCGAACATGGGGAAAACCTCATGCGGATTCAAGTCATGGGACGTATATGCGGACCACGTAAGTTGAACTCACATGCGGCTCCTACATAAAGCACACCCCATGTGACTTGATCATGAGATGTGTAGGCGGACCCCGTAACTCGCATGGAGCATACTCCATACGGCTCGGCCACAGGATATATATGCAGACTACGTAAGTTGAACTTGTATGCGGCTCAGACATAGGGTACATCCCATGCGGCACGATCAGAGGACATGTATGCGAACTACGTGGTTTTGTACACAAAGTAGGCAGTAGAGCAGACCCTATCTTCTACACGGTTGTTACCTTCAATGGAGACGTGAACGTCAAGGCGGACAGAGGAAACGACGGTCGAAGACGAAGCTGATTTCTCTTTCTTCGCCGTGGCCTTCTTCACAACTTTGGAAATCCTAGGCGCCATTTCGGTTGGTCAGATGAAGGAAGGAGACAAAGACAGAAGCTTTTGGTCAAGAAAAAGTCTAAAAAAAATCCAACCGAACATACGCATATTTATAGACAGAAGGACTATGAACCGACGCCTCGTATGACGTGATCGACCCTTCGGCTGTCGAGGCAAACTGGACAATCAAAAGAATAAAGACTTTAGGATCCTCCCCCAAAAGACAGCGTTAAATCAAAACGAATCAAGAGCATTTAATAAAGATTTGCACACGTAGTCAGGACACATGGCAAAGAGCCTATGCGGACAGATGAATCTATGCGGCTGGGACACTTATGCGACATGAACGGGACCATGCTTCTTATTCAAAGTGTTTCAATTTTGCAAATTGAAAACTTTGAAGGGGATCCTGTAGAAGCATAGAAAATATCAGAATAATAGTCCATGCGGCTCCGGATACGAAGCCTATGCGGCTCATATGGGGGCTGTCTTATACAGTTCAAAGGAAGACTCTCTGTCTCATGCGGCTCGAGAGTGTATGCGGTTCAGCAGGAATATGCGGCTCGATCCATGCCATGTGTCCCCCTGAGATCCTTCCCTACAGCTGGCCCTTTGAATAGTGGCCTCATTTAATGCTCTGACACGATTTGATGACTGTGGCGGCTCTGGCATAAAGTATCATAATGACTCTGCCATAAAGACAGACTCTTCGGGAAAAGAAGAAGATCTCTGACCCGATCCGTCAGAAATCCTAGGTAGCCACGTAGCAAATCTCATGCGGCTTAAATAGAGAACAGCTTCATGCGGCTCACGGAGAAGTCATCCTATATGACTAGCAGAAATCAGCCATATGCGGCCCACTGAGAGCTCAGCCCCTGCGGCTCAATACAACGCTAACTCATGCGGCTCGCAAAGACTATGCATATGCGGCTCATTGAGAGTTCGTTCCCTGCGGTCCGATGAAGCATTGTCCTATACGGCTCACGAAGAGTATCTTCCTGCGTTTCAAGTGTTGCCCATCCTATGCGGCTCTGGCAGGACCCATAATTAAAACACGTGGCATCGGATCAATCGACGATTTAACCGAATCTCAACAAATATATCTGACATCATCATCATAATTACTGAGATCAAGGCATATCATTTATCATCAAGCCAATGGGACACGTGGCGAGCAATCGGGCATTGGTATAATCAATCATGAAGATTTAAAGCAATCAACATTAATTGCTCACAAGATTCGGTGCTATCCTCATTAATGGCCGAGATTCATTGTAATCAGGACCAAGGGTTCAGATAGATTGAAGGAGCACTGACATTCCAAAACAATGATCATTAGCAAACCCTAATGATCATACCTCACTCTTATAAATAGCCAGCATTATTTCTTTGCACAGGGGCCGACAACAAAAAGAATAAAAAATATACAGAGTCAGAGAGAGAATACACAGAGAGAGAGAGAGAGAAGCCAAGAGAGCAACAGAGGAGCAAAAAGAGCGCTTCTTCGTCAACGCCAACGATCTTTTCACAAGGAGCCAAGGCTGCATACCGATCGTCCAAGGAGTAAGGCAGGGCTGCCGTCACCTTCCCGAGCCTCTATCGTCACCCCCAGAATCTAAAATAAACAATTGTACTTAGACTGCTGTACCTAGGTTTTCGTCCCTAGGCTTTCTTTGTACAAGCGAGTTTGTATTGTGAGTCTAAGTTCAGTCCTCCGATAATTGTTCTGTACTTTTACAATCAATGGCAAACAGCGGCCCTTGCTACTTTGCTCACCAACTGACCCAATCAAGACTTGCGAACTTAGTGTCACTCGACCAACTTTGCCTTGCGATATTTTCTGACTTAAACTCAAGTCGACTCAGTGCCTCGCTACTTACTAACTTTACCTATACTTGTGTTATGACAGCACGGTCGTACCTCATATTTTGAGGTCGTACCCTGAAACTCCACGTAACTTCACCAACTTGCCCTACGACCCTTCTCGACTTAACTCGCAACAGATCAAGTCTAACTCATACAACTCTATGCCAACGACTTAACACTTGATGCCACATCTCGTGCCAAAGCACGTCGCCTTCGTTGTAGCCAAATCTTAGGCCCAAACATTATGTCTTCTAACTGCATACACGTTCAACTCAACTCAGTCCAAAGGCACACACGCGGATTGTCGCCCGTGCCAACATATCTATATGAATGGTCACTGGCATTAACTAGCCATCCTAGACATAGCCTGGCATTCGGGATCCTTGTACCGTAGGTGGCGATCCCTGATGCAAGTTCCCGACCTACCGGTTGCTTCATACCCAGTTCGGCTATAACCTGATTCTTCCTAGTCCGAGTCGGTCCCGTGGCCCAGGGTTGCCGCTCGAAGAAACCATTGCCCTTGTCGATAAGTTGTCCATGACCACGCGCCTACGCTAACTTCTAGACTTAACATAATGCATGGTCTCATCATCATCACTTAGTTCCTATGCTTTTCTTCTTCCAGTTTTCACTCTTCTTTGCAGAGCCAAAACCAGGGTTGCCTCGGCGACTGAACCACAGTCCCGACATATTTCCTCTCAGTGACTAACCATCGCTTAGACTTAATGTTCTTTGAACTCAGGGAACGGTTACTGCATACCTTCCAACTTAACTTGAACATAACGTGTTTTCTTAAGTATCGACAGACCGTGGCTTACTTTCTACTGAACCAACCGCGGCTCGTGTCTTAAACTGACTCATGTTCTACGCAACGCTATCGCCCAAGTCATACCTCATATGACGGGTCTTGGGATCGTGAGACTATTTAACTTGACAACCGGAGAATGAGCGGGACATCACTTGGAATGACTTAGGTCGACTGGCATAACTTTGCCTAACTTACTCAAGCCTACAACTTAACCCGAGGGACGAGCAAAGGCTATGCCTAGCCTTGCATTACGGAAGCGTACATGCTTTATCGAGCATTTATGCGGGCGACGCCTATGACTTAGGCAAGTTCAAAGTTTTGTGTCGAAGACCAAATTTCCTTCTCCCAACCCACGGGATGAAGGATCGAGTGTCATTTTCAAAGCCACCGTGCAACGATTCTAAGCCGACCGTGGGACATTTTCCATGTTCTAAACTCGATTCGATCCGTCAGGATTATTCCCTTAGCTATGTGGATTCATCTCTTTTATTATTATGCCTACTTGTGCAAGTTGAAAATATGCGATTTATTATGTGAAGACAAAGATGAGACAAGTTCACCGAAACTACCCCACCTGAGCGTGCGATCGCCTCGACCGAGCGACGTCTTCGAGCAACCGTTGCAAGGCTAAGTCCGAACGTCGTTGATGTTTCGATTCCTCCGATTGACCAAGCGGGACGGGACACTACATCATACACCACTCAAAAAAAGTTTTGTCCTCGAAACTTACTCAGTACACTTATCGACTTATAACTTTGCTTCGACATCCTACGTTTGTCGCACACTCTACTCCTATGCATTCCTTCAATCCGAGCCACGCTCGTGCTTATCGCTTACTTAGTCATTAGGCACACCAATCGATCAACCAATATTCTAACTCGTCTCAATTTAATGATCGCATTACCATCAACATTCCTTCGAAACTCAATTTGACACTTTTTCGTTCCTCAATTCTCACTTGATTCTACGTATCACTTAGTTGGATCGTACACATATTCTAGGCATCCCTAAAATATATGCATTTCAGCCAAGCCTCGTGATAGAGAATCCGCCATCACCACTCGAGTCGGATCGTGCACATATTCGGGCGTCCCTGATATACGTGCATGTCAATCGAGCCTCATGAGTGGTGCCTCCATAATTTCCTATCGCTTCGCACTCGGACGTATGCCTAGCCTCTAGGCTATGTCTTTCCGTCAGTACTGGAATCATAGTTCCCAAACAACGATATCAACAATGACCCCATCCTAAGGTCAAACCAAATTGATGGTACGGGATTTTCTACCCAAGCTTGCATCACTCCGATTTCTAAACATCGAGCATCAATTTCCTAGACACATCTCAATATTCGTCGCATGGGGTCCATGTCGTTCAGCAAATCCATCCTACGACAACTCACGTTCAACCAATACTTGACATGAACACATCGCTCGTTCATCAAGCCATTTCGTATTCTCTATCCCTTCAAACACGTTCGGCATAATCCACCTATCAATCCTTCTAAGTCAAGCACACTACGACACGATTCATCTCTAAACCATAATTTACATTTCACATTCCCTAAGTCATTCATCACAATTCATGTAATCGATCACAAGGTCGTCTGACTTAACATTATGTTGCGCCCCGATCTCACGCGAGTCAGATTATCCACGGTGGGCACAAATCACCATGCACGCTACCGCGAGATAATCATTCTCATCGGGACGTAACTCTTGTTCGAGTCTAGACTAATTCATTCTCGATGCGCGGATTGGACCTAATCAATCCTCAAGTTTACTCAACCATCAATCGCAAGTCCAAACATCCTCAAATTTTCCTTCGCATCAAACCGACAAGGCGAGACAATCAAAGTTGTCGCATCCTGATTTTTCGAGTTCGATCATTCTCGCGACATGAATCACCATGTCAGCGCTCACGCGGAACGATCGCCCCCAAATCTGACGCAACGCATGTGCGAGGCTAGAGTTGCGCTCGCACAAGACAAGATCGTTGACTTTGTGGTTATCCGCGTAACTATAAAGACACAATCATTTTCATCCAACATTCATCTCGATCAAAATTCTAAGTATAGCATCCAAGCGAACAATTGCACTTGCACAATCGTCATTCGCCGAGTCAGAGTACTCCCGAGTTATCGCATATCGATCTTTGATACGCCTCAATACCATTGACGATATGCATAATCTAACGATCTTCCTTTACAACCAATTTCGAGCCGTACGAATGATGCCGTCGTCCGATTGGATAATCTCCTCGACATTCAATATCAAGTTCGATCATTATCCCCCGAATCCTTTACTAGATCAATTCGTTCAAATCCGAAATCACGTATACTCGTCATTCTGCCTTAATCATCAACCAACGTACATCCTCAATTTGCATCATTCCTTTGCTAACTCAAATCATCGAGCAACATTCAATCCAATCCTTAGAGTCATTGCGTAACTTCAAAACTTAAACTTTTTATGCACGCTATCTTCCGATCGTGCTAACTTTCGTATACAATTCTCAACGATTTCCTCGAATAAGTCATCCTTTTGTACACCTTAACTTTTCTTCGATTCAGTTTCATCTACTCGATCATTTTTGCGTTTTATATTTCACACAATCCTCAATCCCGTGCACGTTCTGTGCGCCTCTATTTCTAGGTTGTTCGAATCCACATCGTCAAATCTCAAGACTATAACTTATTCAACGATACTCAATCTACGGCTTTGCATACGTGCGACACTTGCTAATAGACTCATCAATACCCTGTATCCTCAATCGATCGATTGATATCCCAGAAGCTATCGCATACACCACTTAGGGATGAAGTCATTTATCAAATCCTCAACTATTATTCGAAACAAAATCCATTTCTTCAAATTTTTCGTTTGAACCATTCCTTAATTTTCAAGAACGCTCATCTATATCGTACTGACGATATCGCCGTTCGATAGCACACCTATCGATAGTCATCTCACTATACTCAATCGAGTTCAACTCATTCTTGTTCGACACTATTCAATTCCCGCACTCAACTTTTCTAAGGTCGACGCAACTTTGGTGTATATGCCCAGTCCGACTTTGCCAACCGTGCTTATGCGAACCATCATTTCATTTTGACAAAAACTGTTGTCCTACGTTTTGCAAAATAGTTAGACTTATTGTATGGACATCCTGTGGGACATTTGAGAGAGAGCGCACCAACGATTTCAACTTTGCGGAAGCACAATTCAGAGTTTACGGAAACAACGAAGTTAAAGAATTCAATCGATAGTCTAAGGACGTAAAGCCGTGCTCTGATACCATTATTGTCACGTCCCGCTCCCGTAGGAGCGATCATTGTAAAACCCATAAATTTCTACTTTTTTATTATTATTAAATTTGGTACCGATTTAAAATTTTGTATTGTACGTCGCGTAGTCGTATTGTACGTCGCGCACGAAATTATTTTTCTTGCTCGTCGAGTGCGAATATGTGCGAGCGTACATATTTTTGAAAAACATTATTTTTATTATTTTTATAGTTTCAAAATAATATAGACAAAAATTATTTTTTAGCTATTATTTTCAAGTTTATGACTATTATGAAAAGCCTTTCATTTATATAGGTAAAATTTTCCTATAAAATGGTAAATTAGAAAAGTATATCTATGTAAATATTATTTGTACAAACACATATTTTTCGTAATTATTTATTTGTTTATTTTAAATAATAATGTATTTTCGAAATTAATTATTATAGTATTTTTTGGAAAACATATTTTTGAAATATTTGTGATAATTTAAATCTTGATTTGATTTATGGATATGTTTAAAATAGTAAATTGATATCTATATTTGGAATTGGATTTATCCTATTCGATTTTAAACTAAAATTTAATTTGATTTAAATTAGATTTGCATTTAGATTTGGATTTGATTTAAATTAAATTTGCGAATTATCTATTTTGGGTTTTAAGCTACTCCTAATTCTTATCTAAGTGAGAATTCCCACATCCTATAAATAGGCAGGTACTCCTCCACATTTTTCATCCACAAAATTCTACAACCCAATGGTGCGTGCCTCGTGTCCATGTTCCCCGTCCAAATTCTTATTCCATTCTATTTACAATTACATTTATGTTTCAGTGTCGGACATACCCCGACACCAAATCCTAAGACCTACGACCTCTCTTCACGACCCACGACCTCCACCATTCCCATCGATACAGCAAGCCACCCGAGCCAGCCTTCGAAAACCCCTCATCGCCGCAGCTACAAGACCAACCCGACCAAACTGCCGTCGTTAGCACCACCAGCCTCCCGACGACACCCAGCCCCGACACCAGCAAACCCACGCCCAGCCTTAGCCTTCACCACCACCACCATCGGCATCTCCGTCCACCTGCCACCGCCCGACTCCCTGGTCACCATCGCCACCCAGTCATCACCCAAAATGTAACATTACCACCGTCGCCGGCGCCATCCGCCGGCGACACACCAAAAACCAAAAATAAATAAGGAACCAGCCACCACCACTTACCCCGCTGCCGCGTGACCACCATAGCCGAGTCCACCGCCGCTGGCCTTCCGCTTCGTCCATAGACCGACGCCGCCACCCCACTTCCTACCCTCCGTCGACCGGAACCCTATCTCTAGCTGCCGTGCCTCACGCTGTGACCGCCGACGTGTCCTCGGCCGCGCCGCCTCCTCGGCGTGCCAGGCCTGACCGCCCCTGGCCGGAAATCCCCTTCGATCCGCCGCTGGTTCGCACCGCGCCTCTGCGGCGCCAATCCCGAGCAAGCCCCGCGCCGCTGAGCAAGGAGCTCCGGCGAACCCTTCCCGATCTCACGCTTCCCCGCGCCTACTCTCGATCTGGCCGCCTGTCGACCAGAGTAGCGCCACCCAAGCTCCTCTCCTCTCAGCCTTAGCCGCCGCATATTGACCCCTCCGCCGAGCCGACCTGGCCGCCGGCGAAGCCAGCCCCACCGAAACCCTCCGGCGAGCCGCGCAGCCCTCAGCGCCTAGCAGCGCCGTCCGAAACCCACGGACGCATCGCCGTCGCGGGATCGCGCCGACCATCGACCGCCCTAACCCGCCGACTGGACCCCGGCGAAACCAGTCGCCACTCCCGCTCCGCTCCAGCCTCTCTCTCCCCTCTTTCTCTCTCGCCACGACAGGAACCCCCGATTCCTCCCGCTCCTCACCATCTCTCTGTCTTTGCTCCTCTCTCTCTCTCTTAAGAAATATTCAACAGCATTATTTTAGAGGTTGAGAGAACCAACAACATTGTGTATTTTTGTTTTTATTTTTTTCTTTTTATTTTTACTCTGTACGGTTTATTATTATTATTATTATTATTATTATTATTATTATTATTATTATTATTATTATTATTTATCTTTATCATTATTATTATTATTATTATTATCATTTGTTTTATTACTTTTACAGTGCTAAGTTAGCGATTATTTGTTTATTATTATCAATAAGTGGTTTTGATATTTTATCATGGTTATCAAATATTTTCAAAGTCATCTTGTAAAAATACTATATTTGACTTAGTATATTTTAAAATACTGTTTTAAAAACCATAAACAAATTTTTTGGATTATTGATATTTTATCTATAAATATTTTTACTTATGAAAGCTAGTTTTTTTAGGGATTATAAATATTTTCTAAAATTTGTATATATAATATTTATTATTTCTTTTATCTTTATTTTTCTTCTGTCCGTAACCAATCCTAATATTTCTGTTCCTTCGCTCATTTCGAGCCCACCTTATGTCGAACCTAACTAACTTGACCGTCCTGGACCCAATGGAACTGTTCGTGCCACCATCAGAGGTCCCCTTGTGTAGTTGTTACACCAAATTTGCAGTTCGTGCCACATTGATCATTGCAGCACACCAGGCGTACTATCAGGCAAGACACCTTGTCATTTGTTGTTTAATTATTTTAGCTCATATTTCATGCATGTTCATTATTTTTTTATGTAAAATAAACTGTGATACATGGCATAACCTGTTAGAATTTACTGTTCAGTTTCTTGCTATGTATTATTTTTTTTACACATTAAACCTAGATTTAAGGGACCACCTTTGTGTGTTGCATTCATGGCCTTGACACATTGTAACACGAAGTTGTGTGTCGCATGTAGAACACGAAAGTGCGTGATTGGCTGGCCACCAGTACGTACAAGCCGTGCGATAGGAATAACCGCTAATAGAGGTTGCATGCTAGTTTGACTTAGCGGTTATAGAGGTTTTCTGTTGTGGATACAACAGAGTAGGCATTGGGAGGGGAGGACAATTCCTTAGCGTATGGGCTTCGATGCACTTTCCCTTTTGTAACCCGTGAGCTCCACCGGAGACGCGGGTCAGATTACCCATGATTACTGACGGCCACTGGCAATTCTGCGGAACGAAATACTCTTACTGATGGGGCCTCTGGTGCCCAAGGGGGACTACGTCGATCCTATTTTGCCAGGGCCCATGCGTATGAAGGATTGTTCTTAACAACATTTCACTTAGAATGGATAGGCACCTTTATCCGTTAGGTACGAGTACTTTTGGTTTGGGTACTTGTATCTGACAGTGGCTTGGAACAAAAACTTGTCGCGGATTAGTTTGTCACATCTTGTCCTTGTTTGGTTGTAGGTGTGGCTTACTACTTCGATGAGAATGTATTGAACCTTGTTGGGGTCCGGATACCATATTGGATTCTTAGCATGGAAAGATACGCTACCGTGAATTAGTTTACCATCTTCTGTCCTTGTTTGGTTGGAGGGATGGTACGCTCGTTCAGTAGGTGCGTTTTGGAACATGTTATAATTCGATTTACCTATTTATTTGAGCAATATTTATTCAGTTTATATGGCATGATATTATGTGTCTTGTTACGTCCCTCTGAGGACTTGGTTGTCTTACCAGGTGTGTGCTATTGTCTTTCGCAGGTGTTCTAGCTCTAGCCGTGATCATCGCTATTTCCTTGAGGATGATTGTATTTGGATTGTCTTCGCTTCGCTCGCCAAATTCATTTCTTTATTTATGTATTTTTCTTTTACTTGTTGGTAGTAGATTTGTCTCCGTCCAACATATTGTATCAAGACAATTCATTATCTTTATATGATGTCTTTTATTCATTTATTTTGCGTGGATGAGATTAGTTATGGTTCTACTGCATTTTACAGCTTATGTATTCATACGAGGCATCCATATATGGGAGTATACTTCGTATGAATACAGCTGGCATGTCTACGTTCCTAGTCCTATGTATTTTGGGACTGAGGCGTTACAATCGTCCTCGCTAAGGCGCGATGCCGTAAAGAACAAATAGGCAACTCTAGAGGAGGTGAATAGAGTTTATGACAATAATGTCCAATTAAAAATTAAACTCTTTCACCAACAGTAAATAATCAGAGTAAATGCGGAAATAGTAAAGAGCAAGAAAGCATACGCAAACACATCCGATTTTAACCTGGTTTCCCTCGTAGAGGACTAGTCCAGGCCAGAGAACTCTAGCTCAGGATTAAATCTACTATTTATGAAATAGTAGTTACACCCCGTACCTTTTTTTCAGAAGAGCACGTCAACTTCTTGCAGAGATCGCAGTGGCGATGCTTAGAATTTTCCAAGCAACTTCTTGAACTCTTGCACAAACTCCTAACTGAAAAGTACTGAGCACTTTGAGTCTTAGGGAGCTTGTGGCTAGTAGATGAGAAGGGTATGGCTTGTATAAGGCTTTAGAGAGAAGAGAAGAGAAGATTGGATGAATAAAAATGAGAGAATACATGGCCTATTTATAGGATACCATACAGGCAGAATTCGGCCAGAATTCTGGTTGAAATATTCAAAAATTTGGCCGTTGGACAACTTGCATCCAGCCAACCCTAAAAATTAGAGTCCTAGATTTTAGGAGGCAGAGTTCGGCCCGAACTCTGTGTGGAGGCAGTATTCGGCCCGAACTCTGTCTCTAGAGCACAGAATAGGTCCAATGGTCCAATGGGCTATTTGGATGTTTGGTGGGGCTTTTGGTTTGAGATATAGGTATAGTCTAAGTCTCAAAATGCTCAGCACAGCTCAGTTTACATAAGTCTAGACTCAAATAAAAATGTAAAATACAGACACAAACTATGAAGCATTGCAGGTACGAGCTGTCGTATGGCTTGTACTGAATTCAGTCTTCATGTGTCGTATTGAAATATTACAAGTATCATGTTGTCAATTGTATCAATATTTGGTTGACTGTGATTTTGTGTCAACAATCTCCCCCATATTGATAATTGACAAAATAATATTTGAATATTCAATATTCATACCTGGACACATTAAAAAAAACAGTAGCATAGCTCCCCCGTAATTAGTGTAGAGCTAGCAATAGCTCCCCCGTAAACATTGCTTTGAACCTGTAGTCCTGATAAAAACAATTTTTCCCAAAGCACATATACACAAAGCCAGAAAAATGATATGATGATGTAATATGAATATAGCAAAATATTTCTTCCCCTTTTGGCATTTATCAAACAACCAGAAATAATGATTGGCAAGCACACCAAAAATAATAATAATAAAATGCATAAACTGATAAACGGCATAATAAAATGTCTCCAAGAGTCACATAATGTGGTCCAATACAACCAAAGTACAGAAATAAAAACAACTACATCAACTAAAAGTGCATAAAAGCATAAACTACGATCCTCAGCAGCAACAAATAGAAATCCACATCCATCATCGAGCTCGTGAAGGCCCAGCATCGTCGGATGGATCAGTGAAGGAATAACGAGGGTCCACGAAAGCCGCATCCAGATCCAGGTAGCAGATAACCCAAGGGTCATCGATACGGTATCCATCGCGTGCAGGGTCCCGCTCCATGGAAATAGGCATAGAAGTATGCCGGGACATAGAGTACCGAATATCGTGCAGTGAGTTGCTAATGGCACTCATCAGCAGGGTAGTCCGGTAGTTAAGCTGAGTCCAGCGATCATCCTCTAAAGTGAATCGATCGTGGAGCATAGTCTCGAGTGACTCAAGAGTAGCAGGAGGAGGAGGAGGATCCCGTCCAAGAGGAGGGGCGTCTGGCTCATCGTCTGAGTGCTCAGACACAACAGGTGAGCCAACTGCTGTCTGAAGCCGCCGTGCCTTAGAGGGGAAGACATGGGCAGGTAGGAACTGGCACTCATCAAGAGGTACATGAAAAGCACGAAAGAGCATAGGAAGATAAAGAGCATAAACCAAGGATCTTGGTTTCTTCCTAGCATTAATCATCCAGTCCATAATGGTACATGAAAGATTAAAAGGAACATAAAAATGGAGGTGATACAAAGCAGAGATTTCAAAGTATGTAACCTCATCGGTCGATCCTGCTTTGGGCAGAATCGTGTTAAAGACGATCCGATGAAATTCATAAAAGTAACCATTGAGAAACTTGGCGAGAAGCTTGCGAGGACGTGTCTTAGGGGTACACAAGTCATCCTTAAAGCTTTCTAGGGATGACCCATCGGGAAATTAAAACTTTCGAGCTTCAACAAGTTTTTCCTAAGAGTTTGGCTCCGGGAGTTCAAGGTGTTCGGCCAAGTCAAAATTATCAAAAGAAATATCAATGCCCGCAACTGTTTGCCATTGATTATAAAAGAACAAAATAATTTTATGGGAGGACTGAACTTTTACTTCATAATACAAACTCGCTCGTACAAAGAAAGCCTAGGGACGAAAACCTAGGTACAACAATCTAAGTACGATTGTTTAGTTTAGATTCTAGGGGGTGACGGTAGAGGCTCGGGAAAGCGACGGCCGCTCTGCCTTACTCCTTAGAGATCAGACGTAGCGTTGGCTCCGGTGAAGAACTTCTCTCAGGATGGGAAGACTCTTCTGTGCGCGCCTTTGTCTCTCTGTGTGTCCAGCCGGGTGGACAGGATCTCCTTTGCAAGGGAATGGTACCTTGCTATATTTTTCTATTTTTTTATCGTGGATCTTTTGCAAGGAAATGGCACCTTGCTATTTATAGGATTGGGGTGTGATCATTAGGGTTTGCAATGATTGTCCCTTAAAAAGTCGACGGCCAATAATTTGGGCTATTAATTGGGATTGCATTACATCTGGGCCATTGACTCTTGATTGCGCCAAATCTGTGTGGTCAATTAATGCTGTTTGTCATGAATCTTTGGAAGCTCGGATCTCCTGCCACGTGTTCAATTTGCTTTAATTACAACAAATCTGATTTGATTTGTGTAATAATGGTGATTGTACTAAATCTGGTTGTTAGGATTTACGAGCAGCCATAACCACGAGGGGATAAGACAGCCACGTGTCTCAACTTGTCATGAGTGGGATGTCTTGACGGAGCTGTATGAACGCATTCTCTAAGTGATCCGCATACGGGTGGTCCCCCACGACTCTAGCCGCATGAAGCTAGCGACCGCATGAAGGTAGTAGCCACATGAAGCGGGCGGCCGCATGAAGCGGACAGCCGCATGAAACGGCCAGCCGTATGAAGCGAGCAGCCACATGAAGCGGACAGCCGCATGAAGCGGGCAGCCGCATGAACGGACAGCCGTTTGAAGCGGGCAACAGCATAAAACGGGCAGCCGCATGGGGATGGCAGCCGCATAAGGGTGGCAGCCGTATAGGTGTTGCAGCCGCATAGGTGTTACAGCCGCATAGGAAACTTTGGAGTCGGTGGATTATGTCAGCTACAAAAGATTTTCTCCTTTTTCCTAGGAACACGCCATCATGCCAGTGCCATTAATATGACTTTATGTCAGGGCTGTCAGTTGTCAGAGCTGCCGTCCGGGCATTGAATGCGGCAATTGCTATGGCCAGCTGTAGGGGAGAACTGTTTAGGGCCACGTGGCTATTTTTTTGAGCCGTATAGAGCTATCCGAGCCGCATGAGGCTCTAGAGGACTTTGAATCGCATGAGTTTCTACTGGATTTTCGAGCCGCATAAGGATCCTTCTGTGGAGCCGCACGGGCATTTCTTTGTTCTTTTCCATGCTTCTACAAGACCCCCTTCAAAGTTTTCAATTTGCAAAATTGAAATATTTTGAATAAGAAGCATGGCTATACATAAGCTCTTCTGGCCGCATAGGGTGTTTCTAGCTGCGTGGCCTTTTTAGCCGCATGGGTCGTTTTTGGCCGCATAGTGTCACGCCCCAGAACCAGAATACTGGAGAGCGGGGGCAGACATAGCCAGCTACGTATATTGAAATGGATAACATCTCGCTATACGGTCACGGCTGTCTAGATACATGAGGGTTTAACTACAAGCCAACGGTCTCCTATGGTCATGAACAAGCCTAGTGTCTCAATCACCAGCAAGTAAGTAAATGTTACAAGATGTATGATCATTAAATATACAATAATAAGGCGTCCCAAATATTACATATTTAGCTGATCATGAAGCTAGTCGTTACAAAATGTGAGGACTAGCAAGAGTTTAGTCATACATGATCAACCCTAGGATCTGTCAATCATGTTACAGCCCGTAGGCAGACAGTAAGTAAGGTGCAATAGAGCTAAACAGGTGCTCGTCGGCTAAACGCCTCAAAAGAATATTTTTACAATAAAGTGGGAGATAAAAAAATAAACCCACTCGTTGCCAGGGTTCCGTCTAGTGGCCACCATCTGGCTGGAAGGTCGGTAGATCCTTTGAAGTTGCTCCAAAATCTGGCCATACAAAACCAGCTGGGTCAGACCCCAGAAAGAGCAAGTGCCACAAGGAAGCTTCACTTAGGAACTAAAACCAGCAATCAGCACAAGAGTATAAATAAAAGTAAGAACTGAAAATAAAGAAAATACATCAGGATGATATACGACGAGAAAACCATGGAACTATTCAGAGAACCAGGTTACAACCCATAAACCAAACAAGGACCGGGGTTGTAACCCTTCGTCTGAACAGAACTTGGAACTCTCACTATTTATCGGTAAAATAAATACAAGCATTCTGGTCATATAGCAATCTGGAGCATGATCAGGACAAGACTAGACTGGTTAAACTCCATCCAATCATTTCACGGCCAAACAAGACCTACGGCTTGATACTTTAACTAACTAGGGTTATCACAGGCCTAGTTACTAGCAAGATGCAGTGAGATTATTCCACAGCCACAAGCCCTGCAGACCATCCAGGTTACCCAGGTTGAAAGATTAGGGTTGAATTCAGGTGGGTACACCGTCCAGGAAACGTATGTACCCTTAAGTAGCTTGAAAGGTGCAACACATGACAGTGTATTAAAAATGTGCCCTACTCGACGGCAGGCTACAGATCCCAAGCACGCCCAGGTAACGGGATTACCTGTAGCTGGGAAATCTCTTCATGACTAATGTATTAATCTAGTTGTTAACCTTAGTCCATTTTAGTAGGTACTCCTGACCGTGGTACTCAGGAGTCCCCTCCTAGACATGATGCAAGACAGGACTGGATTATTTGTACAAGCACAATCGCCCACGGTGTCCAGGATGTTCATTCTTGTCAGGTCATGTCATGTCAGGTAGCCGTCGCAACAGCTGTTCAAGATAATTATGCCAGGTTTATCATGTCAAGTGTTCTTGTCAGGAGTGCGCCACGACGGGCCACTATCAGGTCATGTCAGGTTTTCTTGTCAAGAGTGCACCACTACAGGTCACTATCATGTCATGCTCAGGTACCATTTCCAAACATATTAAACAAATCCATGATTATCAAGTTCATGACAAAAGGCGTAAGGATATAAAATGGACGTAAAATATCTAATAAAATATCAATATTCAGGGCTATAGAATAGTCATGCGGCTAAGTCATGTGCGGTCAGGAAAGGGTAGACTCATGCGGCCCAATTAGGAGAGCGCATGCGGCCAGGGTCACTGGATCCCATGCGGCTAAGACAAGGGGACGCATGCGGTCACGAAGATAGGAAACTCGTGCGGCTGGGGGAATGGGTCTTATGCGGCTAGCTGGCCAATCAGGTACATGCGGCCGGGGGGGAGAAAGTGTGGTTCCATACGGCTCGAGAAGAAGCAACCCATGCGGCTGCGGGGGAAGGGAACCATATGCGGCTCAGAAGGAAAGAGTACTCATGCGGCTGCGGGAAGTAATGCCTATGCGGCTGGGAGCAAGTGTGCATATGCGGCTCGCGAGTGTTGAGTTCATGCGGCTCAGGGTGAAGTCCTCATGCGGCTGGGTCAAGCAAGTCTCATGCGGCCAGCGGGAATGGCGCATGCGGCTGCAGAGTTCAGAACTTATGCGGCTGGGAATTGAGTGAGTTATGCGGCCAGATGAGTTCGGCCCTCATGCGGCTCAAGTACTTCCAGCCATGCGGCTGAAGAGAACACTTGCCGCATGAATATTCATGCGGTCAAGTCAAGCACTGTTCATCTTCTCCAAAATTTCAGAGAAGAAGAACACCATGAGAGCCAAGTCCTCAAGCTCCATAACTCCATCATCCGGAGCCTAAATCCGAACTTCCATAGGTCAAAATAGGGTAGAACGAAATTCTCTACAACATGGAACCATCAAAACTCAAAAATAATAAGATTTAGTAGATCAAAACCCAAAAAATCCGAAAATAATACAAACTTAGATCTACAAGAATCTAGCCAAGAAAAATGGAAATGCCAAGAACTAAAGTAAGTTAAAATGCTGTAAGGAAGAGAATGAAGTAATAAAATTGGAGTTCCTCCATGAAGCAAGTTGCACTTGCCTAGACCTCTCTCTTCCCTCTCTGGTAGGTAAGAAGTAATGAGGAAGAAGAAGATGAGATTAATGAAGAGAGAGAAAAGAATGGGCTAATAAATACAAATGGTGGTGGTAGGTAGGGGGTTCATCCAAGGGTTCATCATGAACCCAAGCAAAACCAAGCCAGGCCGAACCAACCAACCCGAACTAGGAATAGACCAAGCCAAGAAGGAAATGCCAAGTCAGGAAATCATGCAATAAAATACGTACACGTATTCTAAAATACGTAATACGAACAACAGGCATTACAACTCTACCCACCTTAAAAGAATTCCGTCCTCAGAATTTAATCAAGAGGCTAGAGGAGCAATGACAAGCTACATTAATCACATGCAAGCTATAACTATGCGGACAATCACTCATTCAAGCAAGGAATCAAAGGCATGAGGCATAAGAAAGATATTATACCTCATGAGTCAAACAAGTCCGGATATCGTGATCGGATATCATCCTCACGCTCCCACGTTGACTCACCCAAAGAGTGATGACCCCAAGCAACTCGTACTAACTTGATAGTCTTGTTCTTGAGGATCTTCTCTCTCCGATCTAATATAGACACGGGCCTCTCCTCATACGAAAGGTTGGTACCAACAACCAATTCCGAATGATCCAGGATGTGGCTCGGGTCCGGGATATACCGTCGTAATTGGGATACATGGAATACGTCATGCACCTCGTTTAGCAACGGCGGAAGAGCGAGACGATAGGATACATATCCTACTCGCTCCAGGATATCGAACGGTCCTATATACCTAGGACTAAGCTTTCCCCGGACGCCGAAACGAATGACGCCACGGTTAGGCGAAATCCTCAGGAATACATGATCGCCGACCGAAAACTCGAGAGGACGCCGATAAGAATCGGCCCAATGGCGCTGGTAATCTTGGGCAACTCTAAGATGATCTCGGACTCTCCTGACCACCTCAACTGTCTGAGTGATCATTTCTGGACCAAGCATCCGCCTCTCTCTAACATCATCCCAGGCTAACGGGGATCTGCACTTCCTACCATATAGTGCCTCGAACGGTGCCATCTGGATACTGGCCTGGAAAATATTGTTGTACGAGAATTCTACCAGGTGCAAGTGATCTTCCCATGAACCACCGAAGTCAAGTGTGCAAGACCGCAACATGTCTTCAAGAGTCTGGATCGTACGCTCCGACTAGCCATCTGTCTGCGAATGATATGCTGAACTGAACTGGAGACGAGTTCCCAAACTCTCTTGCAAGCTACGCCAAAAGTGTGACGTAAATCTGGAATCTCGGTCTGAGGTGATACTGACTGGCACTCCGTGCAACCTGACAATCTGCCTGAGGTACATCTCTGCTAGCTGAGCCATCGACTGACCAACTTTGAATGGAAGAAAGTGAGCCACTTTCGTGAGCCGATCAACTATAACCCAGATAGCATCTCTACCAGCTGGGGATCTAGGTAGTCCAGTCACAAAATCCATGGTCACATGCTCCCACTTCCATTCTGGAATCGGTAAGGACTGAAGAAGTCCAGCCGGTCTCTGATGTTCAGCCTTGACTTGTTGGCAAACCAAACACCGAAAGACAAACCGAGCTATCTCCCGCTTCATGCCATTCCACCAGAAGTGCTGACGGATATCTCGGTACATCTTCGTACTGCCAGGATGGATGGAATACTGAGAACTGTGCGCCTCTGACATGATCTTCTGCCTGATATCTCCACTGGGTACACAAAGACGCTTACCATGTCGAAGTGTACCATCCTCATGAATGCATAACTCTGGTCTTCGTCCTGCCTCACACTCTGCTCTGAGTCGCTAAAGCTTGGAATCTGCTGACTGCGCCATCCGGATCCTCTCGACTATAGTAGATTGAACTTGCATGCTGGCCATCAATGCTACACTGGAAGGGAGAACAACTTCTATACCCATTTTCTGAAGATCTGCTAACAGCTCTGGTTGCGCTGTTAGAAAATAAACTCCGACTCTCCTGCTCAAAGCATCTGCAACAACATTGGCCTTCCCAGGATGATACTGTAAGTTGACATCATAATCCACAAGAAGCTCCAGCCATCTCCTCTGACGCATGTTAAGATCCTTCTGAGTGAAAACATACTTCAGACTCTTGTGGTCGGTGAAAATCTCTACCCTGTCTCCATACAAATAGTGCCTCCACAACTTAAGTGCAAACACTACTGCTGCCAGCTCCAAGTCATGGGTTGGGTAATTTCTCTCATGATCACGAAGTTGCCGTGATGCATAAGCTATTACCTTCCCATGCTGTATCAGAACACATCCTAAACCTCTACCCGAAGCATCACAATATACTGAGAATCCTCCGGTTCCATCTGAAAGTGTGAGAATAGGAGCTGTTATCAATCCTCGCTTCAACTGCTCAAAAGAACTCTGACACTCCGCTGTCTAAGCAAACTGTGCATCCTTGCGGGTCAACTGCGTCAATGGCGCTGAAATTCGAGCAAAATCTGAAACAAACCGCCGGTAGTAGGCGGCCAATCCAAGAAAACTACGAACCTCTGCAACTGTGCTGGGCACTGGCCATGACTCAATAACCATAATCTTCTGGGGATCCACTTCTACTCCTCCTCTGTTGATGATATGACCCAAGTACGAAATGCGATCAAGCCAGAACTCGCATTTACTAAACTTGGCATACAACTGGTGCTCCCTAAGAATCTGAAGAACAACTCTGAAATGCTGCTCATGCTCCGCCTCACTCTTGCTGTAGACCAGGATGTCATCCAAGAACACGATCATGAACTGATCCAAATAAGGCATGAAGATGCGATTCATGAGGTCCATGAATACTGCCGGCGTATTGGTTGCTCCAAAAGGCATAACAAGGAACTCCCAATGCCCATATCTTGATCTAAAACTGTCTTCGGGATGTCCTGCTCTCTGACTCTGATCTGATGATAACCTGAGCGCAAATCAATCTTCGAGAATACTGAAGCCCCCTTGAGTTGATCAAACAAGTCATCTATCCTCGGAAGAGGGTATATGTTCTTGATTGTCACTGAGTTCAATATACGATAATCAACACATAACCTGGACGTACCATCCTTCTTTTTCACAAAAAGCATCGGGGCTCCCCAAGGTGATCCACTAGCACGAATGAATCCCTTGGCTCGAAGTTCTTCATCATCTTGTACAATATCTCCAACTCTAACGGCGCCATCCTGTAGACTCTCTCTGACACTGGGGCTGTCCCGAGAATCAAGTCAATAGTAAACTCGAACTCCCGCTCTGGCGGCATCCCTGGAAGCTCTTCTGGGAAAACATCTGGGAACTCATCCACTATCCTGGGCAACTGCACTGCTGCTACTGCCATCCGCAATATCGGAGGAGAAGGCTCAACTTCACCTCGGGAAAAGGAAAACTCTGGCTCGCCTGGAATGCTAAAAACAACCCTACCACTACGGCAGTCTATCCTAGCATACTGGTTCCTCAACCAATCCATCCCTAAGACCACATCATAATCGGCCATCGGGAATTCTATCAATCTAGCGGAGAACTCTCTACCGCTAACTACGATCCGACACGAGGAAAACACTCTATCTACTCCCACAAGTCCGTTACCAGTAAGTATATTGAGCCTTACTGATAATGACTCGGGCTCCAATCCTACCCGTGTCGCAAATCGTACAGACATAAAAGAATGCGATGCACCAGAATCAAATAAAGCTGAAGCTGGAAAGGAGTTGACGAGAATAGTACCTGCCACTACCTCTCCTGGTGCCAATCCTTCCTCTGCGGTCATCACCATAGCCTGACCGTGCCCTCGGGGTGCTGGTCCCCTCTGCTGAAATCCTCGCTGCCTACTCTGACTCAAGGCTTGGGCTTGTGCTTGCTGTTGGGGGTTCTGCTGCTGGAATATCTGGGACTGAGGCGGCAAGGGCCTCGACAATGGGTACTGCTGCTGCTGGACCGGAGCTGGTCCTCTCACCGAAGAGCTAGAAAGGTTGGACGATGATGAACCACCCCTATTCGGACAGGATCCAACCCTATGGTCTGGTGCTCCACAGGCCAGACACAATCCTTGCGCCCTGCGACATTCTGCCACTACATGGCCTGGCTTCCCACAATGAGAACATCCCACTGCGGAAGACTGCTTCTGCTTCTGCTGCTGCTTAAGGTGCATCGGAGTGGAATGCTGAACCGACGTCACTGAGGCCGCCCGCCTCGGAGCTCCAATAGTCAAAGCCCTGGCTGCCGGGGCTGGTGCTGAAGACTGATTCATCTGGCCGTGAGATCTCTTCCGACCTCCGGTCCTATCCATAATCCTCTGGGAGGTATACTCATTCCTCCGGGCTGCTCTCAAGACTGCATCAAAAGTCTGATGCTCAAACTGCTCAACTGCTAACAAGATCTCCAGGTGAAGCCCCTGCTGGAACCGCTGGGCTCTATCATACTCGGTTGCCACCAAGGTGGGAGCAAACCGACTGAGTCTCGAAAACTCGGCCGCATATCCATCGACCGTCCTACCTCCTTGCTTCAGATTAGTGAACCTCGTCTGTAGATCATATCGGGCTATAGCATCGAAATACTTGGTCTAGAATCTCTCTCTGAATACCGCCCAAGCAATAGGTGCTGCTAACCCAACGGCCTGAGCTGCCCACCAGCTGCGGGAAAGATCTAACAACTACAGGCGCACAACCGCCACCTTCTCGTTCTCTGGAGTCCTGGCTGCCTCGAGAATCACTTCTGTATCCTGAAGCCAAGCATCTGCCGCAATAGCATCTTCACTACCGTCGATGAATGGAGGGTTCAAGCGCTTGAAGCTGTTGGCCGCGCTGTTACCCTGATGACCTCCTCTGGTCAAAGCTTCCATCACTGCCTGTTGCAAGGCATCTCCACGACGATCTTGAGAAGCTATCAAGGTCCTGACGAGTCCTACTAATGTGCCATCATCAGGTTCGGCAGGCTGAACTGGCTGAACTGGGGGCTCTTCTCCAATAGGCTCGACTCTGGAGGCTACTCCGGAGTGCTGGACTTGATCTCCAGGTTGCTGCTGGTCCGCGGAAGGTGCTCCGCCTTGCTGATCGGTAGGACCACGAACAATGCCGCTGAAGAAGACGACATGGGGAAACAATAAGGAAGGACCAGAACAGATCAACGATACAAGCATATGATCAGGAGAAGAATCCAGGGATTCAGGAGATACGAGCAGAGATCAAGGACGAATACTGATTGAGAAATCTATCTGGGAAACCCTCACATATCTTGATTTACAAGACCTGCATGGGCCACCACTTAAACCATGTCACGCCCCAGAACCAGAATACTGGAGAGCGGGGGCAGACATAGCCAGCTACCTATATTGAAATGGATAACATCTCGCTATACGGTCATGGCTGTCTAGATACATGAGGGTTTAACTACAAGCCAACGGTCTCCTATGGTCATGAACAAGCCTAGTGTCTCAATCACCAGCAAGTAAGTAAATGTTACAAGATGTATGATCATTAAATATACAATAATAAGGCGTCCCAAATATTACATATTCAGCTGATCATGAAGCCAGTCGTTACAAAATGTGAGGACTAGCAAGAGTTTAGTCATACATGATCAACCCTAGGATCTGTCAATCATGTTACAGCCCGTAGGCAGACAGTAAGTAAGGTGCAATCGAGCTAAACCGGCGCTCGTCGGCTAAACGCCTCAAAAGAATATTTTTACAATAAAGTGGGAGATAAAAAAAATAAACCCACTCGTTGTCAGGGTTTCGTCTAGTGGCCACCATCTGGCTGGAAGGTCGGTAGATCCTCTGGAGTTGCTCCGAAATCTGGCCATACAAAACCAGCTGGGTCAGACCCCAGAAAGAGCAAGTGCCACAAGGAAGCTTCACTTAGGAACTAAAACCAGCAATCAGCACAAGAGTATAAATAAAAGTAAGAACTGGAAATAAAGAAAATACATCAGGATGATATACGACGAGATAACCATAGAACTATTCAGAGAACCAGGTTACAACCCGTAAACCAAACAAGGACCGGGGATGTAACCCATTGTCTGAACAGAACTTGGAACTCTCACCATTTATCGGTAAAATAAATACAAGCATTCTGGTCATATAGCAATCGGAGCATGATCAGGACAAGACTAGACTGGTTAAACTCCATCCAATCATTTCACGGCCAAACAAGACCTACGGCTTGATACTTTAACTAACTAGGGTTATCATAGGCCTAGTTACTAGCAAGATGCAGTGAGATTATTCCACAGCCACAAGCCCTGCAGACCATCCAGGTTACCCAGGTCGAAAGATTAGGGTTGAATTCAGGTGGGTACACCGTCCAGGAAACGCATGTACCCTCAAGTAGCTTGAAAGGTGCAACACATGACAGTGTGCTGAAAATGTGCCCTACTCGACGGCAGGCTACAGATCCCAAGCGCGCCCAGGTAACGGGATTGCCTGTAGCTGGGAAATCTCTTCATGACTAATGTATTAATCTAGTTGTTAACCTTAGTCCATTTTAGTAGGTACTCCTGACCGTGGTACTCAGGAGTCCTCTCCTAGACATGATGCAAGACAGGACTGGATTATTTGTACAAGCACAATCGCCCACGGTGTCCAGGATGTTCATTCTTGTCAGGTCATGTCATGTCAGGTAGCCGTCGCAACAGCTGTTCAAGATAATTATGCCAGGTTTATCATGTCAAGTGTTCTTGTCAGGAGTGTGCCACGACGGGCCACTATCAGGTCATGTCAGGTTTTCTTGTCAAGAGTGCACCACTACAGGTCACTATCATGTCATGCTCAGGTACCATTTCCAAACATATTAAACAAATCCATGATTATCAAGTTCATGACAAAAGGCGTAAGGATATAAAATGGACGTAAAATATCTAATAAAATATCAATATTCAGGGCTATAGAATAGTCATACGGCTAAGTCATGTGCGGTCAGGAAAGGGTAGACTCATGCGGCCCAATTAGGAGAGCGCATGCGGCCAGGGTCACTGGATCCCATGCGGCTAAGACAAGGGGGCGCATGCGGTCACGAAGATAGGAAACTCGTGCGGCTGGGGGAATGGGTCTTATGCGGCTAGCTGGCCAATCAGGTACATGCGGCCGGGGGGGGAAAGTGTGGTTCCATACGGCTCGAGAAGAAGCAACCCATGCGGCTGCGGCGGAAGGGAACCATATGCGGCTCAGAAGGGAAGAGTACTCATGCGGCTGCGGGGAGTAATGCCTATGCGGCTGGGAGCAAGTGTGCATATGCGGCTCGCGAGTGTTGAGTTCATGCGGCTCAGGGTGAAGTCCTCATGCGGCTGGGTCAAGCAAGTCTCATACGGCCAGCGGGAATGGCGCATGCGGCTGCAGAGTTCAAAACTTATGCGGCCAGATGAGTTCGGCCCTCATGCGGCTCAAGTACTTCCAGCCATGCGGCTGAAGAGAACACTTGCCGCATGAATATTCATGCGGTCAAGTCAAGCACTGTTCATCTTCTCCAAAATTTCAGAAAAAAAGAACACCATGAGAGCCAAGTCCTCAAGCTCCATAACTCCATCATCCGGAGCCTAAATCCGAACTTCCATAGGTCAAAATGGGGTAGAACGAAATTCTCTACAACATAGAACCATCAAAACTCGAAAATAATAAGATTTAGTAGATCAAAACCCAAGAAATACGAAAATAATGCAAACTTAGATCTACAAGAATCTAGCCAAGAAAAATGGAAATGCCAAGATCTAAAGTGAGTTAAAATGTTGTAAGAAAGAGAATGAAGTAATAAAATTGGAGTTCCTCCATGAAGCAAGTTGCACTTGCCTAGACCTCTCTCTTCTCTCTCTGGTAGGTAAGAAGTAATGAGGAAGAAGAAGATGAGATTAATGAAGAGAGAGAAAAGAATGGGCTAATAAATACAAATGGTGGTGGTAGGTAGGGGGTTCATCCAAGGGTTCATCATGAACCCAAGCAAAACCAAGCCAGGACGAACCAACCAACCCGAACCAGGAATAGACCAAGCCAAGAAGGAAATGCCAAGTCAGGAAATAATGCAATAAAATACGTACACGTATTCCAAAATACGTAATACGAACAACAGGCATTACACATAGGCTCCCTGTCACGTGTGCAAATCTTTTATTGTATTGATTGCCTATGATTTGTCTTCAAATTTGAAGCCGCCTTTTAGGACAGGATCCTAAGAGTTGGCTTTTAAACAACCAGATTGCCTCGACGCCCGAAGAGTCGGTTCGTTTTTTTATGTTGCACGCGGATCGAAGCGTCCGCCGATTCATGAGCCCCCCTCTCCTTCTGCCTATAAATAGGAGCGTGTTAGAATGGAGAGAATTCTTTGCCTTCTCTACTCTTCTTGCCCTAGATTTCTGTCTTCATCTTCCTTCTACGCTCGTTGATTGACAATGGCCCCCAAGTCTTCCAAGGCTGCGACTGCGGCGAAGGGTAAGGGAGTGGCTTCTTCGTCAGCCATGGCGCCTGAAGTTCACCCCGATGTTCACCCCGCCATTGCTGGTAAGGGTCTAAGAAGATCGTATACTTCGAAACCTTACTAAAGACGGCTCTGTTGCATGCTTATGCACAAGCTTTTAATGATCTGTTCGAGTTGTATGGGCCACATGTACGTCCCATGTCCGAGCCGTATGGGATATACCCCATGTCCGAGCCACATGGGAGTTGTCTAGTGGCCGCATAAACACTGGACCGCATAATAAATCTTCGAAAAGGACCGTATAAATCCTTTTGACTCGAGCCGCATGAGGCTCCCTCAAACTGGACCGTAAACTCATCTGGACTTGGGCCGCATAAGGTTGTGCTGAATCTGGCCACCTAATCCTCCGCTCAGTAGAACCGTATAAGCCCACGCTAATCAAAGCCGCATAAGCTTAAGCATAAGCCCACCCTAAACAGAGCCGCATAAGCTTACGTTAATAAGTACCGCATAAGCTTATATTTGAACGGAGCCGCATGGGCTCGTTTAAAGCAGAGCCGCAGAAGCTCGTCTTTAAATAGAGCCGCATAAGCTCATGTAAGCCAAAAGTATTCAGTAGTTTCGTTTTGGCCATCTTTTGATTTGTTCCTTTCTTTTCTTCTTCAGTGAATCTGCCAGTTAATGCTGCTGGAGAACTTCTGGTGGGGCACGCCTAATCTGCTATGTGCTATAGGTATGATCATATAGTCGAGTATATGACGAACCAGCTCCCAAAAGAGCCTTTGGAGAGGCTGAATGCTATCAAGAAGTAGTCCTTTCACTTCCTTTGTGCCATGATAAACTTGGGAAAATTAGATGGGGAATACCTGAAGCCCGCGTTCCTCTTCGGGGATGCTTTGTCTGTGAAGAACACCCGGTCGTTGGATATATCCGAAAGCTGGGATTTTACTCTTGATGGGGTAGAGATCCATATCCCTCCGATAGAGCGTCATTTTCCTTTGTCCTGGTTCAATATGCTACCGCTAGACAGAAAGATGGTAGACTCCTTGACTCCCAGCAAGTCGGGGATGTTTGTGGGAAACATCCATTACAATAGGAACTTGGGGTCAGCATATCCGGGAAGGGAACCGGTCAGTCGGTATGTGATAGGACTTGCTCTAGGTACCTTCATAAACGTAATGGGTCCCAATTTCATGTTCACCCAAGCTGATACATTCCTGAACCAGCTTGCTCAGAAAGGGTCTTATCCCGTCGGCCGGCTGGCATTGTTGAACTGGATAAACCCTATCCCTACGTGGGCCAACTTGACTACGTAGATTTTGCAGAAGTATAAGGCTTTCCTGCGTGAGATCGACCTTTACCACTCTATTCGGGGCACTTGTCATGGTCTTTCCATAAATAAACCGTTGTTAATGGCTCTCTTAGAGATGTACGACCTGAGGACGGGTACCTTCTTCGTGCCCGGAGGGGAGCTGGGACTTGCTCTCCACGAGATGTACGTTGTCTCCAAGCTGTCCTGGGGGGGATAATTTCTTTGAAGTGTACATCCCTACGAGCGAAGAGCTCGAGGATTTGGATCGGCAGTTCCCGGACTTTGTTGTCGTGTATCGGAAGTTGTTATGTCACCACAGTACTTGTCATCAGACGGCTATCAAGAAAAACGGTAGCTCGGAAGGGAGCGCTCCTCACACCACTACCTGGGTCACATACCTATTCACACTCGGTGCCTCAGGCCGGGTTTCTTTCTGAGATCCTCAGACTCATGAGGAGGTAGAACATTTGGTGTCAGCTGCCAAGAGATCGAGGTCCACAGGCAACACCTTTGGGAGTAAGACCGACTCCTTTAGTTATTGAGAGGATCAGCCGCCACTTTATCCTTCCCGCCGTAAAGCTAGTTTTTAGAGTTAAATTGGCCCTTCTTCCGGCCATGGTGTGCAGCATACACCATGGCCTTCACGCCTTTTCATCCAAGGTCATTGCCCGTGATACGGCGATAGATTTTGAGCGTGTAGAGCTGTCATACCATTATCTAATAGGATGGATGCTAATGCACTGCCGGTCTTTGATGAGGCCTAGGGAGAAGATGGCGTTACGGCTGACGATGCTTTCATTTTCCAATTCCACCATCAGCCCTGGTAATACAGCACTATTCCAGCTTGTCGGAGAGCACTGGCGAGAGTGGACGGATATGACTTCTTTGTGTCCATACCTTGTTTTACTGCTGAAGAAGTGAGGAGCCCACATGTTGATGGTACCGAACACCCTCTCCTCCTACCTAAAAAAATATTCCTTTGGCTGCGTAATATCCGTCTAGCGCACCTGGTATATCGTAATCGCAACAACGTCTACCTGGAGCCCTACTTGCCTAGCAGGTTTTTCTGCCAGTTCGGGTATAGCCAGCTATTCTTTGACAGTCCCTGCTCTTGCCTGGGCTTTGAAGGTAGTGTCCTGTATGGTATCAGGGCATGGCATTATTATGACACGGTTCATTCCTGAACCAGCTTTTCAGTCCTTGATGGTGAGTTGCCAGGGGAGATTTTGTATATGGCGGCATTATACCATGTTTTGGCGAGCAAGCCTCCCGTTAATTTTGACCCGAGTACCAGTTTTATCGTAGGTACTGGCTTGAAGGAGAAGCCCAAGGGGTCTAAGAAGAGGAAGAGGAAGGCGAACACAGTTCCCGTGCCTGACTCGGAGTCCACCACTGCGGACGAAGAGAATGATGAGCATGATGCAGATAACTCGTCCCTTCCGGTGGAAGATGTTGGGGCGGATCAGCCGCCTATTATATCAGATGAGATGGTGGCGGATTAGCCGTCTGTTGTACTTGATCCTGTATGGAAACGTAGCAGGCAAATCTTCTCTGTTGGCGGTATTCCTTACTCCCAGAAATGGGCTATAACCAGACGTCGCAAGTTAACTATAAGGGAGCGAAGCAAGGACGCCGACCCCGCTTCGGAGGTAAATCGAGTTACAACCATCTTTATTCAGTTCTTTCTTTCTCCGGAACTTTAACCTTAATCATTTTCCTTTCCTCTCGTAGGTGTCAGAAGAGGAGGAATCTCGCGAACCGGCCACCGTTTCTGAAGTCGGTCTAGCCCTGAACACTTTGATCAATGACATGTGTGTCAAGATTATTTCTGTCGGGGCTCTATCGATTACGGCTGAGGGATCTCAGGTTGCTGAGGTCGCAACTCGAAACGACGGGGGATCCGATGAACCTGCCCCCGAAACTGCTAAATTTTATCAAGGTGACGCTGATCCAGTCGTACCTCCTTCCATGGCAGCTGGGATAGAAGAGCCAGCTGAATTCGGCTTGGGGGGTATTGGTGAGGGGACTATGGCGGTTGTAAGCGAACATCAGCCTCCACAACCCTTTCCTGGTAAGATAAGCCAAATTTTGACTAATGAGGAGGCCCATTCGCTCTATCATCACATCCTTCGGGTTACGTTGATTGATGGTTGCTCTGGACATATAGGTCCTGCCCTTTCAGTACCGATGACGGATATTGTTAAGGTAGGCTCTACCAGCGGGGATTTGGTGGAAGGGAGCGTCCCTCCTCCTCTTTCAACTTAACTTGAGGGGCCTCCTGCTGGATCGAGTTCGAAAGATCATATGGCGGTACCGCCTGGACATGGAGCAATGGTTCCTGCATCTTCTTTTGCTCGTACGACTTCGGAGGTTGACCTCTCAGCCTTACCGAGTATCCATATTGTTCGGGCCGTGGAGGAGGAATTGGCCGCTGTTCAAGCGTCCTTTTTCTCAGAATTTACTTCCCTTGTGACAGGGGCGGCAAGTTCTATTGCGTCTTCTTCGACACTACCAGCCACACTTCCTTTGACACCGTCCTCTACGAAAGTTCTGGATGAGGCATCGTAGGATGTGGTTGATAGTTTCTACCGCCATTTGAAGAGAGGAGTAGACGCTGCTGTGGAGCGGGGGACCCCTTTCGCCTTGGCCCGACAATGGGCCCAAGGCCACATTGACATTCTCAAAACCCTTCCCGGCGGGGCAGGGATAGCTGCACTTTTGGAGCCCAAACTGTTGGAGGCTGATCAGCTTGTGGCCCAATTTCAAGTACTACGACAAGCTGATTTGTCTGCAGTAATTGAGCAGGAGCGGGGGTTCCTCACCAAGATAAGGCTCGCGCGAGATACATCTAAGCCGGTTATAACAAAGGACCTTGGCGACCTGTCTCTCCTGTACAACCAGCTGAGCCGCCGGAGCGAGGTTTGCAGGGCTCGGGAAGCAGCCGCCTCCCAGGGAGTAATCGATACAAAGGAGCAGATTCTCGAGCTTCAGAAGAAGCTGGCTTTCTTGGAGTCTGAGCTTGAAGATTCCCGTACGGACAAGGAGCTGATTATTCAGGATGCCGAAAGGATTTCCAAAGCTTCTGCCAATCTGGAACGTACTCTGAAGAAATTTGAGGAGGGCTGGCGGGCTCACGCGCCCTTGGAAGATGCGGCGCTACTGACTCAGTAGGCCGAGCATCGAGCCAAACAGTGGTTTGAGCGGTCGACTGCCTTGTTGAGGGACCGTCTCAGGGCATTATGTATCGCCGAACAATAGTCGACTTTTTTTCTTCTTTTTGTTTTTGTTGCTTTCTTTTCTTGAGTGGGACGTGGTCCCCAGAACCTGTAGTACTTTTGCCCTTCAAATAAAAGAGTATGCTTTATTCTACCCTTTATTTGTACTGCTTATTCTGTTTGTAGTATTTACCCCATTGGAGAACAGTTTGTGGACTTGTTACCCTTGGCATACCTTGGTTTTAGGTACAGATAACAAGTTGATGGGGATACTTGGAACAAATCCACAGTCAGGTGGCTGTGGACATTCCTGGTATCGGAAAAAAGAATGCCATGGGGCAGCTGGGCCCCCGGGGCATGATAAGAAGTGAGGGGCATCTACTAGGAAACTTTTGTGGTCAACAGTGGACATTTGTGGTCAATAGAGGACATTTGTGGGCCTATTATCCTTGGCGTACCCTGGTTTTTTTGGTACGAATAATAGGTCGAGAGAGAACCAACATACTTACTCAGAGGTAATGAGGACGTGGTAAATATGAGGGTTTCTTCGATGGAGCCTTCCCACTCAGAGGTAATAAGGACATGGCAGGAGTGGGCTCCATAAAGGGAATATAGGACAACTCAGAGGTAATTAGGACATGGAGGTTCTATTTGAGAGCAGTTTATTTTTGATAGAAGGAAAACAACTCAGAGGTAGCATCGACGTGGTTGTTTCGAAAAATTTGTGGATCTATTACCCTTTTGTGCACTAAGAGTGCGGGTATTGGATCATAAGGAGGGAGATCTTTTAGAAAAAAAGTTCAGAGGTATAATCATACATGACTTACTACCTAAAAGACGCGATATAGATTCATCAGTAGTGACCAGAGTGTAAGTTCAGCGGTACCTGCGGGCACATAACTCGATAATCTAGGAGACTTGGAGTCGGCCTGTGAGTTCAGCGGTACGAAAGAGTACATGACTCGTTGCTTCGGAAGATTTATTTTTGGGATGTGAGTTCAGCGGTACCAGAGGGTACGTAACTCATCACTGTGGCATGTTTGTAGTCGGGATGTGAGTTCAGCGGTATCGGCGGGTACATAACTCATCACTTTGGCTAATTTGTAGTCGGGATGCGAGTTTTACGGTACGAAAGGGTACATGACTCATCATTCTGGAGGATGTCATTTCAAATGTAATACTTTTTTAGGAACTTGCCGTTGATGGGCAACACGAGCAAGTCTCCGTTTTGTTTTGCGAGGCGGTAAGCTCCATTGGAGAATACGGCATCAATGATGAACGGGCCTTTCTATTTTGGCTGGAACTTGCCGGTGGTTTTGTGAGTCATAACCATCGGCCTCCGAACTGCCAGAACGAGGTCACCCACTTGGAATGTTCTAATTTTAACCTTCTTGTTGAAGGCTCCGGAGATACGTGCCTGGTACAGCTTGATTCGTTGTTGAGCTAGTAGGCGCTTCTCATCTAGGGCCTCTAATTCTTGTAGTCTGCGATGGTGATTATCCTTCGTCGTCAATCTGTATGTGAGGGCAACGCAGAGTGAGGGGATTTGATTCTCCAGTGGGAGAATTGCCTCGCTTCCGTATACCAGAGAGAATGGTATGTTTCCGGTGGCAGTCCGTACTGTAGTACGGTACGCCCATAAGCATTCATCGAGCTTTTCATTCTAGTCGCGTTTGTTTGATGACACGAACTTCTTGAAAAGCTTGATGATTGTTTTATTGAATGCTTCCGCCAGACCATTAGCCGCCGGGTTGTTTGGCGTTGAAGCAATATTCTAGATTCGGTGTTTGTCGTAAAACCGATAGAAGGCGTGGCTTGCGAACTGCGGACCATTATCATAGATGTTCCTTCCGGGCAATCCAAAGCGATAGATGACGTGATGCTTGAAGGAGCTGATCACGTTTGAAGTCTTTACTTCTGCCAGCGGAACAGCCTCCGCCCATTTGGAAAAGTAATTTGTGATTGCGAGTATGAAACGATGTCCTCGGGACGAAGGCGGAGTGATCAGAATAATGATGTCCATTCTCCATGCTTCGAAGGGCCAGGATGCCACCGTTGGGTGTAGAAACTCGGATGGCTGGTGAATGAAATCTGTGTGTACTTGATAGGCTTTGCATTTTTGTGCATAGTCTATTGCATCTGCAACCATCATGGGCCAGTAGTAGCCCATTCGGCGAAGGCGATCTTGTAGTTTCGGGCCAGGCTGATGGGCCCCACAGATGTTATCGTGAGCTTCACGTACGGCTTCTTTGGCTTCTGTATTTGACAGGCATCGAAGCAGTAATCCATCGTATGATCGCCGATATAGCATTTTCGTCTCTGTATCGTAGAAGAATCTGAGGGAACATCTTCTAATAGAAGTAGCTACCTTCAGATTCTCCGGCAGGATATCGTAGACTACGAAGTCAATGAACGGTTGTCTCCAGTCTGGTGCTTCGTCGACTGGCAGAGCGGAGTAGCTCTCGGCACACTGAAAATTATTCCTGGGACAGACCAACTCATGGCCTATAATGTCAACCAGATGATGAGCATGATTCGAAACTGCTAAGGAAGCGGCAAGACCTGCTAGGGCATCGGCTTCAATGTTTTGGAGCCTGGGAACGTGCTCTATGAAGAACCCCTCCAGGGACGAGATGATGTCGATCGCTATTTGGTGGTAGGGGATGATGTCCTCATGGCGAACCTCGTATGAACCCCGAATCTGATTGATCATTAACTGTGAATCGCCATATGCTTCGAGGTATTCCACCCCCACATCTTTTGCAAGCCGGAGACCAATGAACAAAGCGTTGTACTCGGCCACATTGTTTGAACAGGTCTCCGTGAGGGAATAAGCACGATTGATCACCAACCCAGTAGAAGAAATCAGCACTACTCCGACTCCAGCGACGATGTTGCCCTTGGGCCCGGTTCTAGAAGCGCCATCGAAGAAAATTCGCCATATAGTATCATAGGAGGCCATATTTGAATTAACGACCTCGTCTGGAATCTCTTCGTCTATTTTGGTTGATTCTGAACCTGGATGAGCTGCTAAAAAGTCTGCCATAGATTGACCTTTAACAGCCTTTTGCGGGATGAAGATCATGTGGTAGGGGGACAGTAATATCGCCCAAGTAGCGCGGCGAGAGCTGAGTGCACCTGGTTTAGTCATGAGGACCCTGAGGGGGTTGACTCTTGATATGACATTGTTTGCCATGAAATATAAAAGAGTAGAACAATTATCGGAGGACTGGACTTTTACTTCACGTTACAAACTCGCTTGTACAAAGAAAGCCTAGGGACGAAAACCTAGGTACAGTAGTCTAGGTACAATTGTTTATTTTAGATTCTGGGGGGTGACGATAGAGGCTCGGGAAAGCGACGGCCGCTCTGCCTTACTCCTTGGACGATCGGTATGCAGCCTTGGCTCGGGGAAGATCTGCTTGGCGTTGACGAAGAAACACTCTTCTGGCTCTCCTCGTGTTGCACTTCTGGCTTCTCTCTCTCTCTGTGTATTTTCTCTCTGATTATTAGGGGGAGCTCTCTGTGTATGTATATGTCTCTCATCGCAAGGGAATGGCACCTCGCTATTTATAAGAGTGGGGGACATCATTAGGGTTTAGATGGTTGCACTTTCTCCAAGTGGCGGCGGCCTGATGATTAACCAATCTGGACCATTCGTCTTGAACGTGAAAGATCTGGGCCATTAACTTGGATTATGCCAAATCCCATCAACAATTAATGCTGATTGCAATAAATCTTCGTCATGATGATTTGCTGACATCTGCAAATCTTAATGAATAAATTTGATTCATTCTTCTGCCACGTGTCCCAGATTATTAGGATTTGGCCCAAGATTTGATTGACTTTAGGACACGTGTCCCGTCGTCAATGTTGAGCCGCATGAGGAGTGTCGATGTTTGGGCTGCATGAGGGTTGTCATGACCGAGCCGTATGAAAGAGTTCATGACCGAGCCGCATGAAGAGTCTCTGTACTTCGATCCGCATGAAGGTTGTCATGACCGAGCCGCATGAATATATTCATGACCGAGCCGCATGGGGGTCTTCATGGCCGAGCCGCATGAGAGTCTTCATGACCGAGCCGCATGGGTCTCTCCGTTCTGGCCACATGGACTTTGTTTAGTCTGGCCGCATAGATTTGCCTCAAAGTTTGGTGGACAGCGCCACATTTGTGAAGATTTTCCTCATTTCCTAGGACGATAGTGCTTTTTCGTGTCAGTCATTATGACGACTTTATGCCAGGACTGACAGCCGTCAGAGCTATCAGTTGTCAGAGCATTAATTGTGTTTGAATGACGCTGGGTACAGCCGTTCTAAAAAAAAATGTGGCTTCCCTCTGCGGGCCGCATGGAGTCCACTCGAGCTGCCTATTTGTTTGAGCCGCATGTCCATGTTGGTGACTTTTGAGCCGCCTGATGCTCTTGAGCCGCATGAAGCTCGTCTGATTTTCAGCCGCATGAAGCTTCCTGGGTTCTGTGCCGCATGAAGAATGTCTCAGGTCGTCTCATGACCGAGCCGCATGAGGAATGTCTCATGATCGAGCCGCATGAAGGACGTCTCATGACCGAGCCGCATGAGGAATGTCTCATGACCGAGCCGCATGAAGGACGTCTCATGACCGAGCCGCATGAGGAATGTCTCATGACCGAGCCGTATGAAGGACGTCTCATGATCGAGCCGCATGAGGAATGTCTCGATCAGCCCGTGCACTCGCTTTGTGGGCCCGGGTATCCCGAACACACGAGTGCGTTGGTATCATGTTTGCTCCCTGATGTGGGGCTAATAGAAATACTTGCCCCTCGATCATTGTTGGGAGACTCTTGAGAACCACTCTGTCCATTTGCCGCCGGGGGCTGGACACGGGCGGCTCTGTACAACTTTCCATCAGAGGCCCGCTTAGCGGGACGGTGTTGATGGTCAGAGGTTGGGATAGCTGACTGAGCCCGATGAGCCCGCGCTGCCCTAGACTTCTTCTACTTAGCACCCGAAGGTGCGTAATAGGAAGAGTCCAAGTTTGGAAGGAGGGAAGAGAAGTTGGTGCCCGTTTCAAAGGAGGTAAAGGGGTTCTATTTATAGAATGGAGTGAGCCCTTTCTTCTTCTCCTTTCCGATCTGTCACGCCCCAGAACCAGAATACTGGAGAGCGGGGGCAGACACAGCCAGCTACGTATATTGAAATGGGAACCACCACGATATACGGTCACGACTGTCTAGAAATATGAGGGTTTACTACAAGCCAACGGTCTCTTATGGTCAAGCCTATTGTCTCAATCTCAAGCAAGTAATATAATTACAAGATGTTTGACCACCAAATATACAATAAAGGCATCCCAAATATTACATATCAGCTGATCATCAAGCTAGTCGTACAAAATGCTAGGACTAGCAAGAGTTAAGTCATACATGATCAACCCTAGGATTTGTTAATCATGTTTGCAGCCCGTAGGCAGACAGTAAGTAAAGTGCATCGAGCTAACAGGTGCTCGTCGGCTAAACGCCTCAAAAGAATAACTTTACAATAGAGTGAGCGAAACAAAATTAGAAAACCCACTCGTAGCCCGGGTTCCTTCTAGTCGCCACCATTGGGCTGGAAGCTTGGTAGATCCTCGGAAGCTGCTCCGAAATCTGGCCACACAAAACCAGCTGAGTCAACCCCAGAAAGAGCAAGTGCCACAAGGGGGCCACGAAATAAGAACAAAAGCCAGCAATTAGCACAAGTAAATCTAATATTAAAACTGGAATTTACGAAAGCATGTCAGGATGATATACGACGAGATAACCATGGGACTATTCCGATAGCCAGGTTACAACCCGTAAACCAAACAAGGACCGGGGTTGTAACCCTTCATCTGAACAGAACTTGGTTTCCCACCATTTATCGGTAAGATAATAATGCAAGAAATCAAGACAGGGTACAATCTTGTACTGGATCAAGACATGGTTAGACTGGTTATACCTCATTCAATCATTTACGGCCAAGCAGATACTACGGCTTACTACTTTAACTAACTAGGGTTATCACAGGCCTAATTACTAACAAGGTGCAGTGAGATTGTTCCACAGCCACAAGCCCTGCAGACCATCCAGGTTACCCAGGACGAAAGATTAGGGTTGAATTCAGGTGGGCACATTGTCCTGAAGACAATATACCCTTAGGTGACTCAGAGGGTGCAACACGCGACGGTGTGCTGGAAATGTGCCCTACTCAACGGCAGGCTACAGATCCCAAGAGCGCCCAGGTAACGGGATTGCCTGTAGCTGTGTCAATCTCTTCATGACTACTGTGTTATTCTCGTTATTAACCTTAATCCATTTTAGTAGGTACTCCTGACCGTGGTACTCAGGAGTCCCATTCTAGATATGATGCAAGACAGGACAAGTGGATTTAACAAGCAAGCAAGAAAACCACCCACGGTGTCAAGGCAGGTCAAGTTAAGTTATCAAGATAAATCATGTCAGGGTACTTGTCGGGAGTACGCCACGACGGGCCACTATCATGTCAGGTTGGTCATGTCAGGAGTGCACCACCACGGGTCACTGTCGTGTTATGCTAGTTCCTTGTCATACCAAGCCATGTACAATAGTCATTCCAAACATATTAAGTAAAATCAAGTTCATGACAAAAGGACAATAGAAAAGTCAAGCTTAAAGAAATAAGACCAAAACTCAAGCTTAAAGAAATATCTAATAAAATATCAATATACAGGACAATAAAATATCAATATCTAATAAAATATCAACATACCATGCACCACCACGGGTCACTGTCGTGTCATGCTAGTTCGTGGTATATATCTAATAAAATATCAATATACAGGACAATAGAAAAGTCAAGCTTAAAGAAATAAGACCAAAACTCCAAGAGCTAATGGGTTAAGCAAGGGGGTCAGGGAAGCAGCGTACGAAAAGTTACGCACGCTGAGAGAGCAGCATAGGTGAAAGTCACGCACGCTACAGGAGCAGTATACGTGAAAGTCACGCACGCTCAGGGAAGCAGCATTCGTGAAAAGTCACGCACGCTACAGGGAGCGCTGCATGAAAAGTCACGCACGCTCAAGGAAGGCAGTGTATGTGAAAGTCACGCACGCTCAAGGAAGCAGCATACGTGAAAGTCACACATGCTCAAGGAAGCAGCATACGTGAAAGTCACGCACGCTCAAGGAAGCAGCATACATGAAAGTCACACACGCTCAAGGAAGCAGCATACGTGAAAGTCACGCACGCTACAGGGAAGCAGCATACGTGAAAGTCACGCACGCTACAGGGAAGCAGCATACGTGAAAGTCACGCACGCTCAAAGAAGCAGCATACGTGAAAGTCACGCACGCTACAGGAAAGCAGCATTCGTGAAAGTCACGCACGCTCAAGGAGACACGCTTCCAACAGGAAGCGTACTCAAGTCTGCGTACGCAGCGCTAAAGAGCGCGCGTAGCTCAGTGTGCGTGAGTTAAACAGCTCTGCACACTGCTCACAGTCTTCTCCAAACAGTAAGAACACATGGCTGATACCAAAACTTCAAAAGTTCATAACTTGGCCATCCGAACTCCAAATCCGGATTTCCAAGGCTCCAATTGGAGTGAAACTGAAAGCTCTTCCACATGGAAACATCAGAACTCAAAGAAAACCAACCAAAATGGATCAAAACATATAAAATCCAAAAATAGCAATAACTTAGATCTACATCAACCGAGACTCCAAATCATAAAAACCCAAGAACTAATGTTGATCTCCATGTCCTAAACTAGCAAATGGACAATGAAAAGAGGGTCCACATGTAGTGGCAAGATACACTTGCCTAGGGTTAGGAGAGTTGTAGAGGAAGGAGAAGAAGAAGTGGAAGGAAATTAATGGTGTTTATGAGGAGAGAGAGTGGTAGGTGGGGATATAAAGAAGGGGAGTTGTGGTGGGTTGAGGGTGTAGCATAGGGCTAGGGTATTCCAACACATAAAACTGAACCAAATTGAACCATCTCCAATAAAACCGAGCCAAGCCAAAACCCAAAATACGAGAAATACCGAAATCCAGATACATGCCAAAATCCAGATACGAGTATAAATACGAAATACGTGAAATACGAGAAATGAGGGTGACAACTCTACCCACCTAAAAAGAATTTCATCCTCAAAATTTAATCAAGGAGCTAGAGATTGCCACGACAAGCTACACTAAGTACAGGCAAGTTACACTAAGCAGTTCAGTCATGCAATCATACAATGCCAGCAAGGAAGGGAAAATATAAGGCATAAGAAAGACATTATACCTCACGAGTCAAACAGGTAGGGATATCGCGATCGGATGTCGTCCTTACGCTCCCACGTTGACTCACCCAGAGGGTGATGACCCCAAGCAACATGGACTAATTTAATAGTCTTGTTCTTGAGTATCTTTTTCCTCCGGTCCAAAATAGACACGGGCCTCTCCTCATACGAAAGGTTGGTACCAACAACCAATTCCGAATGGTCTAGGATGTGGCTTGGGTCCGGAATATATCGTCGTAATTGGGACACATGGAATACATCATGTACCTCACTTAGCGACGGCGGAAGAGCGAGACGATAGGATACATCTCCTACTCGTTCTAGAATATCGAACGGCCCTATATACCTAGGACTAAGCTTTCCCCACACGCCGAAGCGAATAACGCCGCGGTTAGGCGAGATACTAAGGAATACATGGTCACCGACAGCAAATTCTAAGGGACGCCGATGAGCATCGGCCCAATGGCGCTGGCGGTCCTGAACAACTCGGAGGTGATCTCTGACCTTCCTGACCACTTCAACCGTCTGGGAAATCAACTCGGGTCCGAGCATCTGCCTCTCCCCGACATCATCCCATGCTAGCGGAGATCTGTACTTCCTGCCATAAAGAGCCTCGAAGGGTGCCATCTGGATACTGGCCTGATAACTGTTGTTGTACGAGAATTCCACCAGGTGCAGACGATTCTCCCATGAACCACCGAAGTCAAGGGTACAGGATCTCAACATATCTTCAAGAGTCTGGATTGTGCGCTCTGATTGACCATCCGTCTGTGGATGATAAGCTGAGCTGAACTGAAGACGAGTCCCCAAACTCTTCTGTAAGCTGCACCAAAAGTGTGATGTGAATCTTGAATCCCTGTCCGATGTGATGCTGACTGGCACACCGTAAAGCCTGACGATATGCCTGAGATACATCTCTGCTAGCTGTGCCGTCGACTGTCCAACTCTGAACGGGAGAAAGTGTGCCACCTTGGTAAGCCTGTACATAATTACCCAAATAGCATCTCTACCGGCCGGAGATCTGGGCAATTCGGTCACGAAATCCATGGTTATATGTTTCCATTTCCATTCTGGGATCGGCAAGGGCTGAAGAAGTCCAGCGGGCCTCTGATGTTCAGCTTTAACCTGTTGGCAAACCAAACACCGAGAGACAAACCGGGCTATCTCCCTCTTCATGTCATTCCACCAGAAATGCTGACGGATATCACGGTACATCTTCGTACCACCCGGATGAATAGAATACTGTGAACTGTGGGCTTCTGCCATGACTTCCTGTCTGATATCTCCACTGGGTACACAAAGACGAGTGCCATATTGAAGGGTACCATCTTCATGGATACATAACTCTGGCCTCTTTCCTACTTCACACTCTGCTCTGAGTTGCTGGATCTTGGAATCTGTTGACTGTGCCACCCTGATTCTCTCAACTATGCTGGACTGAACCTGTAGGCTGGTCATCAATGCCACGATGGTGGGAAAAACCACTTCAATTCCCATCTTCTGAAGATCTGCCAATAATTCTGGTTGCGCCGTCAGGAAATAAACTCCGGCTCTCCTGCTCAATGCATCTGCTACAACGTTGGCCTTTCCGGGATGATACTGCAAATCTACATCATAATCCACCAATAGCTCGAGCCATCTTCTCTGTCGTATATTAAGGTCCTTCTGGGTGAAAATATACTTCAGGCTCTTATGATCAGTAAAGATCTCCACTCTATCTCCGTACAAGTAGTGTCTCCATAACTTTAAAGCAAACACTACCGCCGCCAATTCCAAGTCGTAGGTCGGGTAATTCTTCTCATGATAACGTAGTTGATATGACGCATAAGATATTACCTTCCCATGCTGTATCAAGACACACCCCAATCCTCTGCCTGAAGCGTCGCAATAAACTATGAATCCTCCGGTCCCATCTGGAAGGGTGAGAATGGGAGCCGTTATCAAACCTCGCTTCAACTTCTCAAATGATTCCTGACACTCTGTTGTCCAAACAAACGGCACATCTTTGCGGGTCAACTGGGTCATCGACGCTGAAATTCTTGCAAAATATGAAGCAAACCGCCGGTAGTAGCCGGCCAATCTAAGGAAGCTGCGAACCTCTGCCACTGAGCTGGGTACCGGCCATGACTCGCTAGCTACAATCTTCTGGGGATCCACTTCCACTCCTCCTCGGGTAATAAAGTGACCCAAGTACGAAATGCGATCGAGCCAGAACTCGCATTTACTGAACTTGGCGTACAACTGATGCTCCCTAAGCGTCTGAAGGACGACTCTGAGGTGCTGCTCATGCTCTACTTTACTCTTGCTGTAGACCAAGATGTCATCTAGGAACACGATCACAAATTGATCCAAGTAAGGCATGAAAATGTGATTCATGAGGTCCATGAATACGGCCGACGCATTGGTCGCTCAAAAGGGCATAACAAGGAACTCCCAATGCCCATACCTCGATCTGAATGCTGTCTTTGGGATGTCCTGCTCTCTGACTCTGATCTAGTGATATCCCGACCGTAAATCGATCTTCGAGAACACTGAAGCCCCTCTGAGCTGATCAAACAAGTCATCTATCCTCGAAAGAGGGTATCTATTCTTGATTGTCACCGAATTCAAGGTACGATAATCAACACATAGCCTGGACATACCATCCTTCTTTTTTACAAGAAGCATTGGGGCTCCCCAAGGCGATCCACTTGTACAGATGAATCCCTTGGTCCTCAGTTCTTCAATCATCTTGTATAAAATCTCCAACTCTGAAGGCGCCATCCTGTAGGCTCTCTCTGATACTGGTGCTGTCCCGGGAATCAAGTCTATAGTGAACTCAACCTCCCGTTCCGGCGGCATCCCTGGAAGCTCCTCTGGAAAGACATCTGAAAACTCTTCAACTATCCGGGGTAACTGTACTGTTGCTACTGCCATCTGTAATGCTGGGGAAGATGGCTCCACTGCGCCCCTGGAAAACGAAAACTCTGGCTTGCCGGGGATACTGAAAACAACTCTGCCAATATGGCAGTCTATCCTAGCATACTGGTTCCTCAACCAATCCATGCCTAGGACTACATCATAGTCTGCCATAGGAAACTCTATAAATCTAGCAGGGAACTCCCTGCCGCTAACTACGATCCGACACGAGGAAAACACTCGATCTACCCCCACAAGACCATTACCAGTAAGTATATTGAGCCTCACTGATAATGACTCGGGCTCCAATCCTATCCGTGTCGTGAATCGAGCAGACATAAATAAATGCGATGCACCAGAATCAAACAATACCGAAGCTGAAAAGGAGTTGACGAGAATAGTGCCTGCCACTACCTCACCTGGTGCAACTTCTTCTTCCATAGCCATCATCATGGCCTGACCTTGTCCTCTGGCTGTTGGTCCCCTCTGCTGGAAACCTCTCTGCCTATTCTGGGTCTGAGCTTGGGCTTGTGCATACTGCTGGGGGTGTTGTTGCTGGAATGCCTGAGACTGAGGCGGCAAGGGCCTCGAAGACTGATACTGCTGCTGCTGAACTGGTGCTGGGGCCGGTCCTCCCACCGAAGAGCTAGAAGGGTTGGATGCTGATGAACCACCCCTATTCGGGCAAGCCCCTATCCTATGATCTGCTGCTCCACACGCCAGGCACAATCCCTGCGCCCTGCGACAGTCTGCCACCACATGCCCTGGCTTCCTGCAATGAGAACATCCCATCGCAAAAGTCTGCTTCTGCTTCTGCTGCTGCAGGTAAGTCGGAGTCGAATGCTGAACCGACGTTACTAGGGCCGCCCGCCTCAGAGTTCCAATGGTCAATCCCCTAGCTGCCGGGGCTGGAGCTGATGATTGGTGCATCTGACTATGGGACCGCTTCCTACTTCCGGTCCTATCCACGATCCTCTGGGAGGTGTACTCATGCCTCCTAGCTGCTCTCAAGACTGCATCGAACGTCTGGTGCTCGAACTGCTCAACCGCCAACAAGATCTCCAAATGCAGTCCCTGCTGGAACCGCTGGGCCCTATCAAACTCGGTCGCCACCAAGGTGGGGGCAAACCTACTCAGCCTAGAAAACTCCGATACATAATTGTCGACTGATCTGCCTCCTTGCTTCAAGTTGGTAAATCTGGTCTGCAGGTCATACCGAGCCACAACATCAAAGTACTTTGTCTGGAATCTCTCCCTAAACACTGCCCAAGCAATGGGTGCCACTAATCCCATGGCCTGAGTCGCCCACCAACTGCGAGCCAAGTCCAACAACTATAGGCGTACCACCGCCACCTTCTTATTCTCAGGTGTCCTGGCTTCTTCCAGAATCACCTCGGTATCCTGAAGCCATGTATCTGCGGCAATCGTATCCTCAGTGTCGTCGAAGAAAGGAGGGTTCAATCGCTTAAAACTATTGGCCGCCTGGTTCCCTGGATGTCCGCCTCGGGTCAAAGCATCTTGAACTGTCTGGTACAGGGCGTCGCTTTGACGATCCTGGGAAGCTATCAAGGTTCTGATGAGGCCTACTAAGGTACCATCATCGGGCTCTGCGGGCTGGACGGGCCGAACTGGTGACTCTCCTCCAGTAGGCACAACTCTGGAGGCTACCCCGGAATGCTGGGCTTGATCTCCGGGTTGCTGCTGGTCCACGGGAGGTGCTCCTCCTCGCTGATCGGCAGGGTCAGGTACAGTACCACTGAGAAAGACGACACAGGGAAACAATAAGGAAGGACCAGGACAGATCAACGATACAAGCATGTAATCAGGACAAGAATTTCAGGGATTTGAAAATACGGGCGAAGATCAAGGGCGAATACTGATTGAGACATCTATTCGGTAAACCCTCACATTTCTTGATTGACAAGACCTGCATGGGCCACCACTTAAACCATGTTACGCCCCAGAACCAGAATACTGGAGAGCGGGGGCAGACACAGCCAGCTACGTATATTGAAATGGGAACCACCACGATATACGGTCACGGCTGTCTAGAAATATGAGGGTTTACTACAAGCCAACGGTCTCTTATGGTCAAGCCTATTGTCTCAATCTCAAGCAAGTAATATAATTACAAGATGTTTGACCACCAAATATACAATAAAGGCGTCCCAAATATTACATATCAGCTGATCATGAAGCTAGTCGTACAAAATGCTAGGACTAGCAAGAGTTAAGTCATACATGATCAACCCTAGGATTTGTTAATCATGTTTACAGCCCGTAGGCAGACAGTAAGTAAAGTGCATTGAGCTAACAGGTGCTCGTCGGCTAAACGCCTCAAAAGAATAACTTTACAATAGAGTGAGCGAAACAAAATTAGAAAACCCACTCGTAGCCCGGGTTCCTTCTAGTCGCCACCATTGTGCTGGAAGCTTGGTAGATCCTCGGAAGCTGCTCCGAAATGTGGCCACACAAAACCAGCTGGGTCAACCCCAGAAAGAGCATGTGCCACAAGGGGGCCACGAAATAAGAACAAAAGCCAGCAATTAGCACAAGTAAATCTAATATTAAAACTAGAATTTACGAAAGCATGTCAGGATGATATACGACGAGATAACCATGGGACTATTCCGAAAGCCAGGTTACAACCCGTAAACCAAACAAGGACCGGGGTTGTAACCCTTCATCTGAACAGAACTTGGTTTCCCACCATTTATCGGCAAGATAATAATGCAAGAAATCAAGACAGGGTGCAATCTTGTACTGGATCAAGACATGGTTAGACTGGTTATACCTCATTAAATCATTCACGGCCAAGCAGATACTACGGCTTACTACTTTAACTAACTAGGGTTATCACAGGCCTAATTACTAACAAGGTGCTGTTAGATTATTCCACAGCCACAAGCCCTGCAGACCATCCAGGTTACCCAGGACGAAAGATTAGGGTTGAATTCAGGTGGGCACATTGTCCAGAAGACAATGTACCCTTAGGTGACTTAGAGGGTGCAACACACGACGGTGTGCTGGAAATGTGCCCTACTCAACGGCAGGCTACAGATCCCAAGAGCTCCCAGGTAACGGGATTGCCTGTAGCTGTGTCAATCTCTTCATGACTGCTGTGTTATTCTAGTTATTAACCTTAATCCATTTTAGTAGGTACTCCTGACCGTGGTACTCAGGAGTCCTATTCTAGACATGATGCAAGACAGGACAAGTGGATTTAACAAGCAAGCAAGAAAACCACCCACAGTGTCAAGGCAGGTCAAGTTAAGTTATCAAGATAAATCATGTCAGGGTACTTGTCGGGAGTGCACCACGACGGGCCACTATCATGTCAGGTTGGTCATGTCAGGAGTGCACCACCACGGGTCACTGTCGTGTTATGCTAGTTCCTTGTCATACCAAGCCATGTACAATAGTCATTCCAAACAAATTAAGTAAAATCAAGTTCATGACAAAAGGACAATAGAAAAGTCAAGCTTAAAGAAATAAGACCAAAACTCCAAGAGCTAATGGGTTAAGCAAGGGGGGTCAGGGAAGCAGCGTATGAAAAGTCACGCACGCTGAGAGAGCAGCATAGGTGAAAGTCACGCACGCTACAGGAGCAGTGTACGTGAAAGTCACGCACGCTCACGGAAGCAGCATACGTGAAAGTCACGCACGCTACAGGGAAGCAGCATACGTGAAAGTCACGCACGCTACAGGGAGTGCTGCATGAAAAGTCATGCACGCTACAGGGAGCGCTGCATGAAAAGTCACGCACGCTCAAGGGAGGCAGTGTACGTGAAAGTCACTCACGCTCAAGGAAGCAGCATACGTGAAAGTCACGCACGCTCAAGGAAGCAGCATACATGAAAGTCACGCACGCTCAAGGAAGCTGCATACGTGAAAGTCACGCACGCTCAAGGAAGCAGCATACGTAAAAGTCACGCACGCTACAGGGAAGCAGCATACGTGAAAGTCACACACTCTACAGGAAAGCAGCATACGTAAAAGTCACACACGCTACAGGGAAGCAGCATACGTGAAAGTCACGCACGCTCAAAGAAGCAGCATACGTGAAAGTCACGAACGCTACAGGGAAGCAGCATTCGTAAAAGTCACGCACGCTCAAGGAGACACGCTTCCAACAGAAAGCGTACTCAAGTCTGCGTACGCAGTGCTAAAGAGCGCGCGTAGCTCAGTGTGCATGAGTTAAACAGCTCTGCACACTGCTCACAGTCTTCTCCAAATAGCAAGAACACATGGCTGAAACCAAAACTTCAAAAGTTTATAACTTGGCCATCCGAACTCCAAATTCGGATTTCTAAGGCTCCAATTGGAGTGAAACTGAAAGCTCTTCCACATGGAAACATCAGAACTCAAAGAAAACCAACCAAAATGGATCAAAACATGTAAAATCCGAAAATAGCAATAACTTAGATCTACATCAACAGAGACTCCAAATCATAAAAACCCAAGAACTAATATTGATCTCCATGTCCTAAACTAGCAAATGGACAAAGAAAAGAGGGTCCTCATGTAGTGGCAAGATGCACTTGCCTAGGGTTAGAAGAGTTGTAGAGGAAGGAGAAGAAGAAGAAGGAAATTAATGGTATTTATGAGGAGAGAGAGTGGTAGGTAGGGATATAAAGAGGGGGAGTTGTGGTGGGTTGAGGGTGTAGCATAGGGCTAGGGTGTTCCAACACATAAAACAGAACCAAACCGAACTATCCCCAATAAAACCGAGCCAAGCCAAAACCCAAAATACGAGAAATACCGAAATTCCACAAGTCGAGAAAAATAAAATACATGCCAAAATCCAGATACGAGTATAAATACGAAATACCGGAAATACAGGAAATGAGGGTGACACGATGTGGGACTAAAAGCAATATTTTCCTTGCTTCTACAGGACCCCCTTCAAAGTTTCCAAATTGCAAATTTGGAACACTTTGAATAAGAAGCATGGAAAGTAGATTTGTTTAGGTGTGGCAATCCAATCAGAGGTAGCATGGACATGATAGGGTTGGGTACTTTCGCTGGGGATTTTATGTGGACTTATCATCCTTGGCTTACCTTGGTTTTAGGTACGGATAATAAGTTGAGAGAGAGAACCATGATATTTACTCAGAGGTGGTATGGACATGGTAAATATAAGGTTGATGGTAGATCATTCCTACTCAGAGGTGATATGGACATGGTAGGAGTGAACTCGAATGAGGATACATAGAACAACGTAGAAGTTCTATGCATTGGGTGAAAGAATGATATGGAACAGCTGGGCTCTGAAAGCATGTGATAATGAGGAAAGATGTGGATGTACTAAGGGACCTAGTACAACATTTGTTGTCAGCAGAGGACATTTGTGGGCCTATTATCCTTGGCATACCTTGGTTTTAGGTACGGATAATAAGTTTGATAGGGATACCTAGAACGACTTCGCGGTAAGGCAGATATGGAGGTTTTTGGTATCGGGCGAAAGAATGCCTTGGAGCAGTAATTAGTTTTCTGTTTTCTTTTACTGTTTTTTTTTTTTTTTTGTCAAGGGATGTGATCCCAGATGATGTAGTACTTTGAATTTTGAATAAATGAGCATGTTTCAACTCATCTTCTCTTTTTTGTACTTGTGGTGTTCGTGGATTTGGACCCACTGGAGGATTATTTGTGGACCTGTCACCCTAGGCGTACCTTGGTTTTAGGTACGAGTAACAAGTTTTGGAGAGAAATACCTAGAACAACTTTGCGATAAGATAGCTATAGAAGTTTTTGGTATTTAGGAGAATGCCAGGGAGCAACTGGGCTCTCAGACATGATAGGGAAGTGATAGGCGTGTACTGGAGATCCTAGTACAGTATCTGTGGTCGACTGAAGACATTTGTGGTCAACAGAGGACATTTGTGGTCAACAGTGGACATTTGTGGTCAACAGAGGACATTTGTGGTCAACAGACGACATTTGTGGACCTATTATCCTTGTCGTACTCCAGTTGTGGATACAGATAATAGTTTGAAAGGGAATCGACATACTTACTCAGAGGTAATGGGGACATGGCAAGCATGACGGTTTCTTCGACGGAGCCTTCCTACTCGGAGGTAATGAGGACATGGCAGGAGTGGGCTCAATGAAGAGGGGGTACATAGAACGACTCAGAGGTAGGAGGACGTGGAAGTTCTATGCGAGGGGGCGGTTTGTTTTTGGTGGAAGTAAAAATGACTCAGAGGTAGTGAGGACATAGCCGTTTCGGAAATTTGTGGATCGATTACCCTTTTTGTGCACTGGGAGTGCGGGTAGTGGATCATGAGGGAGGATCTCTTCCAAAAAAAAGGTCAGAGGTATGATCATGACTTGCTATCTGAAAGAGTGACCAAAATGTGAGTTCAGAGGCACCGGCGGGTACATAACTCGATAATTTGAAGGGAAAATGGATGTGAGTTCAGCGGCACCAGCAGGTACATGGCTCGATAATCTGAAATGTTATGGATTGTGATTTCAGCAGTACCAACAGGTACATGACTCGATGATCTGGAGAGAATGTCGTTTAGACATAATATTTCTTCAGGAACTTGCCGTTGACGGGCAACATGAGCAAGTCTCTGTTTTGCTTTACGAGGCGGTATGCACTGTTGGAGAATACAGCCTCAATGATGAACGGGCCTTCCCATTTTGGTTGGAATTTACCGGCGGTTTTATGCGTCATAACCATCGGCCTTCGGACCGCCAGAACGAGAACGCCCACTTGGAATGTTCTGACTTTGACCTTCTTGTTGAAAGCTCCAAAGATGCACGCTTGGTATAGCTCGATTCATTGCTGAGCCAAGAGGCGCTTCTCATCCAAGGCCTCCAACTCCTGTAGCCGACGACGGTGGTTTTCGTCCGTTGTTAACTGATGCGTGAGGGCGACGCGGAGTGAGAGGATCTGAGTCTCTAATGGAAGGACTGTCTCACTCCCGTACACCAAAGAAAATGGTGTATTCTCGGTGGCTGTTCGGACTATGGTGCGATACGCCCATAAGCATTCGCCAAGCTTCTCGTTCCAATCGCGTTTGTTGGATGATACAAACTTCTTGAGCAGCTTGATGATTATTTTGTTGAATGCTTCGGCCAACCCGTTTGCTGTCGGATTGTATGTCGTTGAAGTAATGTTCTGAATGTGGTGCTTATCACAGAACCGGTAGAAGGCGTGGCTTGCAAACTGAGGACCATTGTCGTGTATGATCCTTCGTGGCAGTCCAAAGTGATATATGACATGATGCTTTAGAAAGCTGATCACGTTTGACGTCTTTACTTCTGCAAGCGGGACAGCTTCCGCCCATTTGGAGAAATAATCTGTAATGGCTAATATGAACCGGTGTCCTCGGAAGGAAGGCGGAGCAATTAGACCGATGATATCCATTCCCCATGCTTTAAATGGCCAGGATGCCACTGTCGGATGTAGAAATTCTAATGGTTGGTGAATGAAGTCTGCGTGGACTTGGCAAGCTTTGTATTTTCTGGCATAGTCTATCGCATCGGCCACCATCGTGGGCCAGTAGTAGCCCATTCGGCGAAGGCGGTCTTGCAATTTTGGGCCAGGCTGATGGACCCTACAGACACCGTCATGAGCTTCCCGTACGGCTTCTTTGGCTTCTGCGTTTGACAAGCACCGGAGCAACAACCCATCGTAGGATCGTCGATACAGCATTTTTGTCTCTGTATCGTAGAAGAATCTGAGAGAACGCCGTCTGATGGAGGTGCCTTCCTTTGGATTCTTTGGGAGGATGTCGTAGACGACGAAGTCGATGAATGGCTGTCTCCAGTCAAGCGCTTCGTCTACCGTCTGGGCGGAATAGCTTGCCACGAATTGAACATTATTCTTGGGGTAGACTAGTTCATGGCCTATCACGTCAACCGAATGATGAGCGTGGTTCGGTACTGCTAAGGATGCGACAAGGCACGCTAGGGCATCGGCTTCGATATTTTGGAGTCTGGGGACGTGCTCGATGAAGAATCCCTCGAATGATGAGATGATGTTGATCGCTATTTGGTGATAGGGGATCATGTCTTCATGACGGACTTCGTATGACCCCCGAATCTGGTTGACGATCAATTGTGAATCGCCATATGCTTCAAGATATTCTACCCCCAGTTCTTTTGCAAGTTGGAGACCGATGACTAAAGCGTTGTACTCGGCCACATTGTTAGAGCAGGGTTCTGTGAGAGAGTAGGCGCGATTGATCACCAGCCCGGTAGGGGAAATCAATACCACTCCGACTCCAACAACGATGTTTCCCTTGGGTCCAGTTCTTGAAGCGCCGTCGAAGAACATTCGCCATATGTTATCGTGAGTGGTGTATGCTTTTCGTCGTCAGAAGACATCTTGATTTGGTTGTACCCCAAGAATCCATCCATGAATGACATACGTTTGAAACCGCATATGTTGTCAATCATGATGTCTGTGATAGGGAGGGGGAATTCATCTTTCGGACATGCCTCATTCAGATTGTGGAAGTCGATACAGATTTGGATCTTTCCATTCTTCTTGAGGACTGGAACTATATTGGCGACCCAATCCAGATGTTGTTCCTCACGAATAAAGCTGCTGGCTATTAGTTTGTTGACCTCGGCTTCGATCGCATCCATGACACCTGGGCAGAAGTGCCGTTGTTGCTGTTTGACTGGCTTTGCATCTGGCCGTATGTTGAGCTTGTGAAGAGCTATATCGGGGTTTAACCCTGGCATGTCTTCATAACTCCATGCGAACACATCAATATATTCTCTGATAAGTTCCAGCAGCGATTCTCGCTCTTCGTCTGTTAAGCTTTTACTGACAAAGATTGGCTTTGGAGAGGATTCGCTGCCGAGGTCGACCTGCATAACCTCATCTTCGGTAGGAGGTTTTCTCTGCTCGAATCACTTTTCCCATTGTGCATCCACCTGTTGGGCCTACGGTTCTAGTTCGAGGATTTCATAAATGTCTTCGTCTTCTTCATAAGCGTCAGCGAATGCCATATTGGCTGACAGGACCTGTCTGAATGTCTTCAATACTGGTGTCTGAATCGGAGGTTGGTGATCCGGTTGAATGTGACTGCCAGTCACACTCTTCGTCTGAACTCTCAGGTGTCGTCGTGGGAGTTACATACCCTAGTCCACATCGAGTTTTGCTATAGTAGTCCCGAGGTTTGCCAGCAGGGACTGGAAGCTTTAAAGGTAGTCGCCGTCCGGTGCCGTAGTTCAAGCCTGGTGTAGTCTCCAGATTATATCCCTATTTTTGTATGAGATATTTGGCCTGGGGACTATAAAGATACAGAGGCAGTCTCCCGGTGTCTAACCCAAGATTGACTTCTTTTATGGTGAATGGACGCGGTTCGTCTTTTCGGCCGAAGATGATTGGGTGATCCCCTCCCTCGATTATGCGATAAGCGTCTTCCGCTGGAATAAGTTAGATTGTGGTGTGCACATTTGTTACTTGTGTGTGTAGGTGGGTGCCTATACCATGTTCCAATGCGTACATTGTACAAAGCTTATTAAGCTCGATATAGTTCAAAGATAGCCCTTTATTGATGAAATAAGGTATCTTTTCTAGGGGGATTACATCATCTACGGAAGGAACATCAGTGTTGGCAGCCACATACTTGGCTAGCTCCGGTTCCTCTTCGGCTACTGTAACGCCCCAGTCCCAAAATACGTAGGACTAGGAACGTAGACATGCCAGCTGTATTCATACGAAGTATACTCCAATATATGGAAGCCTCGTATAAATACATAAGCTGTAAAATGCAGTAGAACCATAACTAATCTCATCCACAAGAATAAAAGAATGAAAGATCATATAATGAGATTAAATTTGTCTTGATACAATATGTTGGGCGGAGACAAATCCACTACCAACAAAATAAAGAAAAAGTACATGAGTAAAGATATGAATTTGGCGAGCGAAGCGAAGACGATCCAAGTGCAATCATCCTCGAGAAATAGCAATGAACACGGCTAGAGCTAAAGCACCTGCAAATGACAATAGCACACACCTGGCAAGACAACCAGGTCCTCAGAGGGACGTAACAAGACACATAATAGCATGCCATATAAACTGAATAAATATTGCTCAATAAATAAGTCAATCGAATTTATAACATAGTCCAATACGCACCTACTGAACGAACGTACCATCCCCCCAACCAAACAAGGACATGAGATGGTAAATTAATTCACGGTAACGTATCTTTCCATGCTAAGAATCCGATATGGTATCCGGACCCCAACAAGGTTCAATACCTTCTCATCGAAGTAGTAAGTCACACCTACAACCAAACAAGGACAAGATGTGACGAACTAATCCGCGACAAGTTATTGTTCCAAGTCACGGTCAGATACAAGTACCCAAACCAAAAGTACTCGTACCTAACGGATAGGGTAGCCTACCATTCTAAGTGAAATATTGTTAAGAACAATCCTTCCTACGCATGGGCCCTGGCTAAATAGGATCGGCATAGTCCCCCTTGGGCACTAGAGGCCCCAGCAGGAAAAGTATGTGTCATCAACCCCGTATCTCCAGCGGAGAGTCCAGGTCACAAGGGAAGTGCATCGAAGCCCATACGCTAAGGAGTTGTCCTCCCCGCCCAATGCCTATTATGTTGTATCCACAACACAAGACCACTATAACCGCTAAGTCAAACTAGCATGCAACCTCTATTAGCGGTTATTCCTATCGCACGGCTTGTACGTACTGGTGGCCAGCCAATCACGAACTTCCGTGTTCTACATGTGACTCACAACTTCGTGTTTACAACGTGTCAAAGCCAATGAATGCGACACACAAGGTGGTCCCTTAAATCTAGGTTTAATTTGTAAGAAAATAATACACAGCAGGAAATATAAGAGAACAGTTATGCCATGTATCACAGTTTATAAAGAAAATAATAGACATGCATGAAATATGAGCTAAAAATAATTAAACAGCTAATGGCAAGGTGTCTTGCCTGGTAGAGCGCCTGGTGTGTTGCGATAATCATGGTGGCATGAACTGCAACTTTGGTGTAACAACTACACAAGAGGACCTCTGCTGGCGGTACGGATGGTTCCATTGGGTCCAGAAGGGTTGATTTAGTTAGGGTGGACATAATGAAGGTACGGAGTTGGCTAGGGTATGGGGAGAATGGGATTGGTCGTGGAAATGAGGAAAATCAAGAATAATATATATGGTATTTAGAGAATTATTTATAACATTCGAGAAAGAAAATAATTATACTAGTTAAAATAGTTTTTAGATTAAAAAAAACATAAAATTACTTTGCACAAACTTTAAGTCAAAATAAATTTGTAGGGCAAAAGTCATATATATAAAAATCATAAAATAATAGAATAATATATTTTATGTTTCGAAATCAAATTTTGAAAAGAATAGATATAGGACAAGCCCATATAACATATATTTTAGTACAAGGTAAGTGTTTCAGGAAATTATTGTATATTTATTAAATAACAAAATTCTAATTATAACAATATATCTATTTACATATATACATTAGATAAACATTAATAAAATAACAATAGTATTAATAAATAAGTAAATAATTAAATAATTTAAATAAATAAAAACAATGTGGTTCTCCACAGCAACCAATTCGAAGGGAAAGGACAAAAGGGATTAGAGAGGTGAACAGTGAGAGAGAAAGAAATAATAATGATAATAATAATAATAATAATGATAATAATAATAATAATATATAACAGAAAATAAAAGAAATAATAATAATATTAATAATAATTATTATTATTAACCAAAAATCACTGTTTCTTCTCCACACAGAAACGAAGGAGCAAAAGAAGAAAAAAAAATTTAGTCAGAAGAAGAGGGGAGGTCTCGGGATGGTTTTAGAGAGAGAGAGAGCGGAAGAGAGAGGGTGAGGAGGAGAGAAAGAGGGGAACGGCGAGAGAAGAGGGAGGGCGCTGGGATCGTAGGCCACGCAGTGAGGCGAGGGAAGACAAGCGGCGGAGCTCACCGCCGGTCGCTCACACGCGCGGGCGGAGCGGACGAGAGGGGTTCGAAGGCTGGTGACGACGCCGGCGGAGCATCCTGAGCTCGCGGGGGCGCTCGAGGCGGTCGGCCGGAGGCGGAGCGTCGTCGGAGCGGTCCGGCAGAGGTGAATCTAGGGTTTTTCTTTTCTTTTGGGGTTTTGGGTGAACAGCGATCGCCGGAGACGGCGAAGGGCGCTCGGCGGAGGGAAGAGGGGAAGTCGGCCGGGAGGGGGATTCACGGAGGGGGCGTTGGTCTGCGACGGCGTGGCGAAGTCGACGGAGGAGGGTGAAGGAAAGGAGAGGGCGGAGAGATCGTCCGGCGGTGGCGCGTTAGCAGGTGGCGGCGGCCTTGGCGGACAGGTACGTTTTAGGGTTAGGGTTTATTTCTCTTCTTCTATGATGGGTTTTCCGGCGATGGCCGGTGGTGGTGATTTGGATGGGGCTTGGTGTCTGTGGGTGGCGTCGGGAAGGTCGGTGGCGAGGTGGCTGCGGGTGGCGGACAGGGGGCTGGGTTGAGGCTGGCCGGAGTTGGCGGGGTGGTTCCGATGATGGTGTTGGTAATGGTGGTTGGAAGATGGCCGGGGCGGCGAGTTGTCAGTGATGGTGATGTCGGAGTTGGTGGTGACAGTTGTGGTCCGTGGTGGCGGTGGATACGTAGGGTGGCTGTGGTTGGCGGGGTGGTTGAAAGCTATGCTAGGTTTAGGATTTTTATTGGTGTCGGGGTGTGTCCGACACGGGAAATAAATAATGTAAATTGTAATTGTAAAAATGGAATAAGAATTTGGGACGTGGAACACGGACACGAGGCACGCACATGAGGATGGATGGAACACCGACACGAGGCACGATTGGGTTGTGAAAATTTGTGGAGAATTTATGGCTTGTGAAAAATAATGGAGGAGTACCTGCCTATATTTATAGGATGTGGGAATTCCCATTGGGATAGGAATAGGATTAGTTTAAACCCAATTTGGATATTTCCAATTTAATTTAAAAGCAATCAAATCAATATCCAAATCCAAATCTAATTTCAAGTTAAATATCTAATTTAAATCAAATTAAATTTCTAGTATAAAATCCATGTGATAAATTAATTTTAAATATTTAGCTATTTAAATAAATCCAAAATATTCAAATCAAGATTTGAATTGGTACAATATTTTCAAAATATGTTTTCTAAAAAATGCTATAATAATAATTTCGAAAATGCACTATTATTTAAAATAACTAATAAATAATTACTAAATATATGTATGTACAAATTATATTTTTCTATTATACCATTTAATAGAAAAAAAATTTATTATTATAACTGTATAAATGTAAGGCTTTTTATAAAAGTCACAAACTAGCAAATAATAGCTAGAAATAATTTTGTCTACATTAAAAATAATGTTTTTTCAAAAATATGTACGCTCGCACATATTCGCACTCGACGATCAAAATAATTTCGTGCACGACGTACAATACGACTATGCGACGTACAATACCATAAATTTTAACACAGTACTAAATTTAAAAATAAAATAATAAAAAAAATAGTAGAAATTTAGGGGTTTTACATCCTACCCAACTTAAAAGAAATTTCGTCCTCGAAATTAAGAATTAGTAGGGGGTGAGAGGACAAGGGGGTATCAATAGGGTACAATCAATAAGGCTCAACAAGATCATGTCATAAGAAGTCGTGATTTAGATCATTGAACGAGGGTCATAGTAGGGTCGAGGAGAAGGAAGAGGAGTTTAGGATGAAGTTATAGCAACATCGAGTGAGAGTGGTCATAATTGATAGGACGGCTAGAGACGTTTCAAGTATTACGCCTTCGTCCTTCGAAAAACTAGTGAAGGCGAAAGCAATTTAGAGTTCGAAGAAGGCGTTTATCGAATGCGAATACATGATTCAAGGGCGACCGAAAAGAATTTCAAAGGAATTGTCAAGGCAGTCGTGGATGGATTGTAAAGGCCAGTTTAATTAAGTTCCATCCCCGTAGAATAATCGATAAAAGCGAACCAAAGTGCACTCGGTTGATCAGACCATTATGCACCGGTTCTGATTAGACAATCTGTTAGTTGAGGCCTCCAATAACTTATGTCATGAACAAGCTTGATAAAGAATTGAGCTTGCAAAAACTAGGCTACATTAGCGTCATTAGTCTAGGTAGAAAAAAAAAATATGCGCACGAGATTAAGATTGAAATAAAGTACAAATATGAATAGTCTAAGAGTCATAGGAATCTAAGTCTTGTTTATTCCTATACCATCATTCTACGGTTTTATCGACCAAGGCTTGGTTGACCAAATGGGTTAAGGTTTTCTAATTTCTAGAATCTAAGTAGACTTGCTAAGATAGGTTGCAAAGACAAGGGTTTGCTAGGTCATAAGTTATTCTACCCAACTTAAATTTAAACTAATGGTGTTTTGGGACAACTAACTAGTAGGGTCAATCTCTAGCAAGCACGAAGGGAGGATAAGAATAAGGATAGAAGGAATCAAGCAAGATGCAATCGATGAGTCAAGCGGTAGATTGAAGAAAGGAAAGAGGTCAAGTATGTGGATGAGATCCTAGAGTTCTAATCCTATTCGCAGGCTTGCTTGGTACGGTAAAGTAACCAAACAATTTATCTTGACCTGCATGGGCCACCACAAAAACATGTAACGCCCCAGTCCCAAAATACGTAGGACTAGGAACGTAGACATGCCAGCTGTATTCATACGAAGTATACTCCAATATATGGAAGCCTCGTATAAATACATAAGCTGTAAAATGCAGTAGAACCATAACTAATCTCATCCACAAGAATAAAAGAATGAAAGATCATATAATGAGATTAAATTTGTCTTGATACAATATGTTGGGCGGAGACAAATCCACTACCAACAAAATAAAGAAAAAGTACATGAGTAAAGATATGAATTTGGCGAGCGAAGCGAAGACGATCCAAGTGCAATCATCCTCGAGAAATAGCAATGAACACGGCTAGAGCTAAAGCACCTGCAAATGACAATAGCACACACCTGGCAAGACAACCAGGTCCTCAGAGGGACGTAACAAGACACATAATAGCATGCCATATAAACTGAATAAATATTGCTCAATAAATAAGTCAATCGAATTTATAACATAGTCCAATACGCACCTACTGAACGAACGTACCATCCCCCCAACCAAACAAGGACAGGAGATGGTAAATTAATTCACGGTAACGTATCTTTCCATGCTAAGAATCCGATATGGTATCCGGACCCCAACAAGGTTCAATACCTTCTCATCGAAGTAGTAAGTCACACCTACAACCAAACAAGGACAAGATGTGACGAACTAATCCGCGACAAGTTATTGTTCCAAGTCACGGTCAGATACAAGTACCCAAACCAAAAGTACTCGTACCTAACGGATAGGGTAGCCTACCATTCTAAGTGAAATATTGTTAAGAACAATCCTTCCTACGCATGGGCCCTGGCTAAATAGGATCGGCATAGTCCCCCTTGGGCACTAGAGGCCCCAGCAGGAAAAGTATGTGTCATCAACCCCGTATCTCCAGCGGAGAGTCCAGGTCACAAGGGAAGTGCATCGAAGCCCATACGCTAAGGAGTTGTCCTCCCCGCCCAATGCCTATTATGTTGTATCCACAACACAAGACCACTATAACCGCTAAGTCAAACTAGCATGCAACCTCTATTAGCGGTTATTCCTATCGCACGGCTTGTACGTACTGGTGGCCAGCCAATCACGCACTTTCGTGTTCTACATGTGACTCACAACTTCGTGTTTACAACGTGTCAAGGCCAATGAATGCGACACACAAGGTGGTCCCTTAAATCTAGGTTTAATTTGTAAGAAAATAATACACAGCAGGAAATATAAGAGAACAGTTATGCCATGTATCACAGTTTATAAAGAAAATAATAGACATGCATGAAATATGAGCTAAAAATAATTAAACAGCTAATGGCAAGGTGTCTTGCCTGGTAGAGCGCCTGGTGTGTTGCGATAATCATGGTGGCATGAACTGCAACTTTGGTGTAACAACTACACAAGAGGACCTCTGCTGGCGGTACGGATGGTTCCATTGGGTCCAGAAGGGTTGATTTAGTTAGGGTGGACATAATGAAGGTACGGAGTTGGCTAGGGTATGGGGAGAATGGGATTGGTCGTGGAAATGAGGAAAATCAAGAATAATATATATGGTATTTAGAGAATTATTTATAACATTCGAGAAAGAAAATAATTATACTAGTTAAAATAGTTTTTAGATTAAAAAAAACATAAAATTACTTTGCACAAACTTTAAGTCAAAATAAATTTGTAGGGCAAAAGTCATATATATAAAAATCATAAAATAATAGAATAATATATTTTATGTTTCGAAATCAAATTTTGAAAAGAATAGATATAGGACAAGCCCATATAACATATATTTTAGTACAAGGTAAGTGTTTCAGGAAATTATTGTATATTTATTAAATAACAAAATTCTAATTATAACAATATATCTATTTACATATATACATTAGATAAACATTAATAAAATAACAATAGTATTAATAAATAAGTAAATAATTAAATAATTTAAATAAATAAAAACAATGTGGTTCTCCACAGCAACCAATTCGAAGGGAAAGGACAAAAGGGATTAGAGAGGTGAACAGTGAGAGAGAAAGAAATAATAATGATAATAATAATAATAATAATGATAATAATAATAATAATATATAACAGAAAATAAAAGAAATAATAATAATATTAATAATAATTATTATTATTAACCAAAAATCACTGTTTCTTCTCCACACAGAAACGAAGGAGCAAAAGAAGAAAAAAAAATTTAGTCAGAAGAAGAGGGGAGGTCTCGGGATGGTTTTAGAGAGAGAGAGCGGAAGAGAGAGGGTGGAGAGGAGAGAAAGAGGGGAACGGCGAGAGAAGAGGGAGGGCGCTGGGATCGTAGGCCACGCAGTGAGGCGAGGGAAGACAAGCGGCGGAGCTCACCGCCGGTCGCTCACACGCGCGGGCGGAGCGGACGAGAGGGGTTCGAAGGCTGGTGACGACGCCGGCGGAGCATCCTGAGCTCGCGGGGGCGCTCGAGGCGGTCGGCCGGAGGCGGAGCGTCGTCGGGGCGGTCCGGCAGAGGTGAATCTAGGGTTTTTCTTTTCTTTTGGGGTTTTGGGTGAACAGCGATCGCCGGAGACGGCGAAGGGCGCTCGGCGGAGGGAAGAGGGGAAGTCGGCCGGGAGGGGGATTCACGGAGGGGGCGTTGGTCTGCGACGGCGTGGCGAAGTCGACGGAGGAGGGTGAAGGAAAGGAGAGGGCGGAGAGATCGTCCGGCGGTGGCGCGTTAGCAGGTGGCGGCGGCCTTGGCGGACAGGTACGTTTTAGGGTTAGGGTTTATTTCTCTTCTTCTATGATGGGTTTTCCGGCGATGGCCGGTGGTGGTGATTTGGATGGGGCTTGGTGTCTGTGGGTGGCGTCGGGAAGGTCGGTGGCGAGGTGGCTGCGGGTGGCGGACAGGGGGCTGGGTTGAGGCTGGCCGGAGTTGGCGGGGTGGTTCTGATGATGGTGTTGGTAATGGTGGTTGGAAGATGGCCGGGGCGGCGAGTTGTCAGTGATGGTGATGTCGGAGTTGGTGGTGACAGTTGTGGTCCGTGGTGGCGGTGGATACGTAGGGTGGCTGTGGTTGGCGGGGTGGTTGAAAGCTATGCTAGGTTTAGGATTTTTATTGGTGTCGGGGTGTGTCCGACACGGGAAATAAATAATGTAAATTGTAATTGTAAAAATGGAATAAGAATTTGGGACGTGGAACACGGACACGAGGCACGCACATGAGGATGGATGGAACACCGACACGAGGCACGATTGGGTTGTGAAAATTTGTGGAGAATTTATGGCTTGTGAAAAATAATGGAGGAGTACCTGCCTATATTTATAGGATGTGGGAATTCCCATTGGGATAGGAATAGGATTAGTTTAAACCCAATTTGGATATTTCCAATTTAATTTAAAAGCAATCAAATCAATATCCAAATCCAAATCTAATTTCAAGTTAAATATCTAATTTAAATCAAATTAAATTTCTAGTATAAAATCCATGTGATAAATTAATTTTAAATATTTAGCTATTTAAATAAATCCAAAATATTCAAATCAAGATTTGAATTGGTACAATATTTTCAAAATATGTTTTCTAAAAAATGCTATAATAATAATTTCGAAAATGCACTATTATTTAAAAGAACTAATAAATAATTACTAAATATATGTATGTACAAATTATATTTTTCTATTATACCATTTAATAGAAAAAAAATTTATTATTATAACTGTATAAATGTAAGGCTTTTTATAAAAGTCACAAACTAGCAAATAATAGCTAGAAATAATTTTGTCTACATTAAAAATAATATTTTTTTCAAAAATATGTACGCTCGCACATATTCGCACTCGACGATCAAAATAATTTCGTGCACGACGTACAATACGACTATGCGACGTACAATACCATAAATTTTAACACAGTACTAAATTTAAAAATAAAATAATAAAAAAAATAGTAGAAATTTAGGGGATTTACAGCTACCCCCTGTATAAATGAAGACTGAGAGGACGACCTGGTCAACTTGATCTTCAGAGGTTCAACTGGTGGAGCAGAACGTGGAGTTGTCGGCAGACTAGCAACCCCCTAGCTTGGTACTCGATACTGGGCGGGGAGTGGTTGGTTCGCTAGAAGTCCCAGGCCTTGCATCAGGGTGACAAATCTTCTTGGAAAGATGTATCGTCATTGGCTTGTCCAAGGGATTGAGCTTCTCCTTTTGCGGCAGACCGATTTTTGGCAGCCTGATTGCTAGTGGCCCCGTTGTAGGTCTCGGCACTTGGCCCAACCTCGACAGTCGGATTATCATCTGTTCTTCTTGTGTCGAGAGACTGATCGCGTCCTTACGCAAAGTGGCCGTAAGGGGTGCGGACTTGCCTGGCTTGCGAGCCTGGAGGTGGATCGTCAACGGTTCTTCTGATCCTGTGGCTGTCTCGGTACGAGCTCGTACATCTTCTTGACCAAGGTGTCTCTTTGATTTTTCGTACAAGCAGGAGTCTGAGTAGTAAGATTCGACTCCTTTGAAGGGATCGATATCAGCAAATTCCGTCCTCACGAAGCTGTGTTTGTCAACATACTTGAAGCACTGGTGCAGCGTAGAAGGCACGATTATATAATCGTGTATCCATGGGCACCCCAAAAGGATGTTGTAAGAAGTGTCAGCATCTATGACGTAGCAGGTGACTTCTGATTGGAGATCGCCAATCTGACACTTCAGGCGAATCTTTCCAATTGGGTAGCTCATGCCCGAATTGAAACCGCTAATGGCGGTGCTTGTAGGCGTCAGACGATGCATCGAAATACGAAGATGATGTAGCAGACCCTTCGAAATGATGCTTATGGACGACCCAGGATCAATGTGCATCCGGTCTACTTTCACGTCGCCGATGTATCCGGTGTAGTATAACGGGCGATCATACAGGTTGGTTTTGATGAGCATGTCCTGCGGAGAAAAGACGATATTGGGCATCGCTCTCGTACACGTACTGTCTTGGAGATCTGTAGGTTGATTTTCTCTCGTGAGGTTGACTTGAGCCAAGTATGCGTCGACATTTTGGAGTGCATCGTTCAAGGCTGCGCGGACATCCTTTGAGAGCCGCAGGAGTTCATATAAGGATAATTTGGCCGGTGTATTGGCCAATTGCGCTAGTATATCGAAGTTGTAGGGCCTCTCCAGTCCCTGAGGTGTCTCTTTCCGGAGGGATTTGTCGAAGTGAGTCTCCTTCGGCCTAGGCTTGTCGGTCGTCGGAGGCTGAGGGGGCCCTGGAGCGTCAGTGGTTGCTGGAGGATGATCATCAGTCGAGTTCTCAGCCACAGGTTGGGATTGTGCTCCAGATCGAGTAACGACGGCCGTGACTTCTTCCACATCTGCCGAGATGGTACGGTTGGATCTGACTTTTCTACTTCTTTTCTTATGAATGGGAGGCGGCGTGGACTGAGTCACCTCGTGGACCAGGTCCGGATGGACCCACATGATTTCTCCTCGTGATATGGTGAGGGGTAATAGACCAGCGGCTTGATCACGAGCAGGCGGAAGATTAGCAATTTTCATCGTCACCAGAGGGATGGGTATGACACCGTCTTGAGTCTCCGTTGGAGGGAAGCTGTCAAATTATACGGACACCATGTTGGATGCTACGGTTACCTCCTCGAAATCGATGGCCAGAGCATTCGAATCGATGAGGTTTTGGATATATCATTTCAGTTGGTAGCAGTCGTGTGTAGCATGGTGGACGTAGCGGTGGTAATGGCAGAACTTTGGATTCTCTAGATCTGCAGGTCGAGGCTCCCGTCTCGGTGGAGGAAACTGAATTCTGTCTCCTTGTATGAGCATGTCCAAGATAGGCTTGATGTGGCCATCTTCGAAAGAATAAGTGATTTGAGGCCATTGTTTGTCTGCTGGTTGTGACTCAGGCTTCTGGGCTGTATCGGCCACCATGGCTTGCTTGCCTCTGTTGTCCCGATTGTTGGGGGGCTACTCCCATTGTCGTTGTTGGGGCTGGAACGCTTGCCCTTGTTCTCTCCCTCTGAAATGTACAACCCCAGTTGGCGAGCCTTTCTCAACCGTTCTTCGGCACTTGTGGCACTGATGATAAATGCCTTCCAGTCCTTGAATTGACTTTCGCCCATCCAGAGACTAATTGTTGGAAGCAGTCTCTTTTGGCAAATTTCAATTAAAGAGGAATCTGGATTTCTGGAGGGCAGCTTCATGGCGGTTTGGCAGAACCGCTCAATGTAGTTCCTTGTCAGCTCCTTCTTCCCTTGGACGACGTCCATGAGGGTGGACGTGGTGACGTCCTACCCTACTTCGTAGAATCTCTCCAAGAACAGGCGCTTAAAGCCAGCGAAGGAGTGGATGCAGTTGTCCGGCAGATTGCGATACCAGTCGAAGGCGACTCCTTCCAATGCCCCAATGAATAATCGCGTGAGGATAGCATCATCATGGGGCAGATGGTCGGTGGTGACCTCGAAGTAAGTGATGTGCTGACTTGCTGAGGTCTTGCCATCATATGGGTTGATATTGAACGGCTTATATCTTGGTGGGAATGGAACATCCCTCCATTCAGCAGGATATGGTTGCCGTATTCTGAGATCTTGAGAGTTTTTTTCGGGCGTGGAACATGGCTCGGAGCTCGTGAACCTCTCTTCTTACTTCTCGGGCCTCATCTGTCGCGGTAGGGGCCGTTATTTCGGGAGGATTATTGCCCAGGTTCGGTGCTGCTGAATTTGAATCTACATTGATTGTGGGAAACTTGCTTGTTTGGCCAGGTATCACTCCCTACAGAGTAGGAAGAGCCGCTTTGATCTCGTCTACAGAATTGACCAAGGCGTGCAGTATGGCCTCCAAAGTGTCGATGCGTTGGCGATCACTGGAGCCACCTTGGTTGCTGTCCGTCATGAACACCGTCCTTATATGAGGAGTGATGGAAGGAACGGTAGAGGATGTGCCCTCCGAGTCATACCCATGCACCGAAAAGTCATCGGGGTCGGTGGGAATATTCTCTTCGGGTTCAGACTCGAAGGGAACAGTACCTCCAGCCTCGGGGACATCGGCGTCTGTTGTATCTGATAGGAAAGTTGTTTCCCCGGGCTCGTCTCCTTGAAACATCGGATTATTGTGGATGTTCAGAGGAGTGCTACCCCCAGTTCCCACGACCCCCAGCGATGTGGACGATGAATCTCCCATTGCAGCAGATTTTGTCTTTGAACGGGTGTGTTGGAATACTCCGGTGGAGGACAACCGTTTAGACGACAGTTTCTTAGCTGTAGTGGTTGATATCTTGGGGCTGGAGATGCTTGTCTTCTTTCCTCTCCCCTCGGCAGGGACTTTCTGAGTAGAATTGCAGGAGACAATAGGAGGTGCCTCATCCTCCGAGCTCGGATGCTGTAGTCTTTGGAAGACGGAAGGCCGATCTTCTGTCACTGCCGCGTTGTTGCAACAGCAGTTGACGATGATCTGGGTGCAGTGACGTCCGTGTGAGGACTCTTTGTACACCACGGCCCCTTCTCTTTCCTTGCGTTTGTGGAGGATAGCCTCACGCAGGTCAGAGGAACCACTTTGTCCGTTCGCCGCCGGGGGCTGGGTTCGAGTAGTTCTGTACAACTTCCCATCAGAGGCCCGCGTGATAATCAGCGGGATGCCCCGATGGTCATAGGTTGGGGTAGCTGACTGGGCTTGGTGAGCCCACGCTTTCCTAGACTTCCTCCTTTTAGCACTTACGGGTGCGTAATAGGAGGAGTCCAAGTTGAATACCACAGAGTCTGGCTTATCACCCAGAGAACCATCAGGGTCAGGACCGCATGAGAGACGGTCGAAGACTGATCGAGAGAAGCGTGGAACGGACGCTATGCGGCTAGAATTAGGTTCCGTGCAGGCTGTCTGGATACGGTTGTCTTCTGCTGTTGGATGAGTTGTTCTTGTGCGACTAGGAGCCACGACCGTGCAGGCTGGCCGCATGCGGTTGGCAACTGTGGCCGTATGGGTTTTCTGTAAGCGATTAACTTCTATAGCCGCATGAGTTTCATCCATGTGGTTGGCAACTGTAGCCGCATAAGCTATGCGGCTGACAGATGTGGCCGCATGAGTTTTCTTTATGCGGCTGGCGGATGTAGCCGTGTGATCTTTCTCCCTGCGGGTAATACCCTTATGCGGCTCGGATCGCATAGAGTTCCTCTTTGCCCCTGCAAGTCCAGCATCATAGTATTTTCTTCTGTCGGACTTGGGGACAGCAGAGTTGTCTACGGTCTGAAGTGGGGCCGCAGGAGAGTCTTTCTCGTCGTCTTGAGCAACAGAGGGCATCCCATCGAGGGCTTGGGGAGGAGCAAATGTTTTTGGCCTCCAGTCTTTACGAGCCTTCGTCTCGCGGGTACGCTTCTGGACGGGGCCAGCGCTTCCTTCGGAAAGCATCTCTTCAAACGCCTGTTGGTCGAAGCGGACGACCATCTTTTGTTGCATGGAGCCAAGTTTTGCTACATCCGACTACGTCACCAACTCCTCAGCTGTGGAGAAGTTTGTCCCTAGCAGAGTCGCCATCGTGTTTGCCATGAAATATAAAAGAGCAGAACAATTATCGGAGGACTGGACTTTTACTTCACATTACAAACTCGCTTGTACAAAGAAAGCCTAGGGATAAAAACCTAGGTACAGCAGTCTAAGTACAATTGTTTATTTTAGATTCTGGGGGTGACAATAGAGGCTCGGGAAAGCGATGGCCGCTCTGCCTTACTCCTTGGACGATCGGTATGCAGCCTTGGCTCGGGGAAGATCTGCTTGGCGTTGACGAAGAAACACTCTTCTGGCTCTCCTCGTGTTGCTCTTCTGGCTTCTCTCTCTCTCTCTGTATTTTCTTTCTGATTATTAGGGGGGAGCTCTCTGTGTATGTATATGTCTCTCCTCGCAAGGGAATGGCACCTCGCTATTTATAAGAGTGGGGGACATCATTAGGGTTTAGATGATTGCCCTTTCTCCAAGTGGCGGCGACCTGATGATTAACCAATCTGGACTATTCATCTTGAACATGAAAGATCTGGGCCATTAACATGGATTATGCCAAATCCCATCAACAATTAATGCTGATTGCAATAAATCTTCGTCATGATGATTTGCTGACATCTGCGAATCTTAATGAATAAATTTGATTCATTCTTCTGCCACGTGTCCCAGATTATTGGGATTTGGCCCAAGATTTAATTGACTTTAGGACACGTGTCCCGTCGTCAATGTTGAGCCGCATGAGGAGTGTCGATGTTTGGGCCGCATGAGGGTTGTCATGACCGAGCCGTATGAAAGAGTTCATGACCGAACCGCATGAAGAGTCTCTGTACTTCGAACCGTATGAAGGTTGTCATGACCGAGCCGCATGAATATATTCATGACCGAGCCGCATGGGGGTCTTCATGGCCAAGCCGCATGAGAGTCTTCATGACCGAGCCGCATGGGTCTCTCTGTTCTGGCCGCATGGACTTTGTTTAGTCTGGCCGCATAGATTTGCCTCGAAGTTTGGTGGACAGCGCCACATTTGTGAAGATTTTCCTCATTTCCTAGGACGATAGTGCTTTTTCGTGTCAGTCATTATGACGACTTTATGTCAGGACTGACAGACGTCAGAGCTATCAGTTGTCAGAGCATTAATTGTGTTTGAAAGACGCTGGGTACAGCCGTTCTAAAAAAACACGTGGCTTTCCTCTGCGGGCCGCATGGAGTCCACTCGAGCTGCCTATTTGTTTGAGCCGTATATCCATGTTGGTGACTTTTGAGCCGTCTGATACTCTTGAGCCGCATGAAGCTCGTCTGATTTTGAGCCGTATGAAGCTTCCTGGGTTCTGTGCCGTATGAAGAATGTCTCAGGTCGTCTCATGACCGAGCCGCATGAGGATTGTCTCATGACCGAGCCGCATGAAGGACATCTCATGACCGAGCCGCATGAGGAATATCTTATGATCGAGCCGCATGAAGGACGTCTTATGACCGAGCCGCATGAGGAATGTCTCATGACCGAGCCGTATGAAGGACGTCTCATGACCGAGCCGCATGAGGAATGTCTCGATCAGCCCGTGCACTCGCTTTGTGGGCCCGGATATCCCGAACACACGAGTGTGTATGTATCATGTTTGCTCCCTGATGTGGGTCTAATAGAAACACTTGCCCCTCGATCTTTGTTGGGAGACTCTTAAGAACCACTCTGTCTATTTGCCGCCGGGGGCTGGACACGGGCGGCTCTGTACAACTTTCCATCAGAGGCCCGCTTAGCGGGACGCTCTTGATGGTCAGAGGTTGGGACAGCTGACTAAGCCCGATGAGCCCGCGCTGCCCTAGACTTCTTCTACTTAGCACCCGAAGGTGCGTAATAGGAAGAGTCCAAGTTTGGAAGGAGGGAAGAGAAGTTGGTGCCCTTTTCAAATGAGGTAAAGGTGCTCTATTTATAGAATAGAGTGAGCCCTTTCTTCTTCTCCTTTACGATGTGGGACTAAAAGCAATATTTTCCATGCTTCTACAGACATAGATGGTTTGTCCCGTGACGTAGTATCGCGTCTTCGGAATGGCAAAAACCAGAGTAAGGCACTCTTTCTCTACGACAGTGTATCGATGCTCCGGCCCCATCATCATTCGGCTGAGGTAATATATGGCTTATTCGTGGCCTTCTTCGTTATTTTGTACTAGCAGAGCACTGAAAGAATGTTCCATCGCTCGTACATAGAACAAGAATGGTCTTCCAGCAATCGGGGCTACCAGAACTGGAGGGTTCGTCAGGTATTCCTTGATGCTGTCAAAGGCACGCTGGCATTCTTCATCCCATACGAATGAAATACCTTTCTTCATAAGGTGGGTGAATGGTTAACATCGTCCGAAGAGGTTAGAGATAAACCTCCTGATGTAGGCTAGCCTCCCTTGAAGGCCTCGGAGTTCACGAAGATTTCTCGGGGTTCCATCTCCATGATTGCCTTCATCTTCTCAGGGTTTACGTGGATACCCTGGGAGGTAATGATGAAACCCAAGAACTTCCCGTTGGATACGCCCAAGAAGGATTTTGTGGAATTCATTTTCAAATTACGTGCTCGCATCATGTCGAACACTGTCCTCAGATCATGTAGATGATCTTCCTTAGAGCGGCTTTTGACGGCGATATCGTCGATGTAGCATTCCACTGTCTTGTACAAGTGGTCTCTAAAGATGATGCTCATAGCTCTTTGATAGGTGGCGCCAGCGTTCTTTAAACTGAAAGGCATGACTGTTTAGCAGTACGTGCCAATTGGTGTTCGGAATGATGTATGCTTTTCGTCGTCAGAAAACATCTTGATTTGGTTGTACCCCGAGAAACCATCCATGAATGACATACGCTCAAAGCCGCAGGTGTTATCGATCATGATGTCTGTGATAGGGAGAGGGAACTCATCCTTAGGATTTGCCTCATTCAGATTACGAAAGTCGATGCAGATTCGAATCTTTCCACTCTTCTTGAGGACTGGTACTATTTTGGCGACCCAATCAGGATACTATTTCTGACCGATGAAGCTGCTGGCTATCAGTTTGTTTACCTCGGCTTTAATGGCATTCATGACGTCAGGACGGAACTGACGTTGCTGTTGCTTGACTGGTTTTGCGTCCGAACGGATATTAAGCTTATTAAGTGCAATCTCGGGGTTCAGTCCTGGCATATCTTTGTAGCTCCAGGTGAACACTTCGATATATTCTCTGACGAGTTGTAGTAGTGATTCTCGCTCTCCGTTTGTCATATTCTTGCTGACGAAGATGGGCTTTGGAGAGGACTCATCACCGAGATCGACTTGTACAACCTCATCCTCGGTGGAAGGATCTCTTTGTTCGAACCGCTTCTTCCACTATGCGTCTAGTTGTTGTGTCCGTGGCTCTAGCTCAAGAAGTTCGAAAATGTCTTCATCTTCTTCGTAGGCATCGGCAAGTGCCATATTGACGGACCAGACATGGTTGAGCATGTTCCCGATGCTGATATCTGAATCGGAAGTGGGTGATCCGATTGAGTGTGAATGCCAGTCGCATTCTTCGTCTGATCTTTCAGGTGTCGTCGCAGGTGTAACATAACCTAGCCCACATCTGGTTTTGCTGTAATAATCTCGTGGTTTCCTAGTAGGGGCCGGCGACTGTAAGGGTAACCGCCGTCCGGTGCCATAGTTTAAGCCTGGTGTAGTTTTCAGATAATATCCTTATTTTTGTATAAGGTACTTGGATTGGGAACTATACAGATAAAGGGGCAATCTCCCGGTGTCGGGTTCGAGCTCAACTTTTTCTATCTTGAAGGGATGTGGATCATTCTTCCGACCAAAGATAATTGGGTGATCCTCTCCCTCGATTATGCGGTAAGCGTCTTCTACTGGAGTAAGTTGGTTCGCGGTATAGACATTTGTCACTTGTGTGTGCAGGTGAGTGCCTATACCGTGTTCCATAGCATACATTGTACAGAGCTTATTAAGCTCGAAATAATTCAAAGATAGCCCTTTATTGATGAAGTAAGGTATCATTTCCAGCGGGATTACATCATCTGCAGATGGAACATCAGTGTAAGCAGCCACATACTTGGCCAGCTCAGATTCTTATTCAGCCACCCCCTGTGTAAATGCAAACTGAGAGGAGGACTTGGGCAACTTGATTATCAGGGGCTCCATGGGTGGAGGAGAATGTGGAGTTGTTGGCATACTAGCTACCCCCAGTTTGGTGCTAGTAGTCCCTGGCTTAGTGCTCGGTTGCCGATTCATCCTGGGAAGACGAATTATCATCGGCTTGACAAAGGGATTGAGCTCCCTTGTTTGTCGCTGGTTAGCTTTAGGTAGCCTGACTGTCAGTGGCTCTGTCATGGGTCTTGGCGCTTGGCCAGACCTCGGCAGTCGGATTATCATCTGTTCCTCATGTACGGAGAGGCTAATTGCGTCCTTACGTAGAGTGGCTATAAGGGACGCAGTTATGCCAAGCTTACGGGCTTGGAGGTGGATCATCAGAGGTTCTTCTGATCCCGTTGCTGCCTCAGTTTGAGCTTGAGTATCTCCTTCGGTAATATGCTTTTTTGACTTTTTATACAAGCATGAATCTGAGTAGTAGGATTCGACCCCTTTAAAGGGATCGATATCGGCAAATTCTGTCCTCACAAGGCCGTGCTTGTCGACGTACTTGAAGCACTGGTGCAGTATGGAAGGCACGATCTTGTAATCGTGTATCCAAGGATGCCCCAGGAGAATATTATAGGAAGTGTCCGCATCTATGACATAACAGGTTACTTCTGACCTAAGGTCGCCGATTTGGTACTTTAAACGAATCTTCCTGATTGGATAGCTCCTGCCCGAATTAAAACTGCTAATGGCGGTGCTTGTTGGCGTTAAGCGATGCATTAGGATGCGCAGATGGTATAGCAAGCTTTTCGGGATAATGCTTATGGAGGACCCGGGGTCAATATGCATCCGATCGACCTTGATATCGCTAATATACCCAGTATAATACAGGGGGCGATCGTGCAGGTTGGTCTTGATAAGCATATCCTGTGGAGTGAAGACAATGTTGGGCATTGACCCCGTGCAAGCGCTGTCCTGGAGATCTACTGGTGAGTCCTCCCCGGTGAGATTGGAGTGAGCCAGATATACGTCTGCATTCTGGAGTGCTTCGCTCAATGCGACGTGGACATCCTTGGAGAGCTTCAAGAGCTCGTATAGTGATAATTTGGCCGGTGTGTTGGCCAATCGTGCCAGGATGTCAAAGTTGTATAGCCTTTCTAGCCCATGAGGCGTCTCTCTTCGGAGAGGTTTGTCGAAACGAGTCTCTTTCGGCCTGGGCTTGTCGGTCATCGAATGCTGCGGAGGTCCTGGAGCATCAGCAGCTGTCGGCTGATGATCTTCAGCCGAGTTACCCGATGGAGGTTGAGTTTGTGCGCTGGAGCGGATAACAACAGCAGTAGCTTCTTTGACCTCTGTCGAGATCGTACGACATGATTTGACTTTCCTATTCTTCTTCCTGCTGGCGGATGGGGGTACGGACTGAGTCACCTCAGGTACCAAGTCCGGATGGACCCACGTGATCTTCCTTCGCAATGTAGTAAGGGGTACTAGACCAGCAGCTTGGTCTCGGGGAGGTGGAAGGTTAGAGACCTCGATCTTTGCTCTGTGGACGGGTACTACTCCATCTTGAGTCTTTGTCGGAGGAAAGCTGCCAAATTGTACTGACATCATGTTGGCTGCCACGGTCACCTCTTTGAAATTAATGGCCAGGGCCTTAGAATCGATGAGATGTTGGATGTATCGCTTTAGCTGATAGCAATCATGTTGTAATGCCTGTGGTTCGTATTACGTATTTTGGAAATACGTATACGTATTTTTTTGTATTGTTCCTTGTTTAGTTTTTTTGGCTTGGCTTAACTCTCGGTTTGAGTTTTTCTTGGTTTGGCCGGCTGGTTGCTTGGTCCATCATGGACCAAGGTGAACCCCCTACCTACCACCAACCCATGATATTTATTTCCCCACCAACCTTCTCTCTCCTCCATAACTCTCATTTATTTCTTCTTCTTCTTCTTCCTTCCTCTCCACAACTCCCCAACCATAGGCAAGTGCAACTTACTTCCACAAGAGAACTCATTTTATGGTTCCATTAGCTTCTTCTCATGATTCTAAACCACATTAGAACTTGTCATTTTCCATTTTGAGGCTTTGATTCTTGTAGATCTAGAGTTTTGCTATTTTTGGATTTTTGGTGGTTTTGATCTATTAAACTTCCTTGTTTTCAAGTTTTGATGGTTCCATGTTTTAGAGCATCTCTTTCTACCCAATTTTGACCTTTGGAAGGTTGGATTCGGACTTGTTTTGACCAAGTTATGAGCATTTGGAGTTTTGGGTTCCATCCTTGGTGTTCTTACAGTTCTTGCTGTTCTTGCCCTCTGGAGAAGACTGTGAACAGTGAGCTAGCTTTTTAGCTTATGCCGCTGAGTCGTACGCTGCTCTTTAGTGAGCGTACGCGTGCCTTCGTACGCTGCTCTTTAGCGAGCGTACGCGTGCCTTCGTACGCTGCTCTTTAGCGAGCGTACGCGTGCCTTCGTACGCTGCTCTTTAGCGAGCGTACGCGTGCCTTCGTACGCTGCTCTTTGGTGAGCGTACGGTCACCTTGATACGCTGCCTGTTGGCAGCATGTCTTGAGCATACGCTAGCTTGAGCGTACGCGTGCCTTGGTACGCTAGCTTGAGCGAGCAAGGCGTACGCTGGCTTGAGCGTACGCTAGCCTATCTTGTCACCCTGGTTCAACCCGAGAGCTTTGTGACCCCCATACGCTGCCTTTTACGCTGCCCTTTGGAAGCGTATGCTTACCTGAGCGTATGATTACCTGAGCTTATGGCCTTTGGCAGACTTGATCTTATATTAGCAGGTCAGTTTGATTTTATTTTCCTTATCCTGGATTTATAGCCCTGTATATTGATATTTTATTAGAAATGATAATTCCCGAAATTACTTGATATGTTTAGAAATGATACCTGAGCCTGACACGATAGTGACCCGTAGTGGTGCACTCCTGACATAATGACCTGATGGTGGCCCGTCGTGGCTCACTCCTGACTAGTATACTTGACATGATAACCTGACATGTTATATCTCGATAAGCTGTTACGACGGCTACCTGACATGACATGACTTGACAAGAATGAACATCCTGGACACCATGGGTGATTGTACTTGTACAAATAAACCAGTCCTGTCTTGCATCATGTCTAGGAGGGGACTCCTGAGTACCACGGTCAGGAGTACCTACTAAAATGGACTAAGGTTAACAACTAGATCAATACATTAGTCATGAAGAGATTTTCCAGCTACAGGCAATCCCGTTACCTGGGCGCGCTTGGGATCTGTAGCCTGCCGTCGAGTAGGGCACATTTTCAGCACACTGTCATGTGTTGCACCCTTCAAGCTACTTAAGGGTACATGCGTTTCCTGGACGATGTACCCACCTGAATTCAACCCTAATCTTTTGACCTGGGTGACCTGGATGGTCTGCAGGGCTTGTGGCTGTGGAATAATCTCACTGCATCTTGTTAGTAATTAGGATTGTGATAACCCTAGTTAGTTAAAGTATCAAGCCGTAGTTCTTGCTTGGCCGTGAAATGATTGGATGGAGTCTAACCCGTCTAGTCTTGTCCTGATCCTGTTCCAGATTATTGAACGACCAGAATGCTTGTATTTATTTTACCGATAAATGGTGAGAATTCCAAGCTCTGTTCAAACGAAGGGTTACAACCCCGGTCCTTATTTGGTTTACGGGTTGTAACCTGGTTATCTGAATAGTTCCATGGTCATCTCGTCGTATATCGTCCTGGCATGTTTTCCTTATTTGTAGTTTTTTTTTACCATTTATTTATATGCCTGTCTTTACTATATTATTCATATTCCTGTGCTGATTGCTGGTTTTAGGTCTTAAGTGAAGCTCCTTTGTGGCACTTGCTCTTTCTGGGGTCTGACCCAGCTGGTTTTGTATGGCCAGAATTCGGAGTAGCTCCAGAGGATCTACCGACCTTCCAGCCAGATGGTGGCCACTAGACGGAACCCTGGCAACGAGTGGGTTTATTTTTGGATCCCCCACTTTATTATAAAAATATTCTTTTGAGGCGTTTAGCCGACGAGCACCTGTTTAGCTCGAATGTACTTTTATTTACTGTCTGCCTACGGGCTGTAACATGATTAACAGATCCTAGGGTTGATCATGTATGACTAAACTCTTGCTAGTCCTAACATTTTGTAACGACTAGCTTCATGATCAGCTGAATATGTAATATTTGGGACGCCTTATTATTGTATATTTGATGATCATACATCTTGTAACATTTACTTACTTGCTTGTGATTGAGACACTAGGCTTGTTCATGACCTTAAGAGACTGTTGGCTTGTAGATAAACCCTCATGTATCTAGACAGCCGTGACCGTATAGCGAGGTGGGTTGCACTTCAATATACGTAGCTGGCTATGTCTGCCCCCGCTCTCCAGTATTCTGGTTCTGGGGCGTGACATGGTTCAAGTGGTGGCCCATGCAGGTCTTGTAAATCAAGATATGTGAGGGTTTACCGAATAGATGTCTCAATCAGTATTCGTCCTTGATCTCTGCTCGTATCTTCAGAATTCCTGGATTCTTGTCCTGATCATATGCTTGTATCGTTGATCTGTCCTGATCCTTCCTTATTGTTCCCTATGTCGTCTTCTTCAGCGGCATAGTACCTAACCCGGCCGATCAGCAAGGCGGAGCACCTCCTGTAGACCAGCAACAACCTGGAGATCAAGCTCAGCATTCCGGAGTAGCCTCCAGAGTCGTGCCTTCTGGCGGAGAGCCACCAGTCCAGCCAGTTCAACCTGCAGAACATGATGACGGCACTTTGGTAGGTCTCGTCAGGACCTTAATAGCTTCCCAAGAACGTCGTGGAGATGTCTTGCAACAGGCAGTGGCGGATGCTTTGACTAGAGGTGGTCATCCAGGGAACAGCGCGGCCAACAGCTTTAAGCGCTTGAACCCTCCATTCTTCGACGGTAGTGAAGATGCTATCGCGGCGGATGCATGGCTTCAGGACACAGAAGTGATTCTAGAAGCAGCCAGGACTCCAGAGAATGAGAAGGTAGCCGTGGTGCGCTTGCAGTTGTTAGATCTTGCCCGCAGTTGGTGGGCAGCGCAGGCCGTTGGATTAGCAGCCCCCATTTCTTGGGCAATATTCCGGGAGAGATTCCAGACCAAGTATTTTAATGCTGTAGCTCGGTACGATCTACAGACGAGGTTCACAACTCTGAAGCAAGGAGGCAGGACGGTCGACGGATATGCGGCCGAGTTTTCCCGACTCAGTCGGTTTGCTTTCACCTTGGTGGCAACCGAGTATGATAGAGCCCAGCGGTTCCAGCAGGGACTTCACCTGGAGATCTTGTTAGCAGTTGAGCAGTTTGAGCATCAGACTTTTGATGCAGTCTTGAGAGCAGCCCGGAGGCATGAGTATACCACCCAAAGGATTGTGGATAGGACCGGAGGTCGGAAGAGATCTCACGGCCAGATGAATCAGTCTTCAGCCCCAGCCCCGGCAGCCAGGGCTTTGACTATTGGAGCTTCGAGGCGAGCAGCCTCAGTGACGTCGGTTCAGCATTCAACTCCGACGCACCCTCAGCAGCAGCAGAAGCAGAAGCAGTCTTCCGCAGTGGGTTGTTCTCATTGTGGGAAGCCAGGCCATGTGGTGGCAGAATGTCGCAGGGCACAGGGATTGTGTCTGGTTTGTGGAGCAGCAGACCATAGGGTTGGATCCTGCCCGAACAGGGGTGGTTCATCCTCGTCCAACCTTTCTAGTTCTTCGGTGAGAGGACCAGCACCAGTCCAGCAGCAGCAGCAGTATCCATTGCCGAGCCCTTGCTGCCTCAGTCCCATGTATTCCAGCAGCAACAACCACAGCAGTATACTCAAGCCTAGGTCTTGAGTCAGAATAGACAACGAGGGTTTCAGCAGAGGGGACCAGCACCCCGAGGGCATGGTCAGGCCATGGTGATGACCGTGGAGAAAGAGTTAGCACCAGGTGAGGTAGTGGCAGGTACTATTCTCGTCAACTCCTTTCCAGCTTCAGCTTTATTTGATTCTGGTGCATCGTATTCTTTTATGTCTGCCCGATTCGCGACACAGGTAGGATTGGAGCCCGAGTCATTATCAGTAAGGCTCAATATACTTACTGGTAACGGACTTGTGGGAGTAGATAGAGTGTTTTCCTCGTGTCGGATCGTAGTTAGCGGTAGAGAATTCCCCGCTAGATTGATAGAGTTCCCGATGGCCGATTACGATGTGGTCCTAGGGATGGATTGGTTGAGAAACCAGTATGCTAGAATAGACTGCCATATTGGTAGGGTTATTTTTAGCATTCCAGGAGAGCCAGAGTTTTCTTTCTCCCGAGGCGAAGTTGAGTCATCTCCTCCAGTATTGCGGGTGGCAGTAGCAGCAGTTCAGTTGCCCAGAATAGTGGATGAGTTCCCAGATGTTTTCCCAGAAGAACTTCCAGGTATGCCTCCGGAGCGGGAGATCGAGTTCACTATAGACTTGATTCCCGGGACAGCCCCAGTGTCAGAGAGAGTCTACAGGATGGCGCCGTCAGAGTTGGAGATCTTGTACAAGATGATTGAAGAACTCAGAACCAAGGGATTCATTCGTGCTAGTGGATCGCCTTGGGGAGCCCTGATGTTTCTTGTGAAAAAGAAGGATGGTACGTCCAGGCTATGTGTTGATTATCGTACCTTGAACTCAGTGACAATCAAGAACAGATACCCTCTTCCGAGGATAGATGACTTGTTTGATCAACTCAAGGGGGCTTCAGTATTCTCGAAGATTGATTTGCGCTCACGTTATCATCAGATCAGAGTCAGAGAGCAGGACATCCCGAAGACAGCTTTTAGATCGAGATATGGGCATTGGGAGTTTCTTGTTATGCCTTTTGGAGCAACCAATGCGCCGGCAGTATTCATGGACCTCATGAATCGCATCTTCATGCCTTACTTGGATCATTTTGTGATCGTATTCTTGGATGACATCCTGGTCTACAGCAAGAGTGAGGCGGAGCATGAGCAGCATCTCCGTATAGTTCTTCAGATCCTCAGAGAGCACCAGTTATATGCCAAGTTCAGTAAATGCGAGTTCTGGCTCGATCGCATTTCGTACTTGGGTCATAACATCACTCGAGGAGGAGTAGAAGTGGATCCCCAGAAGATTGTGGCTATTGAGTCATGGCCAGTACCCAACACCGTTGCAGAAGTTCGCAGTTTCCTTGGATTGGCCGGCTACTACCGGCGGTTTGTTTCAGATTTTGCTCGGATTTCAGCGCCATTGACGCAGTTGACCCGCAAGGATGCACAGTTTGCTTGGACAGCAGAGTATCAGAGTTCTTTTGAGCAGTTGAAGCGAGGATTGATAACAGCTCCTATTCTCATGCTTCCAGATGGAACCGGAGGATTTTCAGTGTATTGTGATGCTTCAGGCAGAGGTTTAGGATGTGTTCTGATGCAGCATGGAAAGGTAATAGCTTATGCGTCACGACAACTTCGTGATCATGAGAGGAATTACCCAACCCATGACTTGGAGCTGGCAGCAATGGTGTTTGCACTTAAGTTGTGGAGACACTATTTGTATGGAGATAGGGTGGAAATTTTCACCGACCACAAGAGCCTGAAGTATGTTTTCACCCAGAAGGATCTTAACATGCGTCAGAGGAGGTGGCTGGAGCTTCTTGTGGATTATGATGTCAACCTGCAGTATCATCCTGGGAAGGCCAATGTTGTTGCAGATGCATTGAGCAGGAGAGCCAGAGCTTATTTTCTAACAGCGCAACCAGAGCTGTTAGCAGATCTTCAGAAGATGGGTATTGAAGTTGTTCTCCCTTCCAGTGTGGCATTGATGCCCAGCATGCAAGTACAATCCACTATAGTCGAGAGGATCCGGATGGCGCAGTCGGCAGATTCCAAGCTTCAGCGACTCAGAGCAGAGTGTGAGGCAGGACGAAGACCAGAGTTATGCATTCATAAGGATGGTACACTTCGATATGATAAGCGTCTTTGTGTACCCAGTAGAGATATCAGACAGGAGATCATGTCAGCGGCACATAGTTCTCAGTATTCCATCCATCCCGGCAGTACGAAGATGTACCGTGATGTCCGTCAGCACTTCTGGTGGAATGGCATGAAGTGGGAGATAGCTCGGTTTGTCTTTCGGTGTTTGGTTTGCCAACAGGTTAAGGCCGAACATCAGAGACCGGCTGGACTTCTTCAGTCCTTACCGATTCCAGAATGGAAGTGGGAGCATGTGACCATGGATTTTGTGACTGGATTACCTAGATCCCCAGCTGGTAGAGATGCTATTTGGGTTATAGTTGACCGGCTCACGAAAGTTGCTCACTTTCTTCCATTCAGAGTTGGTCAGTCGACGGCTCAGTTAGCAGAGATGTACCTCAGGCAGATTGTCAGATTGTACGGAGTGCCAGTCAGTATCACCTCGGACCGTGATTCAAGATTTACGTCGCACTTTTGGCGTAGCTTGCAAGAGAGTTTCGGGACTCATCTCCAGTTCAGTTCAGCATATCACCCGCAGATAGATGGCCAGTCGGAACGCACGATCCAGACTCTTGAAGACATGTTGCGGTCTTGCACACTTGACTTCGGTGGTTCATGGGAAGATCACTTGCACCTGGTGGAATTCTCATACAACAACAGTTTCCAGGCCAGTATCCAGATGGCACCGTTCGAGGCACTGTATGGCAGGAAGTGCAGATCCCCGTTAGCCTGGGATGATATTAGAGAGAGGCAGATGCTTGGTCCAGAAATGATTGCTCAGACCGTTGAAGTGATCAGGCGAGTCAGAAATCACCTTCAAGTTGCCCAAGATCGTCAGCGCCATTGGACCGATTCTCATCGACGTCCTCTCGAGTTCTCGGTCGGCGATCATGTATTCCTGAGGATTTTGCCTAACCGTGGCGTCATTCGTTTCGGCGTACGGGGCAAGCTTAGTCCTAGGTATATAGGACCGTTTGTGTAATATTCCTATTTTGGAGTACGTATTTGACCGTATTATTTTATTTGGAGGATTTTAATTTTTGGGGTATTTTTGAAATTTTTATTATTTTCTTGGAGGCAAATTTATCCTCATTATTATTATTATTATTTATTTTCTTGTTCCTAAACTACCCTCCCAAAATATCTAACCTCAACTCTCTCTCTCCTCCCTCACATTTCCCACTCTCACACTCTTCCTCTCTCCTCCCTCTCTGTCGGCAGGAGAACACCCCCCCAATTCCTCTCTCTCTCTAGCTCACTCCCTTCCCTCTCCCTCTCGATCTCCCCCTCCTCTCCCACTCTTCCCCGGCCAGCTCCGGCCACCTCCACCACCATCATCGTCGTCTCCGCCATCCACCGCCACCACCACGACTTCCAGCCACCGTCACCACCACCACTGCCCCTACTCCTCCGGCCGCCCTCGGCGCCACCTATGGCCGCCACCGCCATCTCCTCCACCACCATCACTTCCAGCGCCGCCACCACCATCACTTCAGTCGCCGCCACCACTTCAGCCACCACCGCCATGGCGACCACCCCCATCGTCGTCGTCGCCTCCCTCGCCACCACCGCCTCCATCTCTGGCCTCCACCGCCGCTGTCGGCTCCACCATCTCCCCCTCGTCCTTCTCCCCGGCCCGATCTCCGGCGACCAGCCCCCGTGGCCGCCATCCACAGCCATCGGCGCCACCGCCGTCTCCTTCTCCTTCTCCCTCTCCTCCGCCGCAGCCACTGCTGCCGCTGCTGTCGTCTTTCGTCTCCGCCGGCGGCGACCAGCCCCGACCTGGCCGAGCACCCCCTCGGTGAGTTCCTCCGCCTCCTCCTCTCTCTGTCCTCCCTCCGCCGGATCTCCGACCTCGTTTGGCCGGGCTTCCCCGGCGGCCACCGCCTCTCCTCCGCCCCTCTCCTTTCCATTCTCCGGTGGTTAGCTCCTCCGTCACGAGCGCTGTGCCGGCCTCGAGCGGCGGGACGCCCTTGGGCCCCGCGCTACTCGAGCAGCGTGCAGCCTCGGGTTTCACGCTGTCCTTGGGTCGTGTGCCTTGGGTTGCGTGCAGCCTTGAATGGTGCGCTGCCCCGTGCACTGTGCTGCCTCGAGCAGCGCAGCCTTGATTCGTGTGTTTCCTCGTTCCTCGTGTTTTTGGGTTGTGTGCACCTCGGTGTACGTGTCGCCTCGTTTTGCGTGTACCTCGGTCTACGTGTTGCCTTGGGCAGCGGGACGCCTCGAGCCCCGCGCTGCCTCGGGCACCGTGCCATCTTGATTTGAGCGTTGTCTCGGTTTTCGTGCCCGGCCTTTGTGCCCACCTCGGTTTGCGTGCTCGCTCCGATTTGCGTGCCGCATTGGTCTTTGTGTCGTCTCGATTCGCGTGCACGTCTCGATTTGCGTGACGCGTGATTCGTGGACCATTCTGATATCCGTAATTTTCCCGATCTACGTGTATGTCTCGATTTACGTGCACGTTCTCCCCTGTTCGTCTTGATATTCGTGTTCTCCCGATTCTCGTACGCGTCTCGATATACGTGCACGTCTCGATTTGCGTGCCCGTATCGATCCGCGTACCTCAGTTTCCGTGCCAGATCCCTGCACTGCTTGCGGGACCCACACGGTATAGCCTCCTGCCATCACCTGTGATTTCTCCTATTATTTTATTGTTTGGTGCTAATGATTGTTTATTGTATGTTCTGAGGATCTCGATTGACGTGCTAGCTTGGATCGCGACTGTCGAAGATTTGCTTACCTAGCCGAGCCCTCTAGGCAAGTATCCCTTGCTCATTGGCGGCTCTTGCCATTTCTCCTGTATTTTATTGCATTTAATTTATTTTAATTGTATAATCATGAGTAGTGTAGCTTAGCAGTAGAACTGCCATGATAACCTAGACTAGCTTGGTCCGATACCGGGATAGACCGTATCGGCCAACTCGGATGGGTCATCCACACCTCCGAGGACACGAGCACGACTCACTTGTACGGATTGTCCCCATGTGCCCCGTGTCCGACTCGCGGTCGGGTAGCGGCTTTGGCTGACCTTACTTGAGGCTGTGACTGATTGTGCGTGGGTTAGATTTATGGACATGTGTTGTAGTGCGCCCTGCGAGGCAGTTGTTTTATACTATGCATGTTGGCTTGGCGCCCAGTACGCATTGTAGCGCTGCTGGAAGCCGGGACTTAGTGGTCTCGGGTTCGATTGGTTTCCAGTACGCATCGTAGTGCTGCTGGAGGCCGAGACTTAGTGTTCTCGGCTATCGACTTGTTTCCAGTACGCATCGTAGTGCTATTGGTAGCTGAGACTTAGTGTTCTCAGCCTGCGAGCCTGCGACTGTGATTCTGCGGCGGGTTGCGCCGAGTGGTTTTAGCCCCAATTTGCTGGGAGCTCCCGTCCAGAATACAGAGGAGACTCTGCCGGATTTTTCCAGAATTCCCAATCGGGAATTTGGTTCGAAGGATTGGGCAGAACCCTTCCTTTGGTTTGCTGGACTGGGCTCGTACATGTCTTGGTATAGTATACCTGATCCTGTTACCTGCTAGGTCTAGATTAGTCGTCTAGCTCCTGACATGTCTTGTCCGTCGGATAGCGTAAGGAGAACGGTTCCACTCGGGAGACGGTCTGCAACCCTGGTCCTTGTTTGGTTTAAGGGTTGTGGATTTTCTCCAGAGCGGTCCATGTAATCCTTGCCACTTCCGGCGGCATTTATTACCGGACTCTTGTCCCCTGACCCTTCATCCTAGGGGTTGTCCTCGTCTGTCAGATAGAGCTGACAGTTGTCCTATGTATTGGGAGATGTGACTTGTGGATATGACTGAGGATTGAGTATTATGGAGAGTACGATCTTGGGATATTGACTTGGTGGATCTATGTGGATTCTTGGATTTTGGTGATTTCGATTATTTCGTGGAACGAGGAGAATATCGAGGGTATTATTATATGATTTTTACTCGACTTCCCAAACGCCCAAAACCTGGTACCTTTGTGTATTCCGGTAGTTGGGGAACCTGGTTGATTGCTGTGTCTTGGTAGTTGAGGGGCTTGTTTTCTAGTGGCTTGTGATCATTGACTTGGAGGATTCTTGTGAGTCAGAGGGCCTAGCATTGTTAGGGGAATGAGCTTGGTACTTGGTGGTTGTCTTTATTGACGTGATATTCACTCCATCATGGATGGGAGACTCTTGCTAGATTGATCTGGTGGATGGACCGACTTGATGATTTGAGGTGTAGGTTCCCATGTGTACTTGACAGGCTATTATAGTAGAGATCGTGATCTTGTACCCGACTCGATATCCATGTCACGATTTGGGCATGTGACTTCTTGTGACTGATAGGTTTGACCTTGTTCCTGGTGTTACACGATGACCTGGACCTGACTTGATTCCTGGTAGTGGCCCGTGGTGGTGCACTCCTGACTAGCACTCTGGACATGACGAGTAAACCTGACATGTATATCTTGATTCCTGATAGTGGCCCGTGGTGGCGCACTCCTGACTAGTACTCTTGACATGACATGTTTACTCTTGATCGCTGTTGCGACAGCCAGTCCTGACTTGCTAGGTATGACCTTGTCTTGACACCGTGGTTGATTTCTCTTGATTGTGCTTGTATAAATCACCAGTCCAGTCTTGTCTTGCATCATGTCTAGAACATGGATCCCCGAGTACCACGGTCAGGGATCCATAATGAAACTGACTAGGCTAATAACTAGATTAATCATGTAGTTCATGGGGACTTCCCAGTGACCTGTTGCTTGTCTGGCCCTGGCCCTATGTATCTATATATATACTAGGGATTTGTTGCTATCCGTCGAGATGAGCGCATTCCCAGCCCTCCGTCGAGTGTGGCACTTCTTTAGGGCACATGTATCTTACTGCAGTGTGCCTGCTATATCTATCTTTTTCTTTTGCTGGGGCCATTCGGCTAGTAGCAAGCAGGAGCTGGACTTTGAAGTCTCATTGCATCTTGTTAGTACTTAGGCCTGTGATAACCCTAGTTAGTTAATAATAGCAAGCCGTAGGCATTGTGTGGCCGCTTGTCCTTCTGTGTTGTTTGGCTTGTTGCCTGCTAGCCGGCTGTTATTGATTCCAGTTGGCAATGCAGGGATTAGTGGATGCTAGGGAGGTTGTGATTGTGTTAGCTGTACTATACTTGTGGATTGTTATCGTGCGTTGGTACCGCACGATCCCTTACCTTTATTTACTGTTTTTATATGTTATTCTTGTCATATTTATCCTGCTGGTTTTCTTCGCCCGTCCTTGAGCCTTCCTTTCTGGTACTTGCTACGGTTGGCCTGACCAACCCTGGATTGTTCCCAGATTGTCTGAGACCGACCCGGTGGATCTTCCAGACTTGACTTGGAGGGTGTGCTTCAGTTCCAGACCATGCTAGGAACTGTGGGGAGGTATACTTGTCTACATTATTATCCTGTAGTGTAGATTCCAGATTTTTATATGAGTATTTCCTGTTTTTCATATGACTATCTCTCTTGATATTGTTTCATTGTGATTTACCTGTGGATATGAGATCGGATTTAGGCCATAGACTGATTGCATGCTAGGATACCCAACCAGACTGGACAGCCGTCATCACCGTATAGCGTATTCGTACCTTATACGGTGTAGCTGGCCGTGTACGTCCCCGTATTCCGGAACTGGGGCGTGACATGGTTTTAGTGGTGGCCCATGCAGGTCTCGTTTTGAGATTTTGTTGGGTATCACATGATTATTGATCTCAGTCCACTATTTCTTGGTATTCTCACTTGTTACACTTGTCCTTCGCTCCCTTGAACCTGTAAACTGGTCCTCATCTCTACTTGGACCTATCTTGCATTGTCCTGTCTTATTCGTTGTCATCTACCATTATTCCTTGTTTTGAGAGGCATGGTCCTGTAGTTGGTCATGTCGATCACTTTATCAGGTAAGACGATGTCTGGTCTTATCTTTGGGTTACTATATTATTTATCTTGGGTTCTGGACTCTCTACCGGTGTTTCGCCTTGTTTGATTTCCTGTTATCCCTTTCGTGCGTTGACTTTGTGTTGACTTAGTATCCTTATCACCCTCTTCGAGCGTTGGCTTGATCGCTGCAGCATGAAGATTTCACCAGGACTCAGAGATGGGATGTTTCAGCATTTGTGGAGTATCCAGTGGATTTTCTTGTATCATTTCAGCTCCCTTGATTCCGGACAATTCCACAATCATGATTGTTTCTTTCAGATATTATTTTGGATTATATACATATATTCTCTATAGAATATGTTTTGGCATAGATTTCTGGATTTGGAGTTTCCTAGAAAACTATCTTCTGATTATTAGTGAAGCTGTTTTTGGATGCATATTACGATTTGACATGGATTATGAGTTATTATTTTGTAGAATTATTATGTTATATTGGTTAGATATTTTCTGATTTTAGTGACTTGGACATTTGAGTTGTAGATTTGATTTATTTTGGGTATTTGTCAAGAGTGACTGGATGACCCTAGTTTACATTGACGGCGAGGTAACAAAAGTTGCAGCCGCTCGATTATAGTGCCCTGGTGCATCTTTTGCAGCCATTCCGGATGGCGTGGCAGGGATGATCATGACACACTTTTTCGGATATTCGGAAACTACGGTCGTCGGTTTGAGACAAGTATCCTTTATTTTATGATTTTGTTGATTTTGTTGATTTCCGTGTAGTGGGGATTTTAGGTTTTGGTATTGTTTTCGGTGCTTTGTACTTGTTTTGATTTATGGAGTTATTTCGTGCATGTGAGATTTTGACCTTCGAGATTCCTTGGTATTTTGGATTTACCCTGAGAATTGACTTGTGTAGCTAGACATTGTTTTCTTGATGTTTTCACAGTAGGATTTTGTTCATTTCTTGTTATCTTACTTGATTTCTGTAAGGTGGGTAGAGTTTTTCATGGCATATATATGTACTAGTTTTGAAAACCCTATTTTGATAATTCTGAAATTTCGAGGACGAAATTTTTGTAAGGTGGGTAGGATGTAATATTCCTATTTTGGAGTACGTATTTGACCGTATTATTTTATTTGGAGGATTTTAATTTTTGGGGTATTTTTGAAATTTTTATTATTTTCTTGGAGGCAAATTTATCCTCATTATTATTATTATTATTTATTTTCTTGTTCCTAAACTACCCTCCCAAAATATCTAACCTCAACTCTCTCTCTCTCCTCCCTCACATTTCCCACTCTCACACTCTTCCTCTCTCCTCCCTCTCTGTCGGCAAGAGAACACCCCCCCAATTTCTCTCTCTCTCTAGCTCACTCCCTTCCCTCTCCCTCTCGATCTCCCCCTCCTCTCCCACTCTTCCCCGGCCAGCTCCGGCCACCTCCACCACCATCATCATCGTCTCCGCCATCCACCGCCACCACCACGACTTCCAGCCACCGTCACCACCACCACTGCCCCCTACTCCTCCGGCCACCCTCGGCGCCACCTATGGCCGCCACCGCCATCTCCTCCACCACCATCACTTCCAGCGCCGCCACCACCATCACTTCAGTCGCCGCCACCACTTCAGCCACCACCGCCATGGCGACCACCCCCATCGTCGTCGTCGCCACCCTCGCCACCACCGCCTCCATCTCTGGCCTCCACCGCCGCTGCCGGCTCTACCATCTCCCCCTCGTCCTTCTCCCCGGCCCGATCTCCGGCGACCAGCCCCCGTGGCCGCCATCCACAGCCATCGGCGCCACCGCCGTCTCCTTCTCCTTCTCCCTCTCCTCCGCCGCAGCCACTGCTGCCGCTGCTGTCGTCTTTCGTCTCCGCCGGCGGCGACCAGCCCCGACCTGGCCGAGCACCCCCTCGGTGAGTTCCTCCGCCTCCTCCTCTCTCTGTCCTCCCTCCGCCGGATCCCCGACCTCGTTTGGCCGGGCTTCCCCGGCGGCCACCGCCTCTCCTCCGTCCCTCTCCTTTCCATTCTCCGGTGATTAGCTCCTCCGTCACGAGCGCTGTGCCGGCCTCGAGCGGCGGGACGCCCTTGGGCCCCGCGCTACTCGAGCAGCGTGCAGCCTCGGGTTTCACGCTGTCCTTGGGTCGTGTGCCTTGGGTTGCGTGCAGCCTTGAATGGTGCGCTGCCCCGTGCACTGTGCTGCCTCGAGCAGCGCAGCCTTGATTCGTGTGTTTCCTCGTTCCTCGTGTTTTCGGGTTGTGTGCACCTCGGTGTACGTGTCGCCTCGTTTTGCGTGTACCTCGATCTACGTGTTGCCTTGGGCAGCGGGACGCCTCGAGCCCCGTGCTGCCTCGGGCACCGTGCCATCTTGATTTGAGCGTTGTCTCGGTTTTCGTGCCCGGCCTTTGTGCCCACCTCGGTTTGCGTGCTCGCTCCGATTTACGTGCCGCATTGGTCTTTGTGTCGTCTCGAATCGCGTGCACGTCTCGATTTGCGTGACGCGTGATTCGTGGACCATTCTGATATCCGTAATTTTCCCGATCTACGTGTACGTCTCGATTTACGTGTACGTTCTCCCCTGTTCGTCTTGATATTCGTGTTCTCCCGATTCTCGTACGCGTCTCGATATACGTGCACGTCTCGATTTGCGTGCCCGTATCGATCCGCGTACCTCGGTTTCCGTGCCAGATCCCTGTACTGCTTGCGGGACCCACACGGTATAGCCTCCTGCCATCACCTGTGATTTCTCCTATTATTTTATTATTTGGTGCTAATGATTGTTTATTGTATGTTCTGAGGATCTCGATTGACGTGCTAGCTTGGATCGCGACTGTCGAAGATTTGCTTACCTAGCCGAGCCCTCTAGGCAAGTATCCCTTGCTCATTGGCGGCTCTTGCCATTTCTCCTGTATTTTATTGCATTTAATTTATTGTAATTGTATAATCATGAGTAGTGTAGCTTAGCAGTAGAACTGCCATGATAACCTAGACTAGCTTGGTCCGATACCGGGATAGACCGTATCGGCCAACTCGGATGGGTCATCCACACCTCCGAGGACACGAGCACGACTCACTTGTACGGATTGTCCCCATGTGCCCCGTGTCCGACTCGCGGTCGGGTAGCGGCTTTGGCTGACCATACTTGAGGCTGTGACTGATTGTGCGTGGGTTAGATTTATGGACATGTGTTGTAGTGCGCCCTGCGAGGCAGTTGTTTTATACTATGCATGTTGGCTTGGCGCCCAGTACGCATTGTAGCGCTGCTGGAAGCCGGGACTTAGTGGTCTCGGGTTCGATTGGTTTCCAGTACGCATCGTAGTGCTGCTGGAGGCCGAGACTTAGTGTTCTCGGCTATCGACTTGTTTCCAGTACGCATCGTAGTGCTATTGGTAGCTGAGACTTAGTGTTCTCAGCCTGCGAGCCTGCGACTGTGATTCTGCGGCGGGTTGCGCCGAGTGGTTTTAGCCCCAATTTGCTGGGAGCTCCCGTCCAGAATACAGAGGAGACTCTGCCGGATTTTTCCAGAATTCCCGATCGGGAATTTGGTTCGAAGGATTGGGCAGAACCCTTCCTTTGGTTTGCTGGACTGGGCTCGTACATGTCTTGGTATAGTATACCTGATCCTGTTACCTGCTAGGTCTAGATTAGTCGTCTAGCTCCTGACATGTCTTGTCCGTCGGATAGCGTAAGGAGAACGGTTCCACTCGGGAGACGGTCTGCAACCCTGGTCCTTGTTTGGTTTAAGGGTTGTGGATTTTCTCCAGAGCGGTCCATGTAATCCTTGCCACTTCCGGCGGCATTTATTACCGGACTCTTGTCCCCTGACCCTTCATCCTAGGGGTTGTCCTCGTCTGTCAGATAGAGCTGACAGTTGTCCTATGTATTGGGAGATGTGACTTGTGGATATGACTGAGGATTGAGTATTATGGAGAGTACGATCTTGGGATATTGACTTGGTGGATCTATGTGGATTCTTAGATTTTGGTGATTTCGATTATTTCGTGGAACGAGGAGAATATCGAGGGTATTATTATATGATTTTTACTCGACTTCCCAAACGCCCAAAACCTGGTACCTTTGTGTATTCCGGTAGTTGGGGAACCTGGTTGATTGCTGTGTCTTGGTAGTTGAGGGGCTTGTTTTCTAGTGGCTTGTGATCATTGACTTGGAGGATTCTTGTGAGTCATAGGGCCTAGCATTGTTAGGGGAATGAGCTTGGTACTTGGTGGTTGTCTTTATTGACGTGATATTCACTCCATCATGGATGGGAGACTCTTGCTAGATTGATCTGGTGGATGGACCGACTTGATGATTTGAGGTGTAGGTTCCCATGTGTACTTGACAGGCTATTATAGTAGAGATCGTGATCTTGTACCCGACTCGATATCCATGTCACGATTTGGGCATGTGACTTCTTGTGACTGATAGGTTTGACCTTGTTCCTGGTGTTACACGATGACCTGGACCTGACTTGATTCCTGGTAGTGGCCCGTGGTGGTGCACTCCTGACTAGCACTCTGGACATGACGAGTAAACCTGACATGTATATCTTGATTCCTGATAGTGGCCCGTGGTGGCGCACTCCTGACTAGTACTCTTGACATGACATGTTTACTCTTGATCGCTGTTGCGACAGCCAGTCCTGACTTGCTAGGTATGACCTTGTCTTGACACCGTGGTTGATTTCTCTTGATTGTGCTTGTATAAATCACCAGTCCAGTCTTGTCTTGCATCATGTCTAGGACATGGATCCCCGAGTACCACGGTCAGGGATCCATAATGAAACTGACTAGGCTAATAACTAGATTAATCATTTAGTTCATGGGGACTTCCCAGTGACCTGTTGCTTGTCTGGCCCTGGCCCTATGTATCTATATATATACTAGGGATTTGTTGCTATCCGTCGAGATGAGCGCATTCCCAGCCCTCCGTCGAGTGTGGCACTTCTTTAGGGCACATGTATCTTACTGCAGTGTGCCTGCTATATCTATCTTTTTCTTTTGCTGGGGCCATTCGGGTAGTAGCAAGCAGGAGCTGGACTTTGAAGTCTCATTGCATCTTGTTAGTACTTAGGCCTGTGATAACCCTAGTTAGTTAATAATAGCAAGCCGTAGGCATTGTGTGGCCGCTTGTCCTTCTGTGTTGTTTGGCTTGTTGCCTGCTAGCCGGCTGTTATTGATTCCAGTTGGCAATGCAGGGATTAGTGGATGCTAGGGAGGTTGTGATTGTGTTAGCTGTACTATACTTGTGGATTGTTATCGTGCGTTGGTACCGCACGATCCCTTACCTTTATTTACTGTTTTTATATGTTATTCTTGTCATATTTATTCTGCTGGTTTTCTTCGCCCGTCCTTGAGCCTTTCTTTCTGGTACTTGCTACGGTTGGCCTGACCAACCCTGGATTGTTCCCAGATTGTCTGAGACCGACCCGGTGGATCTTCCAGACTTGACTTGGAGGGTGTGCTTCAGTTCCAGACCATGCTAGGAACTGTGGGGAGGTATACTTGTCTACATTATTATCCTGTAGTGTAGATTCCAGATTTTTATATGAGTATTTCCTGTTTTTCATATGACTATCTCTCTTGATATTGTTTCATTGTGATTTACCTGTGGATATGAGATCGGATTTAGGCCATAGACTGATTGCATGCTAGGATACCCAACCAGACTGGACAGCCGTCATCACCGTATAGCGTATTCGTACCTTATACGGTGTAGCTGGCCGTGTACGTCCCCGTATTCCGGAACTGGGGCGTGACAAGATGTCTTCCCATCATATGGATTCATGTGGAATGGTTTATATTTTGGTGGGAAGGGAATATCTCTCTACGCAGCAGGAAACGGTTGTCGTATCCTGAGGTCCTGGCAGGTTTTTCGGGCTTGGAACATGGCCCGGAGCTCCTGGATCTCTCTTCTTGCCTCCCTGGCCTCATCTGCAGTGGTGGAAGCCGATATTTCAAGAGGATTATCGCCCGGGTTTGGTGCAGCTGAGTTCGAGTCTGTATTGACCGCGGGACCCAAGCTTGTTTGGCCAGGCGTCCTTCCTTGTAGAGTTGGAAGGGACGCTTTGATCTCGTCCACGGACTTGACCAAAGCATGCAGTATGGCCTCCAGAGTGTCGATGCGTTGGCGATCACTGGGACCCTCTTGGTTGCTGTCCATCATAAATACCGTCCTTATATGATGAGAGATGGAAGGAACGGTAGAGGACGTGCCCTCTGAGTCGTACCCTCGTACAGAGAAGTCGTCGGGGTATGTGGGAATGTTCTCCTCTGGTTCGAACTCAGAAAGAGTGGTACCCCCAGCTTCAGAGCTTACCTCGTCTTGAGAATTGTGGACGTCCTCGGGGACGTCGGGATCTGCTGCATCTGTTGGGTGAACCATTTCCCCCAGCCTATCTTCTTGGAACATCGGGTTGTTGTAGATATTTGGAGGAATGCTACCCCCGGCTCCAGTGTCTCCCATAGACGTGGACGAATCTGTCAGTGTAGCAGATTTCATCTTTGAGCGGGTACCTTGATAAACTCCCCCTGCAACGGTGGTAGACAACCGTTTAGAAAAAAATTTCTTGGTTACGTCGGTTGAAATTTTTGGCTGGAGACATTTGTTTTCATCCCTCTTTCGCTGCCCGAAATCTTCAGAGCAGAATTGCAAGAGGCGACGAGAAGCGCCTCGTCTTCTGAGCTTGGGTGTTGCAGCCTTTGGAAGACGGACTGCCGGTCTTTTTATGCTGTTGCCTTGTAGCAGCAGCAGTTGACTATGACTTGGGTGCATTGATGTCCTCGACAGGATTCGTTGCACATCAAATCTTCATCTCTTTCCTTGCGCTTATGAAGAACCACGTTGCACAAGTTACCCGATTTATGAGTCCGGAATTTCTGAGCACATGAGTGTGTCGGCCTCCTGTCTGCTCCCTGATGTGGGGGTCGTACGAGTACTTGCCCCTGATCGTTGTTGGGAGATTTTTGATGACTATCCTGTCCGTTGGCTGTCGGGGGCTAGACACGGATAGTTTTATACAACTTTCCATTAGGGGCCCGCGTAATAGTCAGCGGGATGCCCTGATAGTCAGAAGTTGGGACAGCCGACTGAGCTCGTCGAGCCCGCGCTGCCCGAGACTTCCTTCTTCTAGCACCTGAGAATGCATAGTAGGAAGAGTCCAAGCTGGTCACAACAGAGTCTAGCATATGCTCCAGAGAGTCTTCGTGGTCAGGACCGTATGAGAGACGGTCGAAGACTGACCGTGAGCCGTATGGGATAGATGGTATGCGACTGGGATTGGTGGCCGCATGTCCTTTTTATATGCGACTAGGAATTGTGGCCATACAGGCTGTCGGCATGCGACTATCTTTTGTGGCCGCATGAACTTTCTGTATACGGCTAGATGTCATGGCCGTACAGGCTGCCTGTATGCTGCTGGAAGTTCTGGCCGCGTGAGTTTTCTGCATGCTGCTGACATTTGTGGCCGCATGAGTCTTCTCCATGCGGTTGGCAGTTGTGGCCGCATGAACTTTCATGTGGCTGGCGCCCTTATGCGACTTGGATTGCATAGAGTTCCTCTTTTCCCCTGCAAGTCCATCATCATAGTGTTTTCTTCTGCCGGACTTGGGAACAGCAGCGTCCTTTATGGTCTGAAGTGGGGCCATAAGCGAGACTTCTCCGCTGTCTCGGGCAACAGAGAGTACTTCTTCGAGATCTTGGGGAGGAGCAAAATTTTTGGGTCTCCACTTCCTGCGGGCCTTCTTTGTGCGAACTCGTCGCTTGACCGGGCCAGCGCTCCCATCAGAGAGCATTTCTTCAAACGCCTGCTGGTCGAACCGGACGACCAACATTTGTTGAGTGGAGCCATGTTTGGCTGCGTCTGATTGCGTCACCAACTCCTCAGACGTGGAGAAGTTAGTCCCCAGCAGAGTTGCCATCGTGTTTGCCATTGATTATAAAAGAACAGAACAATTATATGGGAGGACTGGACTTTTACTTCATAATACAAACTCTCTCGTACAAAGAAAGCCTAGGGACGAAAACCTAGATACAGCAATCTAAGTACGATTGTTTAGTTTAGATTCTGGGGGATGACGGTAGAGGCTCGGGAAAGCGACGGCCGCTCTGCCTTACTCCATGGACGATCAGACGTAGCCTTGGCTCCGGTGAAGAACTGCTCTCAGGATGGGAAGACTCTTCTGTGAGCACCTTTGTCCCTCTGTGTGTCCAGCCGGGTGGACAAGATCTCCTTTGCAAGGGAATGGCACCTTGCTATATTTTTTCTGTTTTTTTGATCGGGGATCTTTTACAAGGGAATGGCACCTTGCTATTTATAGGATTGGGGTGTGATCATTAGGGTTTGCAATGATTGTCCCTTGAAAAGTCGGCGGCCAATCATCTAGGCCATTAATTGTGATTGCATTACTTCTGGGCCATTGACTCTTAATTGTGCCAAATCTGTATGGTCAATTAATGCTGATTGTCATGAATCTTTGGAAGATCGGATCTTTTGTCACCTGTTCAATTTGCTTTAATTACAACAAATCTGATTTGATTTGAGTAATAATGGTGATTGTACTAAATCTGGTTGTCAGGATTTACGAGCAGCCATAACCACGAGGGGATAAGACAGCCACGTGTCTCAACTTGTCATGAGTGGAATGTCTTGACGGAGCCGCATAAACGCGTTCTCTAAGTGATCCGCATATGGGTGGACCCCACGACTCTAGCCACATGAAGCTAGCGACCACATGAAGGTAGTTGCCGTATGAAGCGGGCGGCCGCATGTAGCGGACAGCCGCATGAAGCGGATAGCCGCATGAAACGGCCAGCCACATGAAGCGAGCAGCCGCATGAAGCGTACAGCCGCATGAAGCGGGTAGCCGCATGAACGGACAGACGCATGAAGCGGACAGCCGTATGAAGCGGGCAGCCGCATGGGGAAGGCAGCCGATAAGGGTGGCAGCCATATAGGTGTTGCAGCCGCATAGGTGTTACAGCCACATAGGGAACTTTGGAGTCGGTAGATTATGTCAGCTACAAAAGATTTTCTCCTTTTCCCTAGGAACACGCCATCATACCAGAGCCATTAATGTGACTTTATGTCAGGGCTGTCAGTTGTCAGAGCTGTCGTCCGGGCATTGAATACGATAATTGCTATGGCCAGCTATAGGAGAGAACTGTTTAGGGCCACGTGGCTATTTTTCTGAGCCGCATAGAGCTATCCGAGCCGCATGAGGCTCTAGAGGACTTTGAACCGCATGAGTTTCCACTGGATTTCCGAGCCGCATAAGGATCCTTCTGTTGGAGCCGTATGGGCTTTTCTTTGTTCTTTTCCATGCTTCTATAGCAACCCGTGAAAATATATGTGTATCATTGTGAGTAAGGTTGTAGTAAAAAATTTGTATGGCATTGAGATATATAACCGAATTGGTAGTGACAAGTTCATCAAGACAAAGATCATGAAAAAGTGAATCATATTGTAAAAAGATAGTAAAATTTATAGGGTAACCCGCATATACCGGACGTGATTGAAAATCACTAAACAACTCATTGGAAGCGTCAAGTGATACAAATATCCGGTCATCGTACGTGTTGGGTCGAGTGGACGAGGTGGGTTGAACAACGGGTGAATGGGTTGTTGATTGGGTTGTTCAACGGGTGGTTCAACACGAGAAGGAGCATTCGAAGAGGACGCACCCTCGGTTCGAAGTCTCTGTCACTACCATATTTCTAGTTTGAGGGTATTTTTATCATTTTTGGGGTTATTTGAATTTATTAGAATTTATTTGAATTTATGGGAATTTTTAGGAATTATTTTGGAATTGTTTGAATGAGGGTTGACTAGGTTGACTTTGACTAGCTTTGACTTGGTAACCTAACCCTAGTTGAGTTTGGACTTGGTTAGATCATGAGACCCTAGGTTAAGTTAAGTTAACCATACTCTAGTTATTAGAATCAATTAGGAATATAGAGATTAGAATAGAAAGCTTTTGGTCACAAGTCATGACTTGTGATTTTGAAACATTGATTAATGACTAAGCCCAACCCATTAGCCATGTGAACCTAACCTAGCCCTAATCCACATGTGGCCGGCAACTTAACCTAGTCATAGGGATTCCCCCCTATAAATACTCTCCTAGAAATTAGGGCTAGCCTCTTTAGGAAGAACAAGTTTTAGAAAGATGTATTATCCCATCTTCTTTAATTCATATAAAATCCTATTTATTTCCTTTTTCCCTCAAACCAATTTCAATAGGTTCTAAATATAGTTTTCTTGCTGTTGGTACATGATTTTCTCAGATTCATATCAATTTGGAGAAGTTTGCTAGCAAGAGGAACCCCCCATTTGAGGCTTTTCTTACTTTTGGTCACCAATAGGTAAATCTATGTAAACTTTACTAAACTCTGAATTTCTTTGCATGAAGACCTAGATCTAGGTGTCCCCTAGCTAACCCTAGATTTTCGTGTCATTTTGGACCCATTTCGTGTCCGTATCGGACACGTATCCGACCTAGGCCTAAGTGTTTGATGAAATGCCCCAATGGGCATTTCGATTTAATTTCTAGAAAGTAATTGAATAGAAAATCATGTTTTTATGTTGCTTACATGTTTCCAGTAGACTGATGTAGATTTGGTGTCGTGTCGTGTCGAATTGGACACGTGCACACGAGGGTGCACACGCGCGCGCGCACGGGCTGCGTGTTCTGCTACTCGGGGTAGATATCTCTCTGGACACAGCACGAGGACACGTGGGATTTTGAGGACATGTTGGGGCAGTGTCTGACACGACACTCCCCAAGTGGCACGACTCCTTGAGTCGTGTCGGACACGTTCTCGTGCCCGCACTGGAATTTCACTGACACTTCAGTCGGTTTTATCGGGCTCTGATACGCAGTTATAACTCGGACACGGGGACGCTTTGACTCAGTGCAGGCACCTAGACACGAAGACCTATCCTAGGCGAACCTAGGTTGGTGAGCACGAGTCCTGGTTTGGGCTGTGTCGTGTGCACGACTCGCGTGCACCTGTGCACGACACAGTACCTGTAGGAATGTTCTATGTGTGTGTCTGTGTTGGTCTTTTCATGTTGGACACGTTGTGTCACATTGTGGTGGGACACGAACTGTATGCTAGACACGTGCACACCCTATATTAGGGTTACCAACCATTAATTATACATTTTAATTTGATTTTTATCATCAATTTCCAAATACCCTAAAATTCTTGATACACATTTCAGCCTATTTTTCCAGTTTTCATATTCGAGATTTGGCAATAAAATTCACCCATTTTAATGCTGTTAGTTACATGTTTTAGTCCCTAATGTGATTCCTCTACTGGTAATCTAACTAGGGTTCAAATTTGGGGTTGTTTAGTTGTGAATCGACTTCAAAATGGGGGTTTGTATCAGTGGGCTGAACTGTCAAATATATGAACTGTTTTGTGAGTATTGAAATGGTTTCCTTCCTTCACATTCCTGTACACCCTCACTGTTCAGTCGCACACTGTTTTGCAACTCATTCACACACACACACACACACTCTCACACCCTTTCACCCTCTTCCTATCCCTCACTTTCCCTCACACTATCAGTTTCACACACTCTCAGTCACTGTTTGCATTCACATATACACACACACATGCCCTCTCAATCTATGTAATGTATATGGTATATATATATTAGGTAGGTGGCCTATGTATGCATATATGTATATATATTATATATGAATATATAATATATGTATGTATATATACTATGTGTAAACCTATTTATGTATATATACCATATAGGTATGTAATGTATATATGTAAGTTATGTATATCATATAGGTGGCCTACACATATGTGTATTTTGATTTGAGCCTATATATATGTAATATATGTAGATGTATGCATATATAATAATGTATATGATGTGTTATATATAGTGTGGGTTATATGTCAACATGTATGGGAATGAAATATAAACATGAATGTGTGTACATAGAGTATATGTATATATATATATGCCTATATGTATGTAAGTAGCTATATAGTTGTATTGTAATATAGCCTTGTATTGGTGTGTGTTAACTAGTGTAGGCTTGTTTAGACTAGTATGGACTAGTTAGACCTAGAATGACTACTTTGACCTAATTTAGACTTGTTGACCTAGTTTGACCATAGTTGACTTAGGTTTGACTTCTTGGTTGACAAGGTTGACCAAGAGTTGACATTGGCCTAGATTGACCTAGATTTATCTAGAATGTATTGAATTGCATATTGTTATCATTTTAGACTTGTTGTGACTTGTGCTGTTCTGATTAGGAGCCAGACACCTCTCCTTGGACAGTACATTTCAGTTGGACACTCAGATACCAGGCGAGTACATTCTCTGATCATTTCATATCCTACTTAGAATTATTTTCCTGGTTTAGATTACTTTACTTGATGCTGTCACGACATTATCACGGATTAGTACTATATGGATTTCTTCATACGATGTTATCCCCCTCGGGAGCATCGGGTACATTGTGTCATGTACGTTTCACTCTCATCATGTACTCCTGTGTTTTCACCATACATGTACACTCCTATGAATCATATACTCTCATGTTCACAGAGCCCTCATGTATACTATCATGTGCACCCTTTCATGGGCCCCCATGTGATATCATGTATAATAACATAACCTGCTTAGATCCTTGTGTATAGATTGGGGAAAATGGGGGAGTGCTAGTAGTCATGTGAACAATTCCATAGTAGTGTAGATCATGTGAAACTCTTTAGTGTAGATCATGTACAAATCTGTTCTATTCACATGTGCTATCCTTTACTCTACATCACTAGCCACTATGAGTTCTCTATATACAGTAGCTATTTACATACAGTTCTCTTTTTTTTACATCATATACTTCCTTTCAGTTTCCTGTATCTTACTCTACTGCATGTTTATATTTTCTAACCTGCTATGATTTGTTGAGATGTATTGCGCTCGCTCCTGTCCTGACTGGACCTGTTGAAAATATTACAGAGGACGAGGAGGAGGCCTGTGTGGATACCTTCTACGGGACAGCCCTAGACGACGCTTGCGAGCTGGACTCTCAGGAGGACCCAGCTCTAGCTGATGATATTACCCCCATTGGCTAGACTAACTTAGTTAGGCTTATCTTACTTATGTTGTCTTGAGACTATTTTAGCTAGACTTTATTTCTGTCTTGAGATTCTGAGTTGTATATATTCTTTCATATTCAGTAGCTGAGACAATGTATTTCTGGATATTGCTGAGTTGTTATCTTAGACATTCTGATCACCTGTAATTCCTTGAGTTCTATATCATATCGTGCTTTCTTCTTTCTTAGTTGTGATTGAGTTTATTTACTGCTATGTCACCCCCATTCGGGGAGTATAAACTGCTTAGTATATTATTGCTAGATGTTGTGACCTAGGACAACGTTCTACCGCCGATACTGCGGCGTAGGCTGGACGTACCCACGTCTCGTGCCCTTACTATAGGGTGCAGGTCGTGACACGTTTTTAGTGGTGGCCCATGCAGGTCTAGACTAGAAGTGTAGTAGTATTCGAACTAGAGTATCACTACAGCCTGCAGTAGGATATAGGACATTAATTTTTAAGGAACTCAATCACATTAGGAAAAATTATTTTATTGCCATCTAAATCCTTATTGTAAGCTGATCCTTTTGAATTTTAATTGTCCGCCTTTGTTATATCGCTTCTTTCTCCGAAATTGATACTCTTGTTTGGTTTGTCTTCAGGATGGTAGAGACTCGGTCTCAGCATACCATTCATGGGGATGCTTTGGAGGGGACTGCTACCTCTCAGCCAGTACAGCAGGGCCAGGAGACTGCAGGTCCTACCACCTCTGTTCGTATTGAGGCTCCAGCAGCAGCAGGGGGTATGCCTCCACCGGCTCGGAGGCAGGACCCAGTCATCGCAGAAGAGCCCTTCCAGCAGCCGTCGCCTACATGATACGTGGATGCGGCACAAATGTTCGCATATTTTCAGCAGTTTATGGACCAACAGCTGGCTCGACAGGACAGGGGCATGGAGTTGGCCCTCACGACAGCCGCAGCTCGACCAGTGGTTCAGCAGCTGAGGACACCGGGGATAGAGCAGTTCCAGAAGATGAGCCCCAGAGACTTCCTGGGGACAGAGGGGATTCTATATGCTAATGAGTGGATCGAGCATATAGAGGAGATCTTCCGCCTGGCCCGGATATCGGCAGATCTCCAGATCGAGGCAGCAGCTAGCGGGATGCGAGATCTTGCTTGCACCTGGTAGCAGTCAGACACCAGGGTGGAGGTGTCATGCCCCGATTCATATAGTTATTTATTCACATATTCTTATCTCTTGGAATCGATCGTCCTCGCTTGGGCGTGATGCCGTACAAGTCTGGTATTGCACTTGTACAAGGTAAAGATGGTACATAATCGATAATCTTCAAATAGAGACACATCGCAGTGGCAGAAGCAGACAAATTGAAGTTAATAAAGACAATCTCTCTCATTGAATAGAAATACATTACTTCTTTATAGCAGCGGAGACAAAAGAATAACTTGAAGTCACAACGAGATATATCGAGCTATATTCTTTTTATTGATAATTGAAGAAGAGTACAAGACTTGTATTGAAGTACAATGTTTATAGCACATCTCACTTTACATTGAAAAGCCAACTGAACAATGTTATACAACTTACATTTGATATTTGGATACATTGGATTACAACTCGATATACCAACTTGGCTTACAATCTCACTGGTACAACTGATTATAATGTTCCATACATTATGCCCTTTATAAACAGAAGACATCGTCTTGTACAAGGAGAGCTTCTGTATGCCCAACAAATCTTCGATGCTGCGGGACCAATCAAGCCAAATTTCGTGTGTAGAACATTCCAAGCACGAGCACCTGCCCACAAAATGTGCGTCAGCACATCATCTATGTACTGGCGAGCAGAATCCAACCCACTCGCCTAAACCAACATTTAGGTAATCATTTAAGCAGCATTTAACAAAATGATCTTTCTATTTGGGGCCTAACATCAGTTTACAGTTCATGGGCAATAATCATGGTGAAGCATGTAAATATATTCTTTAGCAATATTTATGTGGACATATCATTATAGCATTCTTGGTGTTATCATGCAAAGGCGTCATTGAGGCATCGTTAACATTAACATCTTAAACATGTTATGACAATTCTCACTTCAAGCATCACTTAGCATGGATGTTATGTTTGAGCACTATTTATAGTAAGGCATATTTCTGGCATACTGAATGGAACATATTAAGCAGGCAAGTTAAACCAACTTATACAATATCATAATTATGTGATTTCTTACCGATAGCCGACTTCTCGTACCTGCATCAAATACAGGTTATCCGATATACTTACTCTGCCTGCACAAAACATTCATTAGCATGCATCCCAATTACATGGTCACTGGTGTTGTTAAACCATATAGACTTTTTTCATTTCATTTTATTTCAAGATAATGCGGTCAGCATAGTAGGTGGCGAGCCTCTATGCTACCCCGCCTTATCCGTGCTCCCATAGCACTCATCATTATTTCCTCCTATGCCGAATCGGTCCCCAGGGCCCTAGGAACCGTTCGAGGAAATTATTACTCAATCGTTGTATACAAGTTGTCCATGACCATGCGAATGCGTGTCCGACTCGATTGTGAACAAAATCGTATGGTAAAATATATTAAGGAAAGTAAAGGCAACAGTGCATCATTAGTCATATTCAATGACTTATTCATTTCATCATTACCATCATTTCATTTGGTGATCTCAAGGATCCCATACTTCATCATTATTCATTCATTGCTTCATTGCAATGTTTCTCATATCATTCCTTTCGACAAGGAACATAACATTTATTTATTCTTTCATTACTTATAAGGGACAGGCAACATTTCATATTCTTGCAACAATTATACAGAGAGTACATGATTCTAGTGTTTTCTTCAGATCATTGGGTCGATAGCATAGCCAGTTCATTTCTTATTCTATCATTCATAAGGCATTTTATTATTCAAGTGTCTACTTGTTCCAGCGGCGTTAAGGGTAAGGGGCAATGTTATCAATTCATTCTCAGGCATCGAATCACATTAGCATTTCTATGTGTTGTATATTTCAATAATTCTCAGCATAATCATCTCTATTATTCAGCAACTAACATATGGGACATTTAGGGACAATTCATAGCATTTCAATACTTCATTTATTAAGCATGAAGGAGTAAGGAGGAGGAAGGATAGTTCCACTCACTTGCATAAAAGGGTCTTCATGTTCCAATCACACACAAATCTACTAAGCGTAGCTCCACCAGCAAGCCACGTTCCAATACCCATTCCATCTAGCCAGCTAAGTGAGACTGCATCAGTCTCAATTCTCCTAATTCCCAACTTATGTCACGGTCCAATATCCTGATCCCATCCAATGAGCCAACCAAATGCCTCGTGCGAAGCGGGATATTACATGGGGTAGATGGGCAGACTTGGGAGGAGTTCATGGGCTTCTTTAAGAAGAAGTTCTTTGCAGATTCAGTGCTCAGAGCCTTAGAGTCGCAGTTCGAGAGCCTAGTCCAGGGGAGCCTTTCAGTGGAGGAGTACGCAGGGGAGTTCGGCCGCCTCGGCAGGTTCGTAGAGGGCTTGAGCGAGACGGCGAAGGCCCAGAGGTTCCGGAAGTGTCTGGTCAAGGAGGTCAAGTCCTTGACCAAGGGCAACATGGATGCCACATTCGAGGAGATCTTGATGGGAGCCTTATTCGCAGAGGATGATCTTGAACTTAGGCTCAAGAGGGGACGAGACCCAGTTAGGGGCAGCAACAGCGGAGGCCTGGCCAAGAGGCCTCACTTCCAGTACCAGCAGCCGAGGCAGTTCCAGCCGCAGCCGATCCAGCAGAGGCCAGTTCACCGGCAGCAGTTTCAGCATCAGGCACCCAGGCAGCAGACAGTTAGTTGCACATTCTGCAAGAAGCCAGTGCCTGGATGGAACGAGTGCAGGAAGAGGCTCGGGAAGTGCCTTCTTTACGGTGTGGCAGATCACCAGCTGAGGGATTGTGCTAGGTCTGGAAGACGAGCAGCTCAGGGAGGAGGAGCCAGGGCTCCAGCAGGGCACCAGAGGGGACCAGCCCTGTCGACACAGTAACAGAGGTTCGTCCAGCACCAGCAGCAAGCCAGGGGAGGCCAGCAGGGGCGAGGATTTGCCATGGCAGCAGAGGATATGGAGGCCATCGGAGAGCTGATCGCAGGTTCGATCCTTCTCGACTCCAGTCCAGCTTTTGTATTATTCGATTCCGGTGCTTCGCATAGCTTTATATCAGTATCTTTTGCGATTAGACACGGTATCATAGCTGAATCGTTGCCTAGGACTTACAAAATCATGACCGAGGGTGGCATTATCCTCGTGAGTGATGTTTGTAAGGGTCAGAGAGTAGTTTTGGGAGGCCGTGAGTTGGAGGTGATCCTGCTCGTAATGCCATTGCCAAACTATGATATAGTACTAGGCATGGATTGGTTGAGCAGGCACTACGCCAGCATTGATTACAGAGGGGGTAGAGTTCTCTTCAGAGCGCCGGGGGAGCCAGAGTTCGAGTACTCCAGACGTCAGGCGGAGCAGAGCAGCGGAGTCTTCTGCGGAGTCTCGGTTGAGGAGCAGACGATTCTACACCCCTTGATACCAGAGTATATGGATGTTTTCCCAGAGGAGTTGCCTGGATTGCCACCAGACAGAGACATTAAGTTCTCAATAGACTTGGTTCCAGGAGTGGAACCCATCTCTCAACATGTCTATCGGGTGAACAATAGTGAGTTGGTGGAGCTAAAAAAGTAGGTGGATGAGCTGCAGGACAAGGGCTTCATCCGCTCGAGTTCGTCGCCATGGGGTGCACCAGTTTTGTTTGTACCGAAGAAGGATGGGTCAGTACGGATGTGTATTGACTACAGGTCACTCAACAACCTCACGATCAAGAACAGATACCTACTGCCGCGGATTGACGATCTTTTTGACCAGTTGAGCGGAGCTCGAGTATTTTCCAAGATTGATCTGAGGTCGGGATATCACCAGGTGAAGGTGAAGGGGGAGGATATTCCCAAGACCGCTTTCAGGACGCGGTACGGGTAGTTTGAGTTTTTGGTTATGCCGTTTGGGCTAACCAATGCACCAGCAGTATTTATGAACCTAATGAACAAGGTGTTACACCAGTATCTGGATCATTTTGTGGTGGTGTTCATTAACAACATCTTGGTATATTCCAAGACTGAGGAGGAGCACGAGGAGCATTTGAGAATAGTGCTGGAGACTCTCAGGAGGGAGCAACTTTATAGAAAACTGTCCAAGTGTGAGTTTTTCTTGGACCGGGTGGACTTCTTGGGGCATGTAGTGACTGGAGATGGTATCTCAGTTGACCCCAAGAAGGTTGTAGCAGTTGAGGCATGGGCAGCACCGACTTCAGTTGCAGAGATCAGTAGTTTCCTGGGGCTGGCAGGATATTATCAGAGATTTGTGCAAGATTTCTCCCGGGTTGCAGAGCCATTGACTCGATTGACCCGGAATGATACTGAGTTTGTTTGGTCAGAGGAATGTTAGACAGCTTTTGATGAGTTGAAGAAGCGGCTTATGACAGCTCCGATTCTGACATTGCCTTCAGGGTCAGGTGGATTCACTATTTATAGTGATGCTTCAGGGAAGGGGCTGGATTGTGTGTTGCAGTAGCACGGGAAGGTGATTGCCTATGCTTCCAGGCAGTTACGTCCCCATAAGAAGAACTACCCTACCCATGACCTGGAGCTGGCAATAGTAATATTTGCTCTGAAGTTGTGGAAGCATTATCTGTATGGAGAGAGGGTGGAGATTTTTACAGATCACAAGAGCTTAAAGTATGTGTTCACTCAGAAGGAGTTGAACATGAGGCAGCGCAGATGGCTAGAGTTGATGAAAGACTTTGACATCCTACTTCAGTACCACCCAGGAAAGGCCAACGTGGTTGCCGATGCCTTGAGTAGGTATCCGACAGCCATATGTTTGACCATGGATCGGCATTTGCTTGCAGACTTGGAGAGCCTTGGGATTGAGGTTATCGTGTCCGGAATGCAGATCCAGATGTGGGGCTTGCAGATTCAGTCAGACTTGGTGGAGAGGATCAAGTCGGCACAGTTTGAGGACGTTGCTCTGCGGTGTCTCCGAGAGCAGGTTCGAACAGGATTGCTGGATGGCAAGTTTTCTCTTACAGAGGATGGTGGCTTGAGGCACGGTTCCAGGTTATGTGTGCCCAGCGGAGAGCTCATGGAGCAAGTTTTACAGGAGGCCCACAGATCTCAGTACTCTATACACCGGGTGCCAACAAGATGTACCGAGATCTGAGGGAGCATGTTTAGTGGTCCGGGATGAAGCGGGAGGTGGCTCGCTTCATGGCTAGGTGCTTGGTCTGTCAGCAGGTCAAGGTAGAGAGGCAGAGGCCAGATGGATTGTTGTAGCCGCTGCCCATTTCCGAGTAGAAATAGGAGCATATCACTATGGACTTCGTATCAGAATTGCCGTGCACACCAGGAGAAAAAGACGCGATTTGGGTTATCGTTGACAGGTTGACCAAATCGGCCCACTTCTTGCCATTCAAGGTGGGTACGTCTACAAAGAGGCTGGCAGAGATGTATATGCGGCAGATAGACAGGATTCACGGGGTTTCGATCAGCATCATCTCAGATCGGGATAGTCGCTTTACTTCGTATTTCTGGAGGAGTCTGCAGACTAGCTTGGGCACTCAGTTCAAGTTTAGTACGGCATACCACCCCAGACGGACGGACAGTCGGAGAGGACTATTCAGATACTTGAAGATATGATACGGACGTGCATCCTAGACTTTGGAGGTTCCTGGGAGGATCATCTTCATTTGGTGGAGTTTGCTTACAACAACAGTTTCTAGGCCAGCATTGAGATGTCACCTTTCGAGGCTCTGTACGGGCGACACCCTTATCTTAGGATGATGTTGGTCAGCGAGCTTTACTGGGGCCAGAGATGGTTGTTGACGCAGCCGAGAAGGTGAAGCTCATCAGGGACAGACTTCGCGTGGCGCAGGACAGACATCGGCACTGGGCCGATAGCCACTGGAGGCCGTTGGAGTTTGAGGTACAGATTAGAGTAGGATTAGATTTAGGTTGATTATTGTGTTTTATTAATCATGTTTGTTTATCATAATTAATTGAGACCTTGCTTATGATTAGGTTGGAGACCAAGTTTTTTTGAGGATATCTCCGACTCGTGGTACGATACGATTTGGTGGAGGCGGGAAGCTTAGCCCGCGCTTCATCGGCCCTTTCGTTATCAGCGGAGGAGTCGGTGACGTGGCATACAGGCTAGACTTTCCACCTGCACTAGTGGGGGTCCATAACGTATTCCATGTATCACAGTTGAGATGGTACATGGCTGATCCTAGCCATGTGCTCGATCATTCGGAGATTGAGGTTGGACCTTCTCTCAGCTATCCAGAGCAGCCAGTAGAGATTCTAGATCGACGGGAGAAGGTTCTGAGAAACCAGGTGATACCCTTGGTACGCGTCGCATGGAGGCATCATTCTTCAAGAGAGTCTACCTGGGAGCGGGAGGATGAGATGCGCGAGCGATACCCATATCTTTTTGGACCGTGAGGTACACTTTCTATCCTTCTCATCAGTTACATTTCGCCTTTCAATTTCGAGGACGAAATTCTTTTAAAAATGGTAGATTTGTCACTACCACATTTCTAGTTTGAGGGTATTTTTGTTATTTTTGGGGTTATTTGAATTTATTAGAATTTATTTGAATTTATGGGAATTTTTAGAAATTATTTTGGAATTGTTTGAATGAGGGTTGACTAGGTTGACTTTGACTAGCTTTGACTTGGTAACCTAACCCTAGTTGAGTTTGGACTTGGTTAGATTATGAGACCCCAGGTTAAGTTAAGTTAACCATACTCTAGTTATTAGAATCAATTAGGAATATAGAGATTAGAATAGAAGGCTTTTGGTCACAAGTCATGACTAGTGATTTTGAAACATTGATTAATGACTAAGCCCAACCCATTAGCCATGTGAACCTAACCTAGCCCTAATCCACATGTGGCCATCCACTTAACCTAGTCCTAGGGATTCCCCCTCTAAATATTCTCAAAGAAATTAGGGCTAGCCTCTTTTGGAAGAACAAGTTTTAGAAAGAGGTATTATCCCATCTTCTTTAATTCATATAAAATCTTATTTATTTCCTTTTTCCCTCAAACCAATTTCAATAGGTTCTAAATATAGTTTTCTTGTTGTTGGTACATGATTTTCTCAGATTCATATCAATTTGGAGAAGTTTGCTAGCAAGAGGAACCCCCCATTTGAGGCTTTTCTTGCTTTTGGTCACCAATAGGTAATTCTATGTAAACTTTATTAAATTCTGAATTTCTTTGCATGGAGACCTAGATCTAGGTGTCTCCTAGCTAGCCCTAGATTTTTGTGTCATTTTGGACCCATTTCGTGTCCGTATCGGACACGTATCCGACCTAGGCCTAAGTGTTTGATGAAATGCCCCAATGGGCATTTCGATTTAATTTCTAGAAATTGTAATTGAATAGAAAATCATGTTTTTATGTTTCTTACATGTTTCCAGTAGACTGATGTGGATTCGGTGTCGTGTCGTATCGAATTGGACACGTGTACACGAGGGTGCACACGCGCACGCGCACGGGCTGCGTGTCCTGCTACTCGGGGTAGATATCTCTCTGGTCACAGCACGAGGACACGTGGGATTTTGAGGACACGTTGGTGTAGTGTCAGACACGACACTCCCCAAGTGGCACGACTCCTTGAGTCGTGTCGGACACGTTCTCCAGCCCGTACTTGGATTTTACTGACAGTTAAGTCAGTTTTATCGGGCTATGATACGCAGTTATAACTCGGACACGGGGACACTTTGACTCAGTACAGGCACCTATACACGAAGACCTATCCTAGGCGAACCTAGGTTGGTGAGCACGAGTCCTGGTTTGGGCTGTGTCATGTGCACGACACACGTGCACCTGTGCACGACGCAGTGCCTGTAGGAATGTTCTATGTGTGTGTCTGTGTTGGTCTTTTCATGTTGGACACGTTGTGTCACATTGTGGTGGGACACGAACTGTATGTTGGACACGTGCACACCCTATATTAGGGTTACCAACCATAAATTATACATTTTAGTTTGATTTTTATCATCAAATTCTAAATACCCTAAAATTCCTGATACACGTTTCAGCCTATTTTTCCAGTTTTCATATTCGAGATTTGGCAATAAAATTCACCCATTTTAATGCTGTTAGTTACATGTTTTAGTCCCTAATGTGATTCCCCTACTGGTAATCTAACTAGGGTTCAAATTTGGGGTTGTTTAGTTGTGAATCGACTTCAAAATAGGGGTTTGTATCAGTGGGCTGAACTGTCAAATATATGAACTGTTTTGTGAGTATTGAAATGGTTTCCTTCCTTCACATTCCTGTACACCTTCACTGTTCAGTCACACACTGTTTTGCAACTCATTCACACACACACACAAACACTCTCACACCCTTTCACCCTCTTCCTATCGCTCACTTTCCCTCACACTATTAGTTTCACATACTGTCACTCACTGTTTGCATTCACATATACACACACACACATGCCCTCTCAATCTATGTAATGTATATGGTATATATATATATATATATATTAGGTAGGCGGCCTATGTATGCATATATGTATATATATTATATATGAATATATAATATATGTATGTATATATACTATGTGTAAACCTATTTATGTATGTATACCATATAAGTATGTAATGTATATACATAAGTTATGTATATCATATAGGTGGCCTACACATATGTGTATTTTGATTTGAGCCTATATATATATGTAATATATGTAGATGTATGTATATATAATAATGTATATGATGTGTTATATATAGTGTGGGTTATATGTCAACATGTATGGGAATGAAATATAAACATGAATGTGTGTACATAGAGTATATGTATATATATATATATATATATATATATATATATATATATGCCTATATGTATGTAAGTATCTATATAGTTGTATTGTAATATAGCCTTGTAATGGTGTGTATTAACCAGTGTTGGCTTGTTTAGACTAGTATGGACTAGTTAGACCTAGAATGACTAGTTTGACCTAATTTAGACTTGTTGACCTAGTTTGACCATAGTTGACTTAGGTTTGACTTCTTGGTTGACCAAGGTTGACCAAGAGTTGACTTCGGCCTAGATTGACCTAGATTCATCTAGAATGCATTGAATTACATATTGTTATCATTTTAGACTTGTTGTGACTTGTGCTGTTCTGATTCGGTGCCAGACACCTCTCCTCGGAGAGTACATTTCAGTTGGCACTCAGATACCAGGCGAGTACATTCTCTGATCATTTCATATCCTGCTTAGAATTATTTTCCTGCTTTAGATTACTTTACTTGATGCTGTCACGACATTATCACCGATTAGTACTATATGGATCTCTTCATGCGATGTTATCCCCCTCGGGAGCATCGGGTACATTGTGTCATGTGCGTTTCACTCTCATCATGTACTCCTGTGCTTTCACCATACATGTACACTCCTGTGAATCATGTACTCTCATGTTTACGGAGCCCTCATGTATACTATCATGTGCACCCTTTCGTGGGCCCCCATGTGATATCATGTATAATAACATAACCTGCTTAGATCCTTGTGTATTGATTGGGGAAAACGGGGGAGTGCTAGTAGTCATGTGAACAATTCCATAGTAGTATAGATCATGTGAAACTCTTTTGTGTAGATCATGTACAAATCTGTTCTGTTCACATGTGCTATCCTGTACTCTACATCACTAGCCACTATTTGTTCTCTATATACAGTAGCTATTTACATACAGTTCTCTTTTTTTTACATCATGTACTTCCTTTCAGTTTCCTGTATCTTACTCTACTGCATGTTTATATTTTCTAACCTGCTATGATTTGTTGAGATGTATTGTGCTCGCTCCTGTCCTGACTGGACCTGTTGAAAATATTACAGAGGACGAGGAGGAGGCCTGTGCGGATACCTTCTACGGGGCAGCCCTAGATGACACTTGCAAGCTGGACTCTCAGGAGGACCCAGCTCTAGCTGATGACATTACCCCCATTGCCTAGACTAGCTTAGTTAGGCTTATCTTACTTATGTTGTCTTGAGACTGTTTTAGCTAAACTTTATTTCTGTCTTGAGATTCTGAGTTGTATATATTCTTTCATATTCAGTAGCTGAGACTATGTATTTCTGGATATTGCTGAGTTGTTATCTTAGACTTTCTGATCACCTGTAATTCCTTGAGTTCTATATCATATCGTGCTTTCTTCTTCCTTAGTTGTGATTGAGTTTATTTACTGCTATGTCACCCCCATTCGGGGAGTATAAACTCCTTAGTATATTATTGCTAGATGTCGTGACCTAGGACAGCGTTCTACCGCCGACACTGCGGCGTAGGCTGGACGTACCCACGTCCCGTGCCCTTACTATAGGGTGCGGGTCATGACAGTCTCTTCCCTCTATTGAACAACTTGGGATCCCTGAAATAATATAGAAAATTGAGAAAATTCAGATGGAGAGAAGTGTGGAAATATACCTCAATTTGATGATAAAAGATGAAGAAAAATGGTGAGAGAATCCTTCTCCTTGAGTTTTGAGAAGAAATATGCTCTAGGAAGGAAGAACTAAGGTTAGGGTTTGGAGAAAAATAGTTTGGAGAAGTTTAGAAGGTGGTAATGGAGAAGAGAGAAGAGGGGAACCCGGTTTTTAGTGTAGGGGTTCGAATGGTCGTAGCAAATGTGGACCATTGGATCATAATCTGATCAGCGGGTGAGGCTGCTCTTGGTTCTAGAACAGCCAGACCGAATTCGGCCCGAACTCTGGGTAAGGCAGGGTTCGGCCCGAATTCTGGTTTCTGTAACCAGAATAGAAATCAGGCTAAAAACTAGTTTTATCAAGTAAGAGAGACTAAAAAAATGATAATAAGTAGATGCAAATATAAAATGAGAAAACCAAGTAGCGAATAGCAAAAAAATTAACGCTAAATCAAAGTGAAGTTTGAAAGTTTGAATTTTAGCATGTGATAAATAAAAGTAGGCCATGTAATAAACAAGGAAATATGCCACAATTTAATATTTTAAAGCTGCCATGGGGTAGCTGCAGGGGTCGGATCCCAGCTAGCGGTAGTCCTGAGGACTAGTGCACCGTGTCGCTTAGGCTTTTATGCCTTGTTGTCAGAGGGAACCTTTCGGCTTGTACCCATAGCAAGTTCATCATAAAGAATAAAGACATAATCGATATTTACGCAGGTTACTTTAATGAATAACATCTTCATCCAAAATTCCTAGTTCACGACAAAGAAAGTTAAAACGCTCTTCGGATAGTGGTTTGGTAAAGAAATCTGCTAGTTGATGATCGGTGTCAATAAATTCTAAGTTAATAGTGCCATTTTGCTGATGATCACGCAAAAAGTGGTGACGTATTTCAATGTGCTTCGTGCGTGAGTGACATATGGGGTTCTTAGTGAGATTTATAGCACTAGTGTTGTCACAAAATATAGGAATATGCATAAAAGATAAGTTATAGTCTTCAAGGATTTGCTTCATCCACAAAATTTGTGCACAACAATGACCAGCTGCAATATATTCAGCTTCTGTTGTGGATAGTGCGACAGAATTCTACTTCTTGCTAAACTAAGAGACTAGAGCCTTTCCCAATAAATGACACATGCCGCTCGTACTTTTGCGGTCGACCTTGCATCCGGCGAAATCAGCATCAGAGTAACCAATGAGGTCAAATAATATTGACTTTGGATACCATAGGCCCACTGTAACCGTACCCTTAAGGTATCGAAAGATACGCTTAACAGCAGTCATGTGTGATTCCTCAGGATTAGCTTGATATCTAGCACACAGGCAAACGCTAAACATAATATCAGGGCGACTAGCAGTTAAATAAAGTAGACTGCCTATCATACCTCGATACTTACGTTGATCTACAGGTTTGCCGCTTTTATCTGGTTCCAGTTTAGTTGTAGTAGCCATTGGAGTGCTGATTGGTTTGACGTTGTCAATATCGAATTTCTTCAGCATGTCCTTTGTATGCTTTGACTGACAGATGAAAGTTCCATTTGATGTTTGTTTGACTTGCAGTCCAAGAAAGTAATTGAGCTCCCCTATCATGCTCATCTCAAACTCGGTCTGCATACACTTGGAAAAATCTTGACAGAGAATTTCATCAGTAGAACCAAATATAATATCATCCACGTAAATTTGTACTAAGACAATAGTGTCTTTGAAAGATTTTATAAAAAAATGTAGTATCAATTTTCCCTTTTGAAAAACCTTTTTCAAGCAAGAAATTGCTTAGCCGTTCATACCAAGCTCTAGGGGCTTGTTTGAGGCCATATAGCACTTTTTTGAGCCTGAAAACATGGTCGGAAAATTTGTGATTTTCAATACCAGGGGGTTGTTTTACAAAAACTTCCTCCTTAATAAATCCATTCAAGAAAGCACTTTTAACATCCATTTTAAACAATTTGAAATTTTGAAAGTTAGCAAATGCGCAAAGCATCCGAATAGATTCCAATCTCGCAATAGGAGCATACGTCTCATCGTAGTCGATACCTTCCTCTTGGTTGTATCCTTGAGCTACTAGACGAGCTTTGTTGCGTTTAACTGCACCATCTTCATTTACTTTGTTTCAAAAAAACCCATTTAGTACCAATGATCGAGTGATTTACCGGACTAGGAACAAGTTCCCAAACTTGGCTCCTCTCGAATTGTTTGAGTTCTTCTTGCATGACAGAAATCCAAAATTCATCATTAAAAGCTTCTATAATATTTTTCGGCTCAATTTGTGAATTGAAGGCAATACTAGCAATGGAGTCTCTTAATGATGATCTAGTACTTACTCCGCATGAAACCTCACCTATAACCAACTTTTTTGGATGTGACGACTTGAAAGAGAATTTCTTTGGCAAGCCCTCCAGAGAGTTGGTTTCAGTGGTGGTATTCATTGGAGTAGAAGTTGATGGCTCAACATCATCATCAAGAGTAGTTGTTGCACTGTTATCCTCATCAAAAGTCACATTTGTAGACTATTCCACAATTAATGAGCATTTGTTGAACACTCTATATCCCTTGCTCTTAGCCGCATAGCCAAGGAATATACCATCATCATCTTTGACATCAAATTTGCCTAAGTTGTCTTTGGTGTTAAGGATAAAACATCGACAACCAAAAACTCAAAAATATGAAACGTTTGGAGTTCTTCCAGACCAAAGCTCATAGGGTGTTTTCTTCGTAATAGGATGAATAAGCACCCTATTTAAAATATGGCACGCTGTACTGAAAGCTTTAGCCCAAAAATATTTTGGAAGAAAGAATTTATTTAACATGACTCTAGCCATATCGCCAATAGTCCTATTCTTCCGCTCCACAACACCATTTTGTTGAGGAGTACTTGCACAAGAAAACTGATGATTAAAACCATTTAAATCACAAAACTTTTCAAAATCACTATTTTCGAATTCGCCTCCATGATCACTTCGGATTCGAGTAATCATGTAGCCTTTTTCATTTTGAAGCTTTTTAGCAAATATTTTGAAAACTGAAATGGCATCACTTTTATTTGTAAGAAAGAAAACCCAAGTAAATCTAGAAAAGTCATCAACTATATCAAAAGCGTAGAGTTTTCCACCAAGACTGGCTACTCTACTAGGGCCAAATAAATCCATATGAAGTAATTGCAAGGGTCTAGTAGTACTTACAGAGTTTATGGAATAAAATGAGGACTTGGTTGCCTTATTCAATTCACATTCGGCACATACCGTGTCCTTTTTGAATGTGATGTCGGGCAAGCCTCTAACTAGCTTCTTGGTCGATAGCCTGGATATAGTATCCATATTGGCATGACCAATACACTGGTGCCATAGTAATCTTTCATCCTTGTGAGCATAGAGACATCTTTCTGCACTGTTAGCATCTCTAGATAGATAAACAAATATAAATGTTATCCTCTTTTATCCCTTCAAAAGCAATGTCTCCTGTTGACCTATCATAAATGTAGCATTTATTTTGTCCAAAGTTAATATCATATCCATGATCAGCAAGATGACTTATGCTGAGCAGATTATGCTTTAACTCGGTCACTAGGCAGACATCCTTTATTACAGGAGAAGGGGGATGACCTATAGTACCATTACCAATAATATCCCTTTTAGGTTGTTCCCGAAGGATACATACCCTTCCCTCTTCATCGACAGTGATGCGAAAAGATTTACGTCTCCCATCATATATCGCGAGCATCCACTATCGAGAATCCACTTACTCTTAGTTGAGGAGGGAAGGTCCACCTAGATCAAGAGTAGATGTGACCTTTGGTACCCAAGTTCTTGAGGGTCCTGAAAAGTTAGTTTTCGACAACCATACATATATGTTTCTATCTACTAATCTCCTAACTCTATATTATGGTGAAATGTGTCCATGTAATCCACAATAAGTACAAATAGCATTCCTATTTATGTTAGGAGCATGTTGATGAAGTCTATATGTAGAGTGGTATGGAGTAGCATGGTGATGATGTCTATATGTAGAGTGGTGTGGAGTAGCATGATGATGATGTCTATATGTAGTATGGTAAGAGTGGTATGGAGCATGATGATGTTTATATCCATAAGCAGTATGATGGTGATTTTGTTTATGTGCAACATAGTGATGATTGTATTTATGTGTAGCATGGTGATTATGTGTCATATGAGAATTATTTCTACGTGCATGTGATTTGTGTGCTTTATGAAAGTGGGTGTACATATAAGCATGATTACGTGCTGCAAGTGGATGACGTGGTTGACTAGTATGAGTAGTGTCATGCTTTGTGTGTGTCTCATGTGATTGGGTTTGAGGTTGAGCAACCTATTTTCCCAATCTAGTCTCTAATTTCTTAGAGACAGCCTGCAGTTCATTAATCTTAGTATTCAAACCATAAATCTTAGTGATAGAGATCTTGTGTCTATTCTTTTCTTCAGCGATCTCAGTATTGAGTGCTGTGATATCTTGTGTTTGCTTTTCAATACGTGCTTCGGCATCATGTAGGCTTAATTTAAGCTTAGATACCTCATTTGTGACATCCGTGGGTGAAGTGTCTCTACTATTATCAAGCAATGAAGAGAGTCTTTGAACCTCAACTTCATAACTTTTGATCTTCTTCTTAGCGTGTTTATATTTACCAATGACTTTCTTGTGGTCATTGAGTAAATCATTGAAAGCATCGCCAAGATCATCAAATGTGAAATCATCGAGAGTTTTGCTTGTTACCTTGTCGGATGTAGCCATTAGGCAAACATTGGCGGTGTCTTGAGGAGAGTCCTTTTGTTCTTCGGAGTCACTAGCTTCGCTTTCATGCCAAATGCTTGTGTTGGCATATTTCTTTGAGGAAGCCTTCTGGTATGGTTTCTAATATCGGTTGCTCTTCTTTGTGAATGGACAGTCTTTTCGGACGTGTCCAGTCTTCTTGTAACCGTAGCATGTTGGCTCTTCTTCGTCATCTTCTTGTGGTTCCTTCTTTCTTGGATTGAAGCGAAGGAATTTCTTGAAGTTGCGGACAAGGAGAGCTTGATCTTCACCTTTCGAGTTGTCATCATACGTCTATCGGGATCAGCCCTTCGTCGGTGAGCTTTAAGGGCAATCTCCTTTGTCTTAGGAGCAGGCTCTTCGAAGTCTTTGAGGTCAAGCTCATGAGTCATCAGCTTTCCCATCAAAGTCTCCATGGACATAGTCGTGAGATCATTTCCTTCTATGATGGCTGTCACCTTAGGGTTCCAAATCTTTGGTAGCCCCCTAAGTAGCTTGCGAATCTTCTCGTGATTTGTATATTGCTTGTCGAGAGAAGACAGGGGGTTGATGATGTAGAGGAATCTTGTAAACATTTGTGTGATCGTCTCATTTGGCTTCATCTTGAATGCCTCATACTCTTGAGTGAGACGACTTATTTTTGACTCCTTGACTTGGGTGGTTCCTTCATGCGTCACTTCTAGAAGTCTCCATACTTTGTGAGAGGTGGTGCATGTTGAGACCCTGTTAAACTCATTCCTGTCTATAACACAGAATAAAACATTAATAGCTCTTGCGTCTAGACTCGCCTGTTTCTTCTCCTCGTCAAAATCTTTGTCATAGGTTTTCTCAACGAGATCACCAATGACAACTATCCTGGCGGGCTTTTTGTAACCATCGGTGATAATGGTCCACAGGTCGAAGTCTAGCGACTTGAGATAAAAACTCATCATTGTTTTCCAATAGGTGTAGTAAGTTCCGTCAAATAGGGGAGGCCTATGAGTGGACTGCCCTTCACCGTGAATGGAAATCATGGATTGTATGGTTGCCATAGATCAGCTCTAGGATGTTAGTCCTTTGTTGAGAGAACAGAGCTCTGATACCAATTGAAGAACAAATAGGCAACTCTAGAGGGGGTGACTAGAGTTTATGACAATAATGTCCAATTAAAAATTAAACTCTTTCACCAACAGTAAATAATCAGAGTAAATACGGAAATAGTAAAGCGCAAGAAAGCATACGCAAACACAGCCGATTTTAACCTGGTTTCCCTCATGGAGGACTAGTCCAGGCCTGAGAACTCTAGCTCAGGATTAAATCCACTATTTGTGAAATAGTAGTTATACCCCGTGTCTTTTCTTCAGAAGAGCACGTCAACTTATTACATAGATCGCAGTGGCGATGCTTGGAATTTTCCAAGCGACTTCTTGAACTCTTGCACAAACTCCTAACTGAAAAGTACTAAGCACTTTGAGGCTTAGGGAGCTTGTGGCTAGTAGATGAGAAGGGTATGGCTTGTATAAGGCTTTATAGAGAAGAGAAGAGAAGATTGGATGAATGAAAATGAGAGAATACATGACCTATTTATAGGATACCATACAGGCAGAATTTGGCCAGAATTTTGGTTGGAATATTCAAAAATTTGGCCGTTGGACAACTTGCATCCGGCCAACCCTAAAAATTAGGGTCCTGGATTTTAGGAGACAGAGTTCGACCCGAACTCTGTCTCCAGAGCACAGAATCGGTCCAATGGGCCAATGGGCTATTTGGATGTTTGGTGGGGCTTTTGGTTTGAGATATAGGTATAGTCTAAGTCTCAAAATGCTCAACACAGCTCAATTTACATAAGTCTAGACTCAAATAAAAATGTAAAATACAGACTCAAGCTATAAAGCATTGCAGGTACGAGTTGTCGTATAGCTTGTACTGAATTCAGTCTTCATGTGTCGTATTGAAATATTACAAGTATCATGTTTTCAATTGTTTCAATATTTGGTTGACTGTGATTTTGTGTCAACATACCGTACGAGCCTAGATTGCGCTCGTACAAGGCGGGTTCCATAACGACCGATTTCAGCGGCTACGACGGGGTCGTCGCACAGAAGTTCCATGCAGCGACATTGAATAATAGCAGCAGAAATTAGAATGAAACACAAGTTATTCAAAAGATGATCTTTATTGATATTGAAAGAAAAGTTATAATGGGGCGCCAGGCTAGGATTACAATCACTCAAGCTCACTCTTCTCACATTACAAGTTCACTCTGCTCTCTCTCATCTTTTGATACAACGCTTGAGCCAGCGGAAGCTTCGGAAGGCGACGTCCATACATTATATCCCGTATAAGTCTCGACTCCATGCGGCCGCACGCTTCGAATCGCCAAGGAACTCCGTGCCTCGACGCATCCAAGCCAGTTCCGTGCCACGAGCTTCTACCTGTGCCTGCACATGTAAACTATGTGGGTGTCAGTACTCAACTGTACTGGCGGAGTGAGCTCCTCGCCCACCCATACAAAACCAACACGTTTGATTTATTTTGTGCAACATAGTCCATTCTTATCAATTGTCTTTCTAGTCTTGTCTTAAGATCATTTTTATGACGGACGGCTTGGCATACTTGTGTCTGAGGACCATCTCGTGTTTGCACAACCACGTTAATTCATACTTTGCCTTAGACCCTTCTCGTGCCAATAACGTTAACCTATCAAGTCGTGTTTGCCTTACGGCCATAATCATGGACACAACTACTCGGAAGACTCTATTTCCACGTGACCGTGCTACAAATCCTCTCATGCCGTGCCTCGCACTTTAGTGAGGCTAAACCACATCGTCGCCTCGCGGCCCTTGCTACTTTGATCACCAACTGACCCAATCAAGACTTGCGAACTTAGTGTCACTCGACCAACTTTGTCTTGCGGCATTTCCTGACTTAAACTCAAGTCGACTCAGTGCCTCGCCACTTACTAACTTTACCCATACTTGTGTTATGACAGCACCGCCGTACCACATATTTTGAGGTCGTGACCTGAAACTCAACGTAACTTCACCAACTTGCCCTACGGCCCTTCTCGACTTAACTCGCAACAGCTCAAGTCTAACTCATACAACTCTATGCCAATGACTTAACACTTGACGCCATATCTCATGCCGAAGCACGTCGCCTTCGTTGTAGCCAAATCATAGGCCCAAACATTACGTCTTCTAACTGCATACACATTCAACTCAACTCAGTCCAAAGACACACACGTGGATTGTCGCCCGTGCCGACACATCTATATGAATGGTCACTGACATTAACTAGCAATCCTAGACATAGCCTTGCATTCGGGACCCTTGCACCGGAGGTAGCGATCCCCGATGCAAGTCCCCGACCTACCGGTTGCTTCATACCCAGCTCGACTATAACCTGTTTCTTCCTAGGCCGAGTCCGTCCCGTGGCCCAGGGTTGCCGCTCGAAGAAACCATCGCCCTTGTCGACAAGTTGTCCATGACCACGCACCTACGCTAACTTCTAGACTTAACGTAACGCATGGTCTCATCATCATCACTTAGTTCTTTTGCTTTTCTTCTTCCATTTTTTACACTTCTTTGCAGAGCCCAAACCAGGGTTGCCTCGGTGACTGAACCACAGTCCCGACATAGTTCCTCTCGGCGACTAACCATCGCTTAGACTTAACGTCCTTTGAACTCAGGGAACGGCTACTGCATAGCCTTCCAACTTAACTTGAACATAACGTGTTTCATTAAGTATCGACAGATCCTAGCTAACTTTTCACTGAACCAACCGCGGCTCGTGTCTTAAACCAACTCGTGTTCTACGCAACGCTATCGCCCAAGTCGTACCTTATATGATGGGCCTTGGGATCGACCAGCAGAATGAGCTGGACAGCACTTGGAATGACTTAGGTCGACCGGCATAACTTTGCCTAACTTACCCAAGCCAACAACTTAACCCGAGGGACGAGCAAAGGCTATGCCAAGCCTTGCATTACGGAAGCGTGCATGCTTTATCGAGCATTTACGCGGGCGATGCCTATGACTTAGGCAAGTTCATAGTTTTGTGTCGAAGACCAACTTTCCTTCTCCCAAGCCACGGGACGAAGGACCGAGTGTCATTTTCAATACCACCGTGCAACGACTCTAAGCCGACCGTGGGATGTTTTTTATGTTCTAAACTCGATTCGATCTGTCAAAATTATTTCCTTAGCTATGTGGATTCGTCTATTTTATTATTACGCCTACTTGTGCAAGTTGAAAACACGTAATTTATTATATAAAGGCAAAGATGAGGCAAGTTCACCGAAAGTACCCCACCTGAGCGTGCGATCGCCTCGACCGAGCGATGTCTTTGAGCAGCCGTTGCAAGGCTAAGTCCGAACGCCGTTGGCGTTTTGATTTCTTCGATTGACTGAGCAGGACGGGGCACTACACCTTTGGTGCAGCGTCTTCAAAGTCTTGAAGTTCCAGCTCGTGAGTGAGTAGCTTTCCATGAGCATTTCAAAAGACATGGTAGTGAGGTCGTTTCTTTCAATGATTGTTATTGCCTTCAAAGTCTAGTTCTTTGTGAGAGCTCGTAACAGCTTGTGAATCTTCTCATGATTATTGTATTCCTTGCCTAAGGAGGACAAAGGATTTACAATATCTATAAATCTTGTGAACATTTACGTAACAGATTCGTTTGGCTTCATCTTGAATGCCTCATACTCTTGAGTAAGTCTACTGATCTTAGACTCCTTGACTTATGTTGTGCCTTCATGTGTAACTTCAAAAAGTTTCCACACTTCTTTAGATGTAGTGCATGTAGACATCCTGTTGAATTTAGTCCTGTCTAAAGCACAGAATAAAGCATTAATAGCACGTGCATCAAGACTGGCCTCTTTTTTTTCAGAGTTAGTATACTTGTCATGTGCTTTTTCAACCACTTCTCCGTCAATAAGAACACGGGAAGGCTTTTTATAGCCATTAACAACAATGGACCATAGGTCAAAATCTAAAGATTTCAAAATAAAACTCATACGTTTTTCCAGGAAGTACAGTTAGTACAATCAAATAGTGAGGGTCTGTTTGTGGCTTGGCCTTCACTTGTGAATTTCACAGTTGCCATATATGTGATATAGTGATGTTATGTTAAAAAAATAATAATGATGTTACCTCGCTTTACCTCTATAACCCGCTCTGATACCAATTGTAGAAACAAAACATAAAGCGATATACTTTGAGGGGGCGTCGAATAGAGTAGGCAGCAGAATATTAGCTATTAAAAAATGTTAGTAGCAAGATCACAAAAATATATCACAGATATGAAAATAAAAAAATAAAGAGTATAGAGCAAACACAAACACAACAATGTATAATGGTCTCCCTCTTGTGAGGACTAATCTAGTCGAAAGACCTATAGATCCCGGTTGAAATCCACTATGAAAAACTACAAGTTTTTATACGAAGTCCTTACAACTTCTACAGACGCGAGCATTGATCCGAAGCACTCAACCAACTTCAATTGTGAAGTGTCTTACTTCTTGTCAAGCCTCTTGATTATAATCATTCTGAACCTCTAGACCGTACCGTACTGGCAAATTGACTGGAGGATTGTAATTGTCTTGGAATATTAAAATGAATGCTTAGAAGGCTTTAGAAGAACGTAGTAAGCTTAGAGAGAAGAGATGAGAAAGTGAATTGGTGTGTTCAAATGGTAGAAAATTTTCTCTATTTATACGATTTCCAAAGAAAGAATTTGGGCAGAATTCGGACAGAATTCAAACAGAATTCTATGTGCGGATCTTGGCATATAGTCGTTGCATCCATAACTGCGAGAAGATTGAGTTTAAAAAGCAACATCCTACTAGCCGAATTTAGGCAAATTTGGGGCGAATTTGTGGCAAATTCTGCTAGGTCCAAATTGGTGAATATGGGTTTTGAAACTCAGGTTTTGGGCTTTCGATTGTTCAAGCAGTTAGGACTTTTGGTTTTGGTCTTATTTTCAAAATAGAAGGGTATTTTTGAAAACATTTTTGGGTAGCCTGTTTGCTAGTATGGCTCGGTTTACATTGTATTTCCTAGACTCAATAAAATGTGAAAAATATATTGAATAAATAAAAATACAGACGCAATAACAAACATGCCTCTAAGTCATGAATGGTAGCAGAAGAAGTTCTAGCATTTTGTCCAAGTAGCCCTTATATCGAGACAAAGTTAGATCAATTATTAAAATTTGGTTCGACCATGACCAATGGGCCAACAGTAGTATCGCCAGAGTTTCAACACGAACACAATTACCGCTAATCCAGATCATGCGTCGAATAGTTCTTCTCTTATTGCTTCAACTATCTCAAAGCATACAAGATAACTTTATCCCACTGCATGAGCACGCATCCTAGGCCAGTTTCCGATGTGTCACTGAATATCTGAAACCCTTTTGGACCATCCGAAAGTGCAAGGATTGGAGCTGAGACGAGCCATTATTTCAACTCTTGAAAGCTGGTTTCACAATGGTCACTCCATTCAAATACGACTCCCTTCTGGGTGAGACTAGTCCGAGGTGGCACTATTTTGGAAAAACTTCGTATGAATCTTTGGTAGTAGCCCGCCAAGCCCAGGAAACTCCGAATGTCGCTAGCCGAGGTAGGTCGCTTCCAATCTACCACCGCTTCAATTTTCTTTAGGTACACTGTGACACCTTCAGCAAAGATAACGTGCCCAAGGAACGTCATGCTACTCATCCAGAAATCGTATGTACTCTGCTTTATGTATAATTTGTTTTCACGCAAAGTCTGTAGCACCGTCTTCAAGTGCTTTGCGTGCTCTTCTCGATTTTTCGAGTAGACAAGGATATCATTGATGAACACGACCACAAATTTGTCTATTAAGGTTTGGAAGACTCGGTTCATCAAATCCATGAAAGTGGCTGGGGCGTTCGTCAGACCGAACGACATGACTAGGAATTCATCATTTCCGTATCTAGTATGAAAGGCAGACTTTGATACGTCGTCGGACTTGACCTTCAACTAGTGGTAGCCTAAACGAAGATCAATTTTTGAAAATATTGTTGTGCCTTATAGTTTGTCGAACAAGTCATCAATTCGTGGCAGTGGACACTTGTTCTGTACGGTAGCCTTGTTGAGTACGAGAGCAACCTACGGAGAGACGCTAGGGCGAATATGTCATGCCCTGATCCCGCTAGGGTCATTCATCCTCGCTTTGATCCCTGCGGGATCGTTCGTCCTCGCTAAGATGTGATGTCATGCAAGCCTAAGTTGCGCTTGCATAAGGCCAGTACCTGCACAAAACAACTAGACAAAGAAAAAGACACGCATGCAGCACATTTAATTGTAGAAAACCAAATATTGGACACAGAGAATTGAAAATGGAAATACTTGTTTTATTGATAACTTGATAGGATTACAAGTACAAAGCTTGCGACTAAGGATGCCTTAGTTTGGCTTACATATTTCTCTTTGAACACTTTTGGAAATAGCCACAATGCCCATATATCATATCCCTTTATTACATACTCAAAATGTAAAAACACCTTCAACGGAAAACTTGCAACGTGACTTGAAATGAAAATAGCTTTGAGGCGATCCACAAGCTCTACTAGGCTAGACAAGCTTTAGTACCTCATTGAATGTCCCTCTGTCTCATTGCTATCTGAAATGATGCCCACAACGTAGGTCGGTACACATCATGTACTGGTGAACGGCTTTTTGTCGAACTCCCATAAATTTGTACTAAGTATACAATGAAGCTAGCATACATTTATTATGTGATCTTTCTACTTGTCTAGGTTCTTTGTAAGCAGTTCAAAAGAAACATAGCAATAGAAAGCACTTGTACGATAAATCGTACCCATCGTCGACAGTCATTCCTGCACAAGATAGATTAGCATAATTTGCATATGATATAATACATACTATCCATCTCTGCATTTATTGTTAGGTTTCCAATAACTCTGATTATAAGCATACACCTAACTACATGTTGGTTCATGGGTCATTCTCCGTGATTAGCCGTTGTGACTCTATGGTTTAGCTCGTCACTAGTTGACACTCTATACACCCCTCTGATCGCGAGGTTTCTTTACCTCAGGGTGTTACTCTAAACCCCCCAAGGCTGAATGGTTCTGGCGCCAGAACCGGTCGTGGAGATTCTTTATCGTTCATAAGTTGTCCATGACCAATACATAAATGCAACTCTATCATATAAATCTCTGTTATAACAACTGTGCAATATTTTTGACTTTTCATATTACTCACATCTCTATTCTCTATATGGTAAGCCGTATCATCTCAATCATGTAACTTTAGCAACATTAACAGAATTATCTTTACAACATTGTAATAGAGCATGTATGCATTCATGTTAAAACGAGCAATGCAATAATTCTTTGATTTAGCATATGATTTATTTCTTTGTTTTTATCTTTTGTTGGTCTGGTATCATTGATCAGAGGGATGCAATAATAGTATGGACAAGGGATCATTTTTATTAAGGCGTGGAGATAAATGTTAGCCCGGTCAAAGCAACTCACCGAGATTGAATCTTATTCGAGAGAACGAGGGACTTCACGCATCGATCATGCACCTCCTACGTGTCCTATATTGGCACCAACAATTGATTAGCATACTTCGGTCTATTTTCTCAAGATTCGGAATGAATGTTCAATGCGATGAAAGCAAATAATGAAAACCAATCATCAAAAAACAACACGAAAGCGCATTCATCAAAATCAAGCAGCAAAAGAAAACATCCAACGAAAACTCTTAGATTGATTTCAATAGAAGTCGTTCCATTAGTTGGAAAGATTTATTGCATTTAATCTGTGATCAATTGATACCGGCAAAGGTTTCCCCAAATACTCAGTTCAAGACTCAGGTAGCAAGTCGTGGGTATTACATAGTGGACCACGAGGAGCGAGGCACTACATAATAAATTTGCGGTCTAGCAACTCTTGTAATTCTAGCTTCAGCTCCTTCAGTTCTGTTGGTGCCATCGGTAAGGCACCTTTGATACGGTCATGTATCTGGAAAGGTGTCGATACCAAATTCTATTTCTCGATCTGACGGCATCCCAAGCATTTCTTCTGGGAAAACGTCGAGGAAATATGCCATAATATTAGTCTGCACCGTATTTGCAATATCCTTTCTCGTATTACGAACTAATTCCAAGTATCCCATAGAGCCGGAACGCAACATACGCCTCACCGAAATTGCTACTACCATCATGTCCGACTTCGAGACCATACCACACGAATATAAAAACTTTGTCTTCCCAGAAAGTCTTCGTGTACTCGATTATTGTATGGCAAGTGCCCAACCTGTCACAACCTGATCCCAGTATATTGGGTCCAATCGGATCATGTCCAGCCTGTACCGTTGTAAGACGACGATAATAAGATATATCAATCAGTAGTACACTAACACAATATTCTAGATTACGGAGATAAAACTTTATTTAAAACATTTGAAATGCAAAACAAGTGTCTAACTGAAGAATACAAGCATAAAAAGTGTTAAATTATTACACTATGTTCTTTTATCACAAATTTCAAATAAAGAAAGAAACTAGACAACTAGGTGCAGCTAGAACTCTTGGGTACCAAGTCCGGGTTCAGTTATCTCCTTGGAACCTAAGTCGGGTCCGTATAGAGGCTAAAAATCAAGCTGTACCAAGTGTACAATCATCAGGTGGCACCAAATCATTATGTTGTGCCAGACCATCAAGTTGCGTAGCATCAGGTTGCGCCAACATCAGGTTGCACAAGAGTCAGGTTGTGCTAGCGCCATGTGGTGCACTTCCTCGAGAAGCTGTAACGAAATCATCATTATCTGACAACTGATAGCACAGAGATTAAGGAAAATCTATTCGAATCCTGTGCAACGCGACACTCGAGAAGATTTTGTCAGCATGTAATTAATGCTGACAGCTAGTTCACGTAAGATATTGCGTGGAGCGAGAATTAATCAGCACAGCAAAGAAGACCCAGTCAAAGGTGCCAGTAGTTGAGTTGCGCCCATGCGCAACTTGGCTAGTTGGCGTAACCCGATCAACTTTTTAGCAGAGTGACATGGCGCACAAGCCACCAACTTCGTAGAGCGTACCCACTATACTTTCTACGACCACGTGCATCTCAATCAAACGATTCCATGAGTCCACAGCAGTTGGTGCAACCTCTCGTGCAGGTTGTTATATTGTGCCAATGCACAACTTGATAAAGCTCGCGCAAGGTGATCAAACAGTGTTCAGAATAGAGTGACGAGGCGCGCAAGCCACTAACTTCGCAGAACGTGTCCACTATACTACCCATGACCAAGCGCATCTCAATCAATCAATTCCACGTATCCACAACAGTTGGCGCAACCGCTTGAGCAAGTAAACAGGAGGTGCATAACCTGAAGTGCGCACAACCCAGAATAACTGCTAAACAGTGTTTCAAGAACTCTATAAATAGAGTTTCAAATCAATATCAAAGCATCAAGAATGACCATAATCTCCTGCTAAAGTGCTGTTGCATCCTCCAGATGCTCGTGTCTTCGATATCACATCGTCGAAGGGATAAAGTGATCGTCTTCTGATCAGATTCCTATAGTTGTACTTCTCCATAAATCAATTGTACTCTTGTACTATTTTTTCTAAGTTTGTAATAGAACTTTTTTTGTAAACAAAATGGCGACTCTGTTGGGGATGACTTTCTCCTCTGACGAGAAAGTGACAACTCAATGTGATACCGTGTCGATCGGCAAGACGCAGAAGACCCTGGTCGTTCAAGTCGACCAGATAGCCTACGAAGTGATGATCAATGCTCGGGTACCATGCACACTACTGCTACTATTAAGAGCAAGACACGCTCTGTCTGGACTACTAAGTCTTCGAAGGCACAATCTCCTGCCACTGTGCAACTTGCGCCCATCGCTACCCTGGAGCAATCTAAAGAAAATAATCTTTTGGCTAATCCCTCCACTTCTTTGATTCTGAAATCGAAGGAGACTTTGTCTCGACACACTGCTGCCCAAAACAAAGAAAAGTGCCCTTTGGCCTTTTCTTCTCTGGCGCAACCTGTGCATGTTCCTGTTCCGACGCAACTTGCGCCCATCACTGCTTTGGCGCAACCTAAGGGAAACAGCCTTTTGGCTAACCCCTCTACTTTTTCGAATCTGAAATCGAAGGAGACTTCGTCTCGGCACACTGCTGGAAAAAGCAAAGGAAAGCGCCCTTTGGCCTTTTCCTTTCTGGCGCAACCTGTGCCTGCTCCTACTTTGACGCAACTTACGCATGTTCATGCTCTGGCAAAACCTGCACATACTTTTGCACTAACACAACGTAATGAGAAACACTGTTTAGTAGCTTCCTTTTTGCCATCAAGCTAGAAGTTTATTGAGAAATCACTAAATCAAAGAAAATGCTCTTTAGCTTTTCCTCATTCTGCTCGTTAACTGGGTGGAAAGTACTGCTAATTCAGATAGGGATCCTGCTCTCCTTAATATACAAACCAAATCTTTGTCAGGAAGATGGGTTCTATTCAGAATGAACTTTCTACGCAAAAGGGTATTGTGCCTACTCCAAAGAAGTCAGGACAGGATCTACCGACCCTATGTATCTCAAGATCCCGACAAGGCAAACTGCTAGTATCTCAAGTAGATGCACAAGTAGTATCACTATCACACTTGCACACCTATATCAATAGGTGCCAATCATGGTCAACCATAGAAAAACACAAAATGTATAAAGTGCAACCTATACCAGTTACTAACTTGCACCAGCGGAAGATTGCTGAGGTGAAAAATTCTATGACTTATGCTAACAACTTAGCACGTCCTTGTACACTCAAGGTACGGGACACCTCAAGAACAAGAACCATATCCCGAATATTGTCAAGGACTACATTCCTGCAAATTCTTCTTGTCCTACTAGTGACCTCCGTGAACTCTTAATACAGAAACATAAGATTGCAAATCCATCCCGTCCAGCGGTTGACCATCAGCAAGAACATCATTGTAATCACCACCATGAAGTTGTTATCAAATGTTGCTGTCAGCCAGCCAGCGGTCCATCTTTGACCGTTTGAATTATGTTCTAACTCCTGAACCAATCTTAGTGGACCAAGATGAATTACTCTATGCTCCTGTCAACATGGCATCTTGAAGCACTGGGGGTAAAAAATATCTAAGACGTAATACATCCCGTAATCCCAATCAACAGCACTTAGATCGGATTCTTGAATCTGGCGAGGGAGTATACAAATAAACTAGATCAAAAAGCCAAGAAATAATCGGTCAAAGGAATCTTCCTTCCGACCAAGACACAATCAATCAAAGGAATCTTCTTGATTCTAACCAAGATTCCTTCAGTCAAAAGGACATCCCTATCACTTATTCTGGGGGTGGTTCCTTATATGACTTTGATGCTGACAGTAAAAGTTCTAAAAGGACCATCCTTTCTACTAGCTCGTCTTCGAGGGCTAGAGAAGTGACTGCTTATGCCATCACAGAAGATCAAGATACTTCCAGTTCTAGCAGTCAAGAGCAGAGAATTACTGCATTGGAGGCTAGTTTGAAGAACATGGTTGAGATGATGACAAACATGTATGCTGTGATTACGGCACAACATACAGTTCCACCGGTCGCGAATCTCATTCCGACTCAAGAACCTGTAACAACATCAGTTCCCATCAATATTGATCTGGGGGTACAATCTCCTTACACCGCTTCCATCCTTGCACAGGCTATTCCAAGTTAATTTGGTGCTGGGGTGGTACTTATCATGCAATATCCCCTCCTAACATATCAAATCAATCCACCGTTCCATAATCAATGGGAGATACCAATGAGGTCGTAAAACTTTTACGTACTCAATTCGAAGCTTTCAAACAGAAAGATGGCTTGTAGATGCTTGGGATCAAACAGCCTTATTCCATAGAATGAAAAGAAGTCCAATTTCTTCCTAAATACTATCACCCTCATTTCCTGTATTTCTCGTATTTTTCCTGTATTTCGTATTTTTACTCGTATTTGGGTTTTCGGCATGAATTTTATTTTTTCTTAACTTGTGGAATTTCGGTATTTCTCGTATTTTAGGTTTTGGCTTGGCTCGGTTTTATTGGGTTGGTTCGATTTGGTTTGGTTGGGTTTATGTGTTGGATCACCTTAGCCTATGTTACCCCTCATCCCCACCATAACTCCCCTTTTTATAACTCTACCAACCTTTTCTCTCTCTTCATAACCACCATTAATTTTCTTCTTCTTCTTCTTCTCCTTCCTCAACACAACTCTCCCAACCCTAGGCAAGTGCATCTTGCCACTACATGAGAACCCTCTTTTCTTTGTCCATTTGATAGATTAGGACATGGTGATCAACATTAGAACTTGGGTTTTTGTGATTTGGAGCCTCCATTGGGATAGATCTAAGTTATTTCCATTTTCGGATTTTGTATGGTTTGAGCTTCTTAAGTTGGATTTTATGGGTTTTTGATGTTTCCATGTGGATGAGAGTTCAATTTCACCCAAGATGGAACTTTGGAAATCTGGATTTGGAGTTCGGATGGCCAAGTTATGACGCTGTGTAGCTTGGGTTCATCCATGGTGTTCTTGCTGTTTGGAGAAGACAGTGAGCAGTGTGCAGAGCTATTTAGCTTATGCACCCTGAGCTACGCGCGCTCTTTAGCGCTGCGTACGTAGGTTTGAGTACGCTTCCTGTTGGAAGCGTGTCTCCTTCAGCGTGCGTGACTTTCACGTACACTGCTCCTTTCAGCGTGCGTGACTTTCACGTACACTGCTCCCTTGAGTGTGCGTGACTTTCACGTACACTGCTTCCTTCAGCGTGCGTGACTTTCACATACACTACTCCCTTGAGTGTGCGTGACTTTCATGTACACTAAAGTCACGTACACTGCTCCCTTCAGCGTGCGTGACTTTCACGTACACTGCTCTCTTGAGTGTGCATGACTTTCACGTACACTGCTTCCTTCAGCGTGCGTGACTCTCACGTACACTGCTCCCTTGAGCGTGCGTGACTTTCACGTACACTGCTCTCTCAGCGTGCGTGACTTTTCACCTACGCTGCTCTCTCAGCGTGCGTGACTTTTCACCTACGCAGCTCTCTCAGCGTGCGTGACTTTTTACCTACGCTGCTCCCTCCGCGGGCATGACTTTTCACCTATGCAGCTTCCCTGCTTGCGTGCTTTTGTACGTATGCTGCCCCTTGACCCCTTGCTTAACCATTGGCTCTTGGAACTTTGGTTTTATTTATTTAAACTTGGCTCTTCTATAACCCTGTATTTTGATATTTTATTAGATATTTTATGCCCATTTTATATCCTTACGCCTTTTGTCATGAACTTGATTTTACTTAATATGTTTGGAATGACTATTGTACATGGCATGTATGACAAGGAACTAGCATAACACGGCAGTGACCCGTAGTGGTGCACTCCAGACATGACCAACCTGACATGATAGTGGCCCGTCGTGGTGCACTCATGACAAGTACCCTGATATGATTTATCTTGATAACTTAACTTGACTTGCCTTGACACCGTGGGTGGTTCTTTCTTGCTTGCTTGTTAAATCCACTTGTCCTGTCTTGCATCATGTCTAGGATGGGACTCCTGAGTACCACGGTCAGGAGTACCTACCAAAATGGATTAAGGTTAATAACTAGAATAACACAGTAGTCATGAAGAGATGACACAGCTACAGGCAATCCCGTTACCTGGGCGCTCTTGGGATCTGTAGCCTGCCATCGAGTAGGGCACATTTCCAGCGCACCGTCGAGTGTTGCACCCTCTAAGTCACCTAAGGGTACATTTGTCTCCCGGGCGATGTATCCACCTGAATTCAACCCCTAATTTTCGTCCTGGATAGCCTGGATGGTCTGCAGGGCTTGTGGCTGTGGAACAATCTCACTGCATCGTGTTAGTAATTAGGCCTGTGATAACCCTAGTTAGTTAAAGTAGTAAGCCGTAGGATCTGCTTGGCCGTGATTGATTGAATGAGGTATAACCAGTCTATTCATGTCTTGATCCTATACAAGATTGCTTTATGTCTTGATTACTTACATTACTTATCTTGTCGATAAATGGTGGGAACCAAGTTCTGTTCAGACGAAGGGTTACAACCCCGGTCCTTGTTTGGTTTACGGGTTGTAACCTGGCTATCGGAATAGTTCTATGGTTATCTCGTCGTATATCACCCTGCCATATTTTCGTAAGTTTTACTTTTAATATTAGATTTTCTTGTGTTGATTGCTGGCTTTTGTTCTTATTTCGTGGCCCCCTTGTGGCACTTCCTCTTTCTGGGGTTGACCCAGCTGGTTTTGTGTGGCCAGATTTCGGAGCAGCTCCCGAGGATCTACAAAACTTCTAGCCCAATGGTGACAACTAGACGGAACCCGGGCCAAGAGTGGGTTTTCCTTTTTGCTCTGTCCACTTTATTATAAAAATTATTCTTTTGAGGCGTTTAGCCGACGAGCACCTGTTAGCTCGATGCACTTTTACTTACTGTCTGCCTACGGGCTGTAACATGATTAACAAATCCTAGGGTTGATCATGTATGACTAAACTCTTGCTAGTCCTAACATTTTGTAACGACTAGCTTCATGATCAGCTGAATATGTGATATTTGGGACGCCTTATTATTGTATATTTAATGATCATATATCTTGTGACTTTGCTTACTTGCTGTGATTGAGACATTAGGCTTGTTCATGACCATAAGAGACTGTTGGCTTGTAGTAAACCCTCATATATCTAGACAGCCGTGACCGTATATCGAGGTGGGTTCCATTTCAATATACGTAGCTGGCTATGTCTGTCCCCGCTCTCCAATATTCTGGTTCTGGGGCGTGACATGGTTTAAGTGGTGGCCCATGCAGGTCTTGTAAATCAAGATATGTGGGGGTTTACCAGATAGATGTCTCAATCAGTACTCGTCCTTGATCTCTGTTCGTATCTTCTGAATCCCTGGATTCTTGCCCTGATCCTGTGCTTATATCATTGATCTGTACTGGTCCTTTCCTTATTGTTCCCTGTGTCGTCTTCTTCAGCGGCACTGTACCTGGTCCTACCAATCGACGAGGTGGAGCATTTCCCGTGGACCAGCAACAACCCGGAGATCAAGCCCAGCATTTCGGGGTAGCCTCCAGAGTTGTGCCTACTGGAGGAGAGTCACCAGTTCGGCCCGTCCAGCCCACAGAGCCAGATGCTGGTACCTTAGTAGGCCTCATCAGAACCTTGATAGCTTCCCAGGATCGTCGAAGCGACGCCCTGTACCAGACAGTTCAAGATGCTTTGACCAGAGGCGGTCATCCAGGGAACCAGGCGGCGAACAGCTTCAAGCGATTGAACCCTCCTTTCTTCGACGGCACCGAGGATGCGATTGCCGCGGATGCATGGCTTCAGGATACCGAGGTGATTCTGGAAGCAGTCAGGACACCTGAGAATGAGAAGGTGGCGGTGGTACGCCTGCAGTTATTGGATTTAGCTCGCAGTTGGTGGGCGGCGCAAGCCATGGGATTAGTGGCACCCATTGCTTGGGCAGTATTTAGAGAGAGATTCCAGACGAAGTATTTCGATGCTGTGGCTCGGTACGACCTGCAGACCAGATTTACCAACTTAAAGTAAGGAGGCAGATCTGTCAACAGTTATGCATCGGAGTTTTCTAGACTCAGTAGGTTTACCCCCACCTTGGTGGCGACCGAGTTTGATAGGGCCCAACGGTTCCAGCAGGGACTGCATTTAGAGATCTTCTTGGCGGTTGAGCAGTTCGAGCACCAGACGTTCGATGCAGTCTTGAGAGCAGCTAGGAGGCATGAGTATACCTCCCAGAGGATCGTGGATAGGACCGGAGGTAGGAAGCAATCCCACAGTCAGATGCAGCAATCATCAGCTCCAGTCCCGGCAGCTAGGGGATTAACCATTAGAACTCCGAGGCGGGAGGCCTCAGTAACGTCGGTTCAGCATTCGACCCCGACGTACCCGCAGCAGCAGAAGCAGAAACAGACTTCCTCAATGGGATGTTCTCATTGCAGAAAGCCAGTACATGTGGTGGCAGACTGTCGCAGGGCGCAGGGATTGTGCCTGGCTTGTGGAAAAGCAGATCACAGGATAGGGGCTTGCCCGAATAGGGGTAGTTCATCAGCATCCAACCCTTCTAGCTCTTCGGTGAGAGGACCGGCCCCAGTACCAGTTCAGCAGCAGCAGTATCAGTCTTCGAGGCCCTTGCCGCCTCAGGCTCAGGTATTCCAGCAACAACACCCCCAGCAGTATGCACAAGCCCAGGCTCAAAACCAGAATAGGCAGAGAGGTTTCCAGCAGAGGGGACCAGCAGCCAGAGGATAAGGTCAGGCCATGATGATGGCTATGGAAGAAGAAGTTGCACCAGATGAGGTTGTGGCAGGTACTATTCTCGTCAACTCCTTTCCAGCTTCGGTATTATTCGATTCTGGTGCATCGCATTCATTCATGTCTGCACGATTCGCCACACGGATAGGATTGGAACCCGAGTCATTATCAGTGAGACTCAATATACTTACTGGTAATGGTCTTGTGGGAGTAGATCGAGTGTTTTCCTCATGTCGGATCGTAGTTAGCGGTCGGGAGTTCCCCGCTAGATTCATAGAGTTTCCTATGGCAGACTATGATGTAGTCCTAGGCATGGATTGGTTGAGGAACCAGTATGCTAGGATAGACTGCCATATTGGCAGAGTTGTCTTTAGTATCCCCGGCGAGCCAGAGTTTTCATTTTCCAGAGGCGCAGTGGAGCCATCTTCCCCAGCATTGCGGATGGCAGTAGCAGCAGTCCAGCTACCCCGAATAGTTGAAGAGTTTCCAGATGTCTTTCTAGAGGAGCTTCCAGGGATGCCGCCAGAACGGGAGATTGAGTTCACTATAGACTTGATTCCCGGGACAGCACCAGTATCAGAGCGAGTCTACAGGATGGCGCCTTCAGAGTTGGAGATTTTGTACAAGATGATTGAAGAACCGAGGACCAAAGGATTCATCCGTGCAAGTGGATCACCTTGGGGAGCCCCGATGCTTCTTGTGAAAAAGATTGATGGTACGTCCAGGCTATGTGTTAATTATCGTACCTTGAATTCGGTGACAATCAAGAATAGATACCCTCTTCCGAGGATAGATGACTTGTTTGATCAGCTCAGAGGGGCTTCAGTGTTCTCGAAGATCGATTTGCGGTCGGGATACCACCAGATCAGAGTCAAAGAGCAGGACATCCCGAAGACAGTATTCAGATCGAGATGATATCCTGGTCTACAGCAAGAGTGAAGCAGAGCATGAGCAGCATCTCAGAGTCGTCCTTCAGACGCTTAGGGAGCATCAGTTGTACGCCAAGTTCAGTAAATACGAGTTCTGGCTCGATCGCATTTCGTACTTGGGTCACATCATTACCCGAGGAGGAGTGGAAGTGGATCCCCAGAAGATTGTGGCTATTGAGTCTTGGTCGGTACCCAGCTCAGTGGCAGAGGTTCGTAGCTTCCTTGGATTGGTCGGCTACTACCGACGGTTCGTTTCAGATTTCGCAAGGATTTCAGCGCCGATGACCCAGTTGACCCGCAAGGATGTGCCGTTTGTTTGGACAGCAGAGTGTCAGGAATCATTTGAGAAATTGAAGCGAGGTTTGATAACGGCTCCCATTCTCACCCTTCCAGATGGGACCGGGGGATTCACAGTTTATTACAACGCTTCTGGCAGAGGATTGGGTTGTGTCTTGATGTAGCATGGGAAGGTAATATCTTATGCGTCATGTCAACTACGTGATCATGAGAAGAATTACCCGACCCACGACATAGAATTGGCGGCGGTAGTGTTTGCTTTGAAGTTGTGGAGACACTACTTGTACGGAGATAGAGTGGAGATCTTTACTGATCATAAGAGCCTGAAGTATGTTTTCACCAAGAAGGACCTTAATCTGCGGCAGAGAAGATGGCTCGAGCTACTAGTGGACTATGATGTAGATTTGCAGTATCATCCCGGAAAGGCTAACGTTGTAGCAGATGCATTGAGCAGGAGAGCCAGAGTTTATCTCCTAACGGCGCAACCAGAATTATTGGCAGATCTTCAGAAGATGGGAATTGAAGTGGTTCTTCCAACCAGCGTGGCATTAATGGCCAACCTACAGGCTCCGTCTAGCATAGTTGAGAGAATCCGGATGGCGCAGTCAACAGATTCCAAGATCCAGCGACTCAGAGTAGAGTGTGAAGCAGGAAGAAGGCCAGAGTTGCGTATCAATGAAGACGGTACACTTCGACACGGCACTCGTCTTTGTGTACCCAGTAGAGATATCAGACGGAAAGTCATGGCAGAAGCCCACAGTTCACAGTATTCTATTCATCCGGGTGGTACGAAGATGTACCGTGATATTCGTCAGCATTTCTGGTAGAATAGCATAAAGAGGGAGATAGCCCGGTTTGTCTCTCGGTGTTTGGTTCGCCAACAGGTTAAAACTGAACATCAGAGGTCCGCTGGACTTCTTCAACCCTTACCGATCCCAGAATGGAAATGGGAACATATAACCATGGATTTCGTGACCGGATTGCCCAGATCTCCGGCCGGCAGAGATGCTATTTGGGTAATTGTGGACAGGCTTACCAAGGTGGCATACTTTTTCCTATTCAGAGTTGGATAGTCGACGGCACAGCTAGCAGAGATGTATCTCAGGCAGATCGTCAGGCTTTATGGTGTGCCAGTCAGCATCACCTCAGACAGGGATTCAAGATTCATATCACACTTTTGGCGCAGCTTGCAGAAGAGTTTGGGGACTCACCTTCAGTTCAGCTCAGCATATCACCCGCAGACGGATGGTCAATCAGAACGCACAATCCAGACTCTTGAAGATATGTTGAGATCCTGTACCCTTGACTTCGGTGGTTCAAGGGAGAATCATTTGCACCTGGTGGAATTCTCGTACAACAACAGTTATCAGGCCATTATCCAGATGGCACCCTTCGAGGCTCTTTATGGCAGGAAGTGCAGATCCCCGCTAGCATGGGACGATGTCGGGGAGAGGCAGATGCTCGGACCCGAATTGATTTCCCAGACGGTTGAAGTGGTCAGGAAGGTCAGAGATCACCTCCGAGTTACCCAGGACCGCCAGCGCCATTGGGTCGATGCTCATCGGCGTCCCTTAGAATTTGCTGTCGACGACCATATATTCCTTAGGATCTCGCCTAACCGCGGCGTCATTCGCTTCGGCGTGCGGGGAAAGCTTAGTCCTAGGTATATAGGGTCGTTCGATATTCTAGAGCGAGTAGGAGATATATCCTATCGTCTCGCTCTTCCGCCGTCGCTAAGTGAGGTGCATGATGTATTCCATGTGTCCCAATTACGACGGTATATTCCAGACCCGAGCCACGTCCTAGACCATTCGGAATTGGTTGTTGGTACCAACCTTTCGTATGAGGAGAGGCCCGTGTCTATATTGGACCGGAGGGAGAAGATACTCAAGAACAAGACTATTAAATTAGTCCGTATTGCTTGGGGTCAACGCTCTCTAGGTGAGTCAACGTGGGAGCGTGAGGACGACATCCGATCACGATACCCCTACCTGTTTAACTCGTGAGGTATAATGTCTTTCTTATGCCTTACATTTTCCCTTCTTTGCTTGTATTGTATGATTGTATGATTGAACTGCTTAGTGTAGCTTGCCTGTGCTTAGTGTAGCTTGTCGTGGCAATCTCTAGCTCCTTGATTAAATTTCGAGGACGAAATTCTTTTAAGGTGGGTAGAGTTGTCACCCTCATTTCCTGTATTTCTCGTATTTTTCCTGTATTTCGTATTTTTACTCGTATTTGGATTTTCGGCATGAATTTTATTTTTTCTTAACTTGTGGAATTTCGGTATTTTTCGTATTTTGGTTTTTGGCTTGGCTCGGTTTTATTGGGTTGGTTCAGTTGGTTTGGTTGGGTTTATGTGTTGGATCACCTTAGCCTATGTTACCCCTCATCCCCACCACAACTCCCCTCTTTATAACTCCACCAACCTTTTCTCTCTCTTCATAACCACCATTAATTTCCTTCTTCTTCTTCTTCTCCTTCCTCAACACAACTCTCCCAACCCTAGGCAAGTGCATCTTGCCACTACATGAGAACCCTCTTTTCTTTGTCCATTTGATAGATTAGGACATGGTGATCAACATTAGAACTTGGGTTTTTGTGATTTGGAGCCTCCATTGGGATAGATCTAAGTTATGTCCATTTTCGGATTTTGCATGGTTTGAGCTTCTTAAGTTGGATTTTATGGGTTTTTGATGTTTCTATGTGGATGAGAGTTCAATTTCACCCAAGATGGAACTTTGGAAATCTGGATTTGGAGTTCGGATGGCCAAGTTATGATGCTGTGTAGCTTGGGTTCATCCATGGTGTTCTTGCTGTTTGGAGAAGACAGTGAGCAGTGTGCAGAGCTATTTAGCTTACGCACCCTGAGCTACGCGTGCTCTTTAGCGCTGCGTACGCAGGCTTGAGTACGCTTTCTGTTGGAAGCGTGTCTCCTTCAGCGTACGTGACTTTCATGTACACTGCTCCCTTCAGCGTACGTGACTTTCACGTACACTGCTCCCTTGAGTGTGCGTGACTTTCACGTACACTGCTCCCTTCAGCGTGCGTGACTTTCACGTACACTGCTCCCTTGAGTGTGCGTGACTTTCACGTACACTGCTCCCTTCAGCGTGCGTGACTTTCACGTACACTGCTCCCTTGAGTGTGCGTGACTTTCACGTACACTGCTCCCTTCAGCGCGCGTGACTTTCACTTACACTGCTCCCTTGAGTGTGCCTGACTTTCACGTACACCGCTTCCTTCAGCGTGCGTGACTCTCACGTACACTGCTCCCTTCAGCATGCGTGACTTTCACGTACACTGCTCTCTCAGCGTGCGTGACTTTTCACCTATGCTGCTCTCTCAGCGTGCGTGACTTTTCACCTACGCTGCTCTCTCAGCGTGCGTGACTTTTCACCTATGCTGCTCTCTCAGCGTGCGTGACTTTTTACCTACGCTGCTCTCTCAGCGTGCGTGACTTTTTACCTATGCAGCTTCCCTGCGTGCGTGCTTTTGCACGTATGCTGCCCCTTGACCCCTTGCTTAACCATTGGCTCTTGGAACTTTGGTTTTATTTATTTAAACTTGGCTCTTCTATAACCCTGTATTTTGATATTTTATTAGATATTTTATGCCCATTTTATATCCTTACGCCTTTTGTCATGAACTTGATTTTACTTAATATGTTTGGAATGACTATTGTACATGGCATGTATGACAAGGAACTAGCATAACACGACAGTGACCCGTAGTGGTGCACTCCTGACATGACCAACCTGACATGATAGTGGCCCGTCGTGGCGCACTCCTAACAAGTACCCTGACATGATTTATCTTGATAACTTAACTTGACTTGCCTTGACACCGTGGGTGGTTCTTTCTTGCTTGCTTGCTAAATCCACTTGTCCTGTCTTGCATCATGTCTAGGATGGGACTCCTGAGTACCACGGTCAGGAGTACCTACCAAAATAGATTAAGGTTAATAACTAGAATAACACTGTAGTCATGAAGAGATGACACAGCTACAGGCAATCCCGTTACCTGGGCGCTCTTGGGATCTGTAGCCTGCCGTCGAGTAGGGCACATTTCCAGCGCACCGTCGAGTGTTGCACCCTCTAAGTCACCTAAGGGTACATTTGTCTCCCGGGCGATGTACCCACCTGAATTCAACCCCTAATTTTCGTCCTGGATAGCCTGGATGGTCTGCAGGGCTTGTGGCTGTGGAACAATCTCACTGCATCGTGTTAGTAATTAGGCCTGTGATAACCCTAGTTAGTTAAAGTAGTAAGCCGTAGGATCTGCTTGGCCGTGATTAATTGAATGAGGTATAACCAGTCTAGTCATGTCTTGATCCTATACAAGATTGCTTCCTGTCTTGATTACTTACATTACTTATCTTGCCGATAAATGGTGGGAAACCAAGTTCTGTTCAGACGAAGGGTTACAACCCCGGTCCTTGTTTGGTTTACGGGTTGTAACCTGGCTGTCCGAATAGTTCCATGGTTATCTTGTCGTATATCACCCTGCCATGTTTTCGTAAGTTTTACTTTTAATATTAGATTTTCTTGTGCTGATTGCTGGCTTTTGTTCTTATTTCGGGGCCCCCTTGTGGCACTTGCTCTTTCTGGGGTTGACCCAGCTGGTTTTGTGTGGCCAGATTTTGGAGCAGCTTCCGAGGATCTACCAAGCTTCCAGCCCAATGGTGACAACTAGACGGAACCCGGGCCAAGAGTGGGTTTTTCTTTTTGCTCTGCCCACTTTATTGTAAAAATTATTCTTTTGAGGCGTTTAGCCGACGAGCACCTGTTAGCTCGATGCACTTTTACTTACTGTCTGCCTACGGGCTGTAACATGATTAACAAATCCTAGGGTTGATTATGTATGACTAAACTCTTGCTAGTCCTAACATTTTGTAACGACTAGCTTCATGATCGGCTGAATATGTGATATTTGGGACGCCTTATTATTGTATATTTAATGATCATATATCTTGTGACTTTACTTACTTGTTGTGATTGAGACATTAGGCTTGTTCATGACCATAAGAGACTGTTGGCTTGTAGTAAACCCTCATATATCTAGACAGCCGCGACCGTATATCGAGGTGGGTTCCATTTCAATATACGTAGCTGGCTATGTCTGCCCCAGCTCTCCAGTATTCTGGTTCTGGGGCGTGACAAATACAAACCCCCAACTATCATGCTATTTGATGGCAGCACATCGCTAAGTCAATACCTCAATCACTTTGAAGTAATGACTGATCAACTTCAACCAAATTATGCTCTTCTTACAAGAGTATTTGTCAGCTTTTTGGCTGGTGCAACATATGACTAGTATCATAGTTTACCAGATGGTTGTATAACCTCTTTCGCTGGCTTCAAACAAATGTTCTTGGAATAATTTTATGAGGGAGCCAACGGCATGACTATGTCTGCTCTCATTAAAATCAAACAATGACATAATAAAACTACTAAATGTTTCATTGAACGATTCTGCCGTGAAGCACTCAAAATGCCTCTCGGAACTCCCGATGCTTTAACTGTAGACACTTGCAAATCAAACCAGTTGCCTATAATCAGTTAATGGATGAGATCAACACAATTCTGGGAATGGCCTTCCTTCTTAGTAAACGCCAAAGCAGCATAAGAGAGCGCTGACAAGTTCAAACAATTAGATATTCAAATATCTAATCTTAACAAAGATGAACACGCTACACCAAATAATAGTGGCCGTCAGAACAATCGCAAGAGCAAGAAGACTTGGCTATTAATCTCAAAGGCAGAGAAGCCCTAGCTATCAATATAAATCAGCCAACATGTACCCCAACAACACCACCACAATGGGCACCATGTCCAAAAGAAGAATACTTTTTTGATGAAGATGATATCATGAGTATCTTTGATTGTCTCATCTAGAGCAATAAGCTTCAACTGCCAGAACCAGAACGGCCTGAGGAAGTTTGTAAGACTGACCATCCTGAATATTATATTTACCACAGATTTATTGGACATCCAACTCGAGTATGCTATGCGCTCAAGGGTAAAATTCAGAAGATGCTCAATTCCGGTGCAATCACTCTCCAATAAGACGAGAAAACTGTAACGGGTAATGTCGTCTCTTTACACTTTAAAGATTTTTTGGCTCAACTTGTGCAGGATGGTGTCATCCCCATCCGGAGAAATACTCTAGAGATTGTTAATCTTCTACCTGTACAAACTGATGGTCTTGTTCCTCTGTCTACTAATAAAGGAAAAATTATATGAATCCATCCAGATTTAGTGGCGGACTTCGAAACACCATCTTCTTCCACCAAGTCTAAGAAGGCCACTAAAACCAAATCATGTCATATGATTTTATTTGGTGAATATTGTCTTCCACCCCTAACTGCCACCTTCATCTCGACAGTAGTTAATCCTTCTTCTCCTTCCCCTGCTGAGACAACATTATCAAAGTCAAAAGCCAAATATCAACCCGCTTTCCATCTATATAGTCCACAGTCTCGTGAATTAATGACGAAAATATGATATGATCTACAGAAGGCCTATGGTTTGAATCATGGAATGGGATCTTATGTACCTCTTTCCTGATGTCTTTCTCACAACCAATCTCGGGTTGGTTTGGGTTACTGGACAAACTCTTCATTTTGCCAAAAAAAACCTTCCAGAAATAAGATCCAGGCAAAGAGTTGCAATATGGTATCCTTTGAACCTATATCCGAAGAAGAAGTCTTAACTGGTACCAGGTCTGGGAAACCTTACCTAAGAGACTATTCAGAAGGTCAAGAAAACCCTACTCCTACTATCAATATTCCATCGGCATCATCACCTCCATTAGAGCCAACTCTTCCCAAACCGACAACAGCCGACAAAGGGAAACAACCTGTCCGTTTAGATAAAGTATTGAAGAAGACTCCAACTTTGGGACTCGAGAAGCCGTATAACTTTAATATACTGGCTCAGCTGGCTAATACCCGGCAAGATTATCAATTTTTGAGCAACTCTGTCTTTCGAAGGAAACTCAGAAAACGTTGAGTGAAGCTTTGATGCAAGCTGATACTTGTCTAACATTTCTCAAGAAGCCAGAGGAAGAGCCTATAACATGCCTTCATTGTCATAGTGTGATGGAGCTGATGCCAAACATCACCTTTACACAAGATAATATATTGTTGGAAGGTAATCGTCATGACCGACCCCTCTACTTCACGGGATATGTCGATACAAAGAAGGTTGATCGCATTTTGATCGATCCTGGGTCTGCACTTAGCATCATGCTGTAATAGCCACCTAATAAAATATTATTTTTATTATCTATTTCTCTATAATTATATTTGTTAAAAAATTTATTATTATTATTATTTATCATTAATTTTATTATCATTATCTTATTTTTAATTGAACCCATTTCTTTTTCTAAAGTAATTTTTTTTAACATAAGCCCTTGTAAATATTTGCAAATTGCAAATTAACCATGACACATAATCTATACACACGTCCTCATGCATGAGGCATGAGCAAAATGGTAATTTTACTTGGGGACACATGTCTACGTGCATGGATTTATTGGTAAAAAGAAAAAGAAAAAGAAAAAGAAAAAGAAAGGAAAAATTAATATATATATATATATATATATATATATATAGAGAGAGAGGGCTCTCAACCTCTCACCCGCACCCTCTCCTTCACTCTCTCGGTCCCTCCATTCTCCCTCTCCCGCTCAACCGAACCCCTCTCCCTCACTCACTCCCTCTCTCAACTCTCATTTACTCTCTCCATCTCTATAACTTTCTTTCCATTTTCTTCTTCATCTCTTTCCTCTCTCGGTCTCTTCAGGGACCCGGACCCGCGCCCTTCTGCAGCTTGCAGCGGCAGACACCTCCGGTGGGCCAGCCGACCGGTCCTCTCCACCGCCGGCAGCCCCCTCCTGGCCGTCGTTTCCTCCTCATGGCCGCCTCCATCACCACCTCCAACATCACCACCATCATCACCTTCATCCCCATCACCAAAAACCCAAACCCCCCTTTAAAAAAAAATTAAAAGAAAAGATGAAGAAGAAGATGATGATGAAGAAGAAGAAATTGGAAGATGAAGCAGAAGGAATAAGAGATTGGATAAGTCTCAAGCCCTATTCCCCAAATTCAAATCCCTAATATTTCCAAGGCAAGCCCTCTCCTATCATAATTATTTTAATTTTATTCATGTCAAATTCCTATATTGTTACTTAGATTGTTTGATATTAGTTATTATAAAATAAATGACTACATCCAAAATTGAAATTATTCTGGTGGGTCATTGGAAATGAATTGTGCATGACGTAGAAATTGGGAATGTATGAATATGGTTATTCTAGTGTGCTTGATTATGAGGAGTTGCTTGTGAGGTGTAAGTAGATTAGGGATCTGTCACGACCCGCACCCAGAAGAGGGGCACGAGTACGTGGTTACGTCTAGCCTACGCCACAGAATCGGTGGTAGAACGCTGTATATAGGGTCTGTAAATACTATGACTAAAACAGATAAAGGTACCTGTACAGTATATACACTCCGAATGGAGGTGACATAGCAATACAGTCTCAATCACAAATGTAAAACTAAGGTAGATAGTATGGAAAGAAAAATACCATAGATGAAAACAGAAAATAAGTCCAAGATCTACACAAGTCCAGAGCTATACATAACATCACTGAGTCACATAAAATATATATAACTACTACAGTCTGAAAAGTACTAGCTGGCTCGCAGGCCAGGCAAACCTAACTAAGCTACACTACTCAGGGTGAGCAAAGTCTAGTGGCTCTACTAACAAGCCACAGTTCGGGTCTACTCCATCAGACTCGACCCCATAATAGGTCGGGCAATCTGCCTCAGAATCATCTGTAATATGTCAACGGTATCCTGTCAGGAAAATGAGCAAGTACAAACACCAATAGCAGTTCCATGTGAATTGACAAATACTATAAGATACAGTATAATAAAATACAAGACAAAAATATAGGCGACTTGGGAACCATTCGAAAGCCGAATTACAACCCTTGAACCAAACAAGGACCGGGATTGTAATCCTTCTTTCAAACAGGACTTAGTCTCAAATCATGGTATAGTAATAAGGCAGGTAAAACATGTGAGTAAATAAAATCATAGCATGGTGAGAAGTACAGAAAGTAAAGCTGAACTAGATATAAGATACGACAATAAATGTAAAATGTGAATTAAATTATTAGATCGATATGTGATCGGCTAGGGAGTCATGGTAGGGTTATCCACTCGGCCCGACAATCTGCGATAACCTCAACGGAGAGTCATGTCGGCCAACCTGGATAACCTGGGCATGGGGTATCTGCTACACCCTACGTGAGGTGAGGGTGGCGCTAGCAAAATAGTGACAGGATCACATAACCCCTAATAATTCCTCCATCCCCGAATAGTATCACGGATTCGGACATGGCACGTCATGACATGGATTCAAAAGAAGGTGATCAGCCCACTCCCAAATCGATGTCTATATAAGTACGTGAAACATGGATATCACACACCAACATACCAAGGAAAATCTGGAAATAACATCTCATGACAGGATCCGAAGTATACTAGTCCGTGAACCGTCATGTCGGAAATCATGTAAGACACTACAACTGAATCGAATATAGTAGATATCAAGACAATGAAAACTATCAATGAATGTACTCGCCTGTGGTCCTGAGCTGATAAGGTGAACAGACGCTCAGAGTGATCACAGACCTAAAATAAGATACTATGAGTCAAACAGGGTTTTTACACAGAAAAAGAAAACTAATTTAAGTCATGAATGCAAGTCAAAGTCAAAACTAGGTCAAACTAGGTCATACCAGGTCATACTGGTTCATACTAGGCCATAACAGGTCACTGGGAGTCAATCCAAGTCAAACTAGGTCAAACGGGGTCAAAGGTTGACTTACAGTTGACTTTTGGTCAACTGGTCAACCCTAGTCAACTCTGGTCAACTATAGGTCAACCATAGGTCAAACTAGTCTAATGTTGACCAACTGTTGACTTTCAGTCAACTGGTCAACTCTGGTTTGGTTTCGGTCAAATCTAGTCGCTTAAAGGCTAAGTTTGACTCTAGGTTTACTTTTGTTGACTTTTGGTCAAAATGGTCAACCGACGTTAAAACTAGTCTAGGAGAACTACATTTGATCATTACCAACCAAGGAAACCAAGTTCTAACCATATCTTAGACTCTAACTCAAATATCCTACATTACCCTTACCAAGGTAATCCCGATACCTTGCCCAACACAAAAGGAAACCCCGCAAATTCTCAAGATACTAGCTTGGGCTCCCTAGGGTAGTTAGATACTATCCTATCTAAGGGTTACCTACCAAGATACATAGGTTTCCTAGATATCTAACCTATCTTAGAACACATGTTGGTCATTTACCCATTACCATACCCTTAACCTTGTACCCTTCTCACATTTACCCAAACACTCACATACACACCAACTCACTCACACATGGTCACATATAGGCTCTACCTATAGGTTTACATATGGGCTAATACCTATAGGATACTATCTATACATATATACTCACATACACACACTGTAAGCTCACACACACACACACACATAGGCTCACATACACAAATACACACACACATTAGAGTGGACTAATTTTAGGTGTTTCTAAATGCTGTCAATGGGCCTGGATTGGGGCTATCATGGCTGTCCTATAGGGCTGCTTATAGGGCCTAAAATGTGGGTTAAGTGGGGCTAAATATAGGTGTTTCATGGCTACCAAATGGGGCTAAATAGGACTGAAATTTGGGGTAGCTATAGGGGCTATTTGGGACAGCCTATGGGGCTATTTGGGGACTGTCAAGTGGCAGTTTTTGGGACAGAATTTGGGGTAAAGACGGACAGGTAAGGGGCTATTTTAGTGGGCTATTTTGGGCATGATAGGACTGGTTTTAGAGTAGCTATATGGGACATAAATGGACTGATTTAGGGGATGTAAAGGACAGCCATATATGCTATGTTTAAGGGCTAATTTGGCTGTTATCTTGGGGTATTAAATGGTTGGAATGGGGCTGTTTTGGAGGGCTGCCTAGGCTGTCCAAATGGGGGACTGTTAGAGGTGGTTAAGGGGCTTATTGTGGACTGTTTTGACAGGTTTTGGAGGCTATTTTGCGGCTGTCCATGGGGGATACAATGACAGGTTTGGGGCTTCTATATATGGGTTGTTCCTTGGGCTAAATAAGGCTGGGAAAGGGGGCTGAACAAAGGGGTTTGTAGGACTGTTTTGACCGGTTTTGGAGGCTATTTAGTGGCTGTCCATGGGGTATACAATGACAGGTTTGGGGCTTCTATATATGGGCTGTTCCTTGGGCTAAACATGGTTGGGAAAGGGGGCTGAACAAAGGGGTTTGTAGGACTGTTGTGGGCTGATATGGGGGACTGGTTTGAGGGCTGTTAGAGCTGCTGTTTAGGTGGCATTCCCCCTCCCCATCTCACACACTCAAATCCCCACTCATCTCTCTAACTCTCTATCACACAAATACTCATTCCCTCTCTATGCAAACACACATACATACAAACACAACATTCCTCATCCCCTCTACCACTCTCTCTACTCTCTAACCCACACTCTATATATATACATATGCACACACACACATACATACATATATATTTATATAGAGAGTAACACATATAGAACCATATATATATACATATATATACAACTAATATGATACAATATGATACATTGAAAACACAATCTCTAAATAACCTAAAATCTGAGATTTAATATCTAAAATTATTTAAAATAGTATATAATATAAATACATGTGTCCAAATAGGGATTTTCCTACTAGGACACAAACCTACACATAGGACACTCCTAAAAGTCTCCAAAAGGACACGAAACGGACACAAATGGAGACACAACCATGGAAATTATTCCTATGGGTCAAAAATCAACCTATATGCATATTGGGGTGGTTTAGAGGAGAGATTATACCTTCCGGGAGAGAGATTCAAAGGAAAAAGCCTTCCGACACGACACCGACACGTAGAGATTCCAAAAGGACAGGAACGAGCTCCGAATCCTCCCTAACTTGGCTAGCACCCTCTAACTATGGAGTAGATAAGAAAAGAATAAGATTTGGTGGAAGAAATGGTGGATTTGGAGATGAAATCAATAGAGTTGTTCTCTAGAAATTAATTTGGGGAAGAACAAGAGAGAGAATGTGGATAAAATGAAATGAAGAAGATGATGACTCACACCTTATCCCCCCATAGGTGGCTACCCAAAATGGGTGAGGTGTCCCCTATTTGAATGTCCAAAATACCCTCCACTAATCTATTTGATTTAAATTAGGAATGGGTTAAAGGTTGAGGTTAATTTAGTCTAGTTTTAAGTCTCTAATTAAACTAAACCTGTCCATAAATAATTAGTCTAACTACTAATTAAAATTAATATCATGTGGACTAAAATTAATATCATATGGGCCATGCCTAACTAATGGGTGGGTCCACTAGAGTCAAAACTACCCCGGGTCCCCGTTTCAAGTCGGATTGAGCTGAAATTCGAACCCGACTCAATTATCCCCAAAATAACATTATAAATAAATAAATAATTTCAAAAATATTCTAAAATGAAAAATGATAAAAATACCCCTGTTTCTGAAAACTGGGGGTGACAGGATCTAATCTTAAGCCCCAAGTGTGAAATTCTATTATGGATTAGCTATAATTATTTATTATGCCTGTAAGGGTATAATTTTATAATCGTGTATGCTTGATGATCGTACACTTGCCAAATTGGGTCTAAATTCAAGTAGTACTCATAAATCCCTTTTCGGAATACTTTAGGTTGCTTTATGGTTCAAATAGAAAATTTTACATTCAAAATTAAAGAATTAACCGCTGCTCGTAAATAGAAATATAATTAATCATATTTTAGATGACATTTCAGGCCTAAGAATTAATAATTATTATTATGATCAAGCATGGTACTTCCAAATGCAAGTTTTGGATCTCTTCGACTCGATTTCGTAACCCGATAGGTCATTAGGGATTATTAAAAATAGAATTCAGCACATCTAAAAATTTATTTAGACTATATTGTATGTCGCAAAAGAGACATTTATGTATTGATTAGCCTCAATATTTTATAATAAAGAATCTAGATCGTACTGGTTCTAAAATTAGACTCTAACCCATACATATGGCTTGTACATTTAATCCAACCTGATCTTAGACCAATATCAATATAAATGATATACTGAGACAAAGAATTTTATTATGTTTAATAGTTCTTAGGCCTTGTCGGGGTCAAATTGAGCTAATGACAAAATAATTAATGTCTTTGTTAAATTCAGCATTACAAAACCCTTATGATCATTTAGATATTATAAAGAAAAGAAAATATGTAGAATGGGTCTTTATACCTTAAAGTAGACTAGAATACGGAATCCAGAATCAATATTTGACAATTTGAACTGAATTCCATCAAATTTTATCGTAGATGCCAAATTTTAAATATTCTATATTTATCCATATAGTTATACATTCGATTGTTAAATTTTATTACATTTCTAGGAACTTTCAAAATTTTTCCAATGATCTAGAATATGGAATATATATATGCATAATTATATATTTGATTTATAATAGTTAAATAGAATATAATTAGTTCTTGATTTCTTTGGAATAATCAAAACCTTATAAATTGCCATGCAAGTATAAAGTGTTTTGATTTATCTTTCACGTGCTGTGGTGACTAACGAAAATGCTAGATTACTTGTGTTTTGATAGAGTACCAGAGAGTTGACCATTTGCTACCATTTAGTACTGCAAATGGGTAAGAAATGCTAAGAACACTTGCTAGGTAAAAAGTTGAATATTTCTCACTTTATGGAATTTAATTTATAAATATATATATAAATGCATGGCCGGTGTTGAGAGTTGCTCCACCGAAAGGGTTGGCGTACCCAGGTGTATATTTTGCGTGGCCGGTGTTGAGAGTTGCTCCACCGAAGGGGTCGGCGTACCCAGATATATATTTTGCATGGCCGGTGTTGAGGGTTGCTCCACCGAAGGGGTCGACATGCCCATTTTATATATCTTTTGTGTTTACTTGTATCGGATTTATTTCCGGGTCAGTAAATACAAAGGAGACTCTGCCTAAATTTTTGAGAATTTCCAGAGTTATTCTCTGAAGGAATTCGGACTCCTTAGAAACTCTTGACCTAAGTTCTAGATCATGGAACCACCCATCTCTGATCTATAACATCGGAGGGATTCTTGGAAATCATTGTCCAAATTGATACTTTAGAATTTTCCCTTGGTTCCAATACTTTCTTGAACATTCGTAGTTTTGGAAAGGACAAAACTATTACTTGAATGCGACTTGACTTTTAAGACTCTCGTTTAAGGAATAGTTTCTATGGAATCCGATTTTCTAGAATAGGTTGCATTGGGATGGGAGAGAAACCATTGGATCACACCCGACTGACTTCTTTGTAATATGATTTTTATTTTTTGTACTGATCAGTCCCTAATACGGTGTTCGTGCGGCCGTGCGAATATCCGGGATGAGGCTTAGCTCACTTTCTTGATCGTAATTGGACATCCAGGCCCTGAGTTTTAGCTCAGCTATCCATTTGCGCATTACCCTAAGTTTTAGCTCTGAATACTTGTTAATTCATTAGATATCCAGGCCCTGGGTTCAGCTCAGCTCTCTAATGAATGGGTTCGATATTCTTGGAAAAGTCCAAGTCATACGAACTTCTTGTTATAACACATAATACGATGATTCGACCCAGATGATTCGAAAACCACTCATGATGTTATCTTGCTTGTAATCACATCAATATGTGATAGTACAGACGGCTGGAGAATCTAAGCACCAACCCGTGTTGTACGAGCCTCATCCCGGGCAAATAGGGTTATTGTTGAGATGCTAGGTGTGTGTGTGTGATCCAAAAAGTTTCTCTAAATTGTATTTAGGTCTAGAAAGAATCTTGTCGTGTCCTTTGTGACATTATTTGAGAACTACTTACTTCTTGACCAATATCACAAGGAATGAGTTTAATTGCTCTAGTTACTATATTTTGTTTTCACTTGTATTATCATTCCACATTCATAACTCTCTCTTTTGACCGAGGGCTTGCTCGTCGTATTGACGACCTAGTATTATTCAATAGATTTGTAGACATACTTCCAAAGAACTGTTACGACAAGCTGAATGGAAGCTAAGAACAAGAACGAGATTTTACTTTTGAAGGCAGTTATGTCGGAATCAGAATACTGTCTATATCATTATTCAGGTATAGTTTTATATTATATATTGGATTAATTGTTACTGGGTAGAAAAGTCTATTTTCTATTTATAACTTAGAATGACCCTTATAGAACAATATTGATTTTATTATGCAAGATAGTGACCTGTGATCAACCTATCCTAGAACCCTACGGGCGACAATCGCGAATATGGGTACTGGAGTATTCATATGTCGCATAGCCTGGGGATGTTGTTATGTATTCGGCTCACCGTATTCTGGGAGCGGGGCGTGACACATGCCAAAGACTCTTCTAGATGCATTAAAGATTCCTGTACACAATCTTTCTACAACCATCACGACAATCCTGGGATTCAATTCTAAAAGAAGTGAACCTTTGTGAAAGATGAGCTTGAAAGTTCAAATATACAATCTTCGTACAAAGGTTACTTTCTACGTGATCGATAATCATGGCTCTTATAATGCTTTGCTGGGAAGAACCTTTCTGCATGAGCATACTATTGTACCATCCACACTACATCAATGCTACAAATATGTGGACGTCAATGGAGAAGTCCAAAAGGAAGTAGCCGACCTAAATCCTTTCAGGCGCATTGAAACATATTTTACGGGCTCTCGGATGTACAAGGAGGAGTTCATAAAAGTTGTAATGGCAATGGATAGTGAGGAAGATCAGAAAGATACTTCAAAAGATGTTCTCATGATCCCCGTCAGGGGACGTACTACTCGTCCCTCTTCTTCTCAAACATTGATCATACATCTTTTCTTTCATAACAAACATCCTCCTGCTGTAGTAAGGGAACAAAGGAAGCTCACCTCTTCTGAACCTCTTGTTATTGACCTTCGTTGTAACAAACCTTCACCTTCTACTTCTCCTTCTCCTTCTCCTCATCTCGTTATCAACCTTACTAAGCCTTCTGTTAAGGCTATAAGAATCATGTTGTAAATGATGATGTACAAATCAATAAAGTAGCATCTCCTTTATGGTATACTGATGTTCTTTATTATACTCGATGTTATTTAAAAATGTTAGATAACTTTGAACCACTTACCATAGGAGCAGTTGAAGCTTCCCAAAATGAAGTATTGCTCGAGCCAATGCAGGACTCCTTCTTCTTAGTTCCTTCTAAGAAGAAAGATGAACTTCCTATACTTTTTAGTAAAGGAACATAACAGAAGATCATGCCCGATAGTGAAGAAGACAATCACGATAATGGATGACTTCAACTACATCGTTTTAGTCAGCAATTAAAAGATATCATTCAAAAGATGTGCTATAATTTTAAAGCTGGTCTCAAAGGTGGCAAAGGAAGGCGTACTCCTATTCGTATTACTGCTCCAAATGGAAAATCACAACAATACTACAGCAAAATAAAGCGGGGATTATGTTATACTTCACCTATACCGACTCCAGAAGCTTCTGAATCTGAAGAAGAAGAACGATCTAACTGTCTCATGGGATTCAGACACCAGTGTAGGGCACGTCCATCGAGTGACTCTATCTTCCAATATGGTAACTGCCGAGTTTTCAAAAAACGACGAAGACTTTGTCGAAGCCTCTGAATCTGATCCTTGGGAACAAAGGATGGATACTTAATGGGAGCTTCGCTTTGAGCAACATGAGCCACCTATAGAAGATCAGTTGGTTCAAGTTAATGTCGGAGATAAAACTTCCCTAAAACCGATATTTGTCAGCAAAAACCTCCCTAAAGCAGGTAAATAAGAGTTCAGTTATCTCCAGAGTCAGGAATATCCTTCCTCTCAAAAATCCCCAGTGGAGTCTATACGAATAATCAATTTTGTCTTTTAAAACCTAGCTGTTTTAAAAGATATCTTTTTTTATGATAAATCTGTGTTATCACAGATATCGTCATTTTAGACATGATATCTTGTCTTTAAGTCCAAATCGATTTGAAGATCATCAATAGAAAAACGAGTTCACGTCCATATTACCTCTGAATTCTATTTTCTATATCAATAGATTCACCTCCACAATTACCTCTGAATTCTACCATCTATATCAGCGACTTATTCTGTCGACATTACCTCTGATAAAGTTTAAAATGATAATATTCTGAGTTATATTCTGTCACGTCAATATTACCTCTAAACAGATATAATTAATATTATTATTTTCTTTTAGGGGATATATCATGTCCGGTACCTCTGAACATATTTTCCTATCCTTATCTATTACTTATATCTACTATCGGTATAGAATAAATAATAGAATCACAAAAAGGGCATTATTTTATTGCCATAATGTTCAAAATGTAAAAAAAAAGTACATTATTTGAAAGGCAAGAAGACAAAAAGATCCTATAGACTGCTTTATTGGGGAGGCTGAGTGCTGAGATTAATGATCAGTCTTTTCAAACTCTCAGCCCTCTCTACTCTGGAATCAAGTATCCTTTGTCTTGCAAGAGCTCTCCCAGATTCTGGATCAAAAGGTTGCAGCATTTATGCTCGACGTTCCAGTTCTACACCTTCGATTTGGAAAAGTGCATCTCGCTGCATCTTTAAGTCATCTAATTGACTTGCAGCAATTTGATGTATCTCCAATACTTCTTCTTCACGTTGTCGAGCTGCTTTAGCTGCTTCTTGAAGCCGAGCCATTTCAATTTCTAGTTCTTAGAGACGAACTTGATATTCAGCAGCTTATTTTTCCTTCAGTGCAGCTTCAGTCTTATAACATTAAACAGAAGAAGTTGTCTCGACAATACAAGATTCCAACTCTACAAAACACTGTAAAAAATCTACCACAGAAGCTTTAAACTCTGCTATTCATATTGCAGCTTCGCGAGCCATCACCTCGCATTCAGCATCTACAAGTTTCTGGATGTTTTCCCCTGTTAAATCTTTGTAAGACTTGATCGGTTCTTCAAGTTCATTCAAAATATGATCTAAATAATTGACTCTATCCAGATCACCAATCTTGCGGATGGCTCAAATAATGAAGGAGGAAGGGCCCCTTACTGATTCATAAGGTTGGTCCTTTTCCATGACCATTTGAATTAAAGGCTTCAGAGAAGTAAAGAAAGAATTAGTATAAGCTTCGACAACAGCTCTGTTCATCGCTGAGATCCCCGGGGTAGCCACTTCTATGGGAATTCTTGTTTCCGAAGTAACTGGTGTAACTAAAGATTGTAACCAGGAGACCCGAGTATTGGCATCATAGAAGAACTCCTCTCTCCAGTTTGGGTCCCTAAATCCAAAAGAGCCATGGCCGAGCAGAAACTGAAGGTGGTCGATGCAGCTTTTGCAAGTGTCCCCACAGGACCCACTGTAATCAAGATACACAGTCATTACATATAAACTATAGGAATTAAGGTAAATAAAAGTCAAAATTTTACCTGATCCAGGCAATACATATGGGGTTTCATGGGGTATGTCCAGATCAGAACGAAGTGTGGCCATGGTAGTTTCAGACACAGCTGTCTGACTACTCCCAGCTTCGGAACCACCTGATAAAAATGGCTGCTTTCGGCCCCTGATTCTGCCTGATTAACTTGAGGAATCTCCTCTGGATCCCTAACTTCAAAGATTTGTTCAGTAGGGGTCTGAGTCTATGCGACCACAGTGTTAGGATTTTCATCATTCCCAACATCTTTAAGAGCCGTAGTATGATCTTCTTTATCTTCAGGCTCATTAGCTTTCGGGCTCGGATGTCCCTCCCCAACAATCGGATTTTCTTGATCCTCAACAGGTATATGGCATTTTTTAGTTGATACCAGTAGGGCATCTTCTGGAACTGGTTCTTTTTCGACAATACTTGTGGAATTATCTCCTATTGATACATCGCCATAGTAATCCAGGAGGCCGATCTTCTTGAGAACGAGCAGGAGTTTGGGTGGTCGGAAGATTGGCAGCTCCAGCTTAAGACTCTATAAAAGGCAACTCTTCTCTGGAGGGCTTTGGGACATTTGGACTAGGGGATGACAATGTTACTCCTACCACAGCCAGGGCTGTTATGGAAATAATTGTCCGAACAACTCGATATCTTGGAATTGCCTCGGTAGTAGTTGAGACTGGAATATCAGTTGCTGTAGTCTTTGTAGATGAAAGAGAATAATATCAATGTATATCATTCATATATCAAAATTTTGCTTAAAAGCATAAAAATTACCTTTTTGGGAGGGTAGATCCCCCTTTGAGGGTAATGATATGTAAAATTCCTTTTGGAGGAAGGCAACGTCAATGGTTTGACATTCTACTTGAGTCACCTCTAGTTTTCCGTAGCAGAGGTGCTACAGTTTCTTCTTCGACCTCATCAAGGTCATCTGATATTCTGTGCACTTTTTCTTGGGCGACTCCACTCTATTTTGGAACTGAAGGAGTTATTTCTCCTTCCCCAAGAGAGGTCCCAATATGTATATGCTTCGACTGGGACCGAGTCGTCCTAGTAGAAGGCTGTTAATTAATGATCAAAGTAGTCTTCATCTTTTTCTTTTCCGATGGTTTAGGAGGAGAAGGAAGATCATCATAATGCGAAGGAGCAGATGAATCTCCAGTCTTCCTTTTCTTAAGCCCCTTGGCAAGAGACTTTTCCTTTTGGACATTTAATGATACGTCCAAAGTCTCGTTTACTTCATTTAGGAAGCTTACAAGAGAAGCCTCCAGAGGATCATCAACAAGGTCTCGATCCTCGGCATCGCTGAACAGTTCTGCAGTATGAATTCCAGCCCTCAATCGCTTATCACAGGCAAAACTATGAGCCAGATGAAAGTTTTTGGCAAAGGTGTTTGCCGAGGTATAAAAATTCGCGTATGTATATAACATACGCGGACCCTGAGCAAGATCATGGGGCATAGAGAATATAGCCTTAGTGCCTCTGGCATTATAATATCTCCAAGCCCTAACACCATCAATCAAAAAATCCTTGGCTTGAAGGCAAGTAGTGGCATTTCCCACATGCAGCTGATCATAACCAAATTGTCGGGCAAACCGTCTTAGCAAATATGGTTCTAGAAAACACTCTTCCTCAAATTGATATACTAGATGAGACGGACGGATTGTCTTCAACCATGTAAAAATAGTCGGGGACAGCGGAGAGATGTTGCTTCTAAATCCATCGGTTGTGGAGGAATATTCTCATATCCTGGAGGAAGGAAAACACATTGAAATCTTTACCAAGATCCTCGATTCAAAGCTCGTCTGCATTCTAAAAGTGCGTTTATATTCCAATGAGCATTGGAATAACGCCTGATGAAGTTACCCCCAACTTCACCCAAAACAGGGTCCATCAAACTGGGATGGTGTAGCAATAACCACCCGAACAAATAAGTATATGGCATTTTAGTACGGGGAACATCCAACCGAGCAGCCTTATCGTGTAATATAGTGTCTACAAAAGAATGCAGTCCTGCATTTAGGTGACAAGTTATCGCTGAAAGAATGTCCACCTTGTGGCCAAATACTAGACACACAGCAGCCAATAATATGCCTCTGTGAAATCTATCGACTGCACTGGCCCCTGCAAACCGTCATAGCCATAACCAAGAAAACATGCCAATTGGGCTTCTTTTGAAATGGGTCTGCAACCATGTTTGAGATAACTCTCAATAGTAGCACCAGCTTTGAAGGGGTGCCAATCAACATCCAAGATGTTATCTGTATGCTTGGACTTTTCCATCATTTTTTCTATCTTTCTACGGCTGAGCGGTTGAAAGAAACAAGGATCGCAAGCCTAACTCTCGATTATCTTGTCATCAAAGATATGGCATAGAAACAAATACGACAACCACTTAGTTGTATAACAAGTCCCTACGGAAGCGCTTTTGTAGTAAAGAGAGCATATCTTATAATGGCATAGAAGCTCCTCGAACACAGCCACCATATGAGAGTTTTCTATAGAAAGGATATCCAGTTCCTCATTAGTGGGTACATGCTCTTCATAAGGGTTGTTACCCATTAGAAGATGTGAGAGGTATTTCATCGCATGAAATGCAAAACCAATTTCCCCATGAGGGGTCAGGAAGGTACCAATTCTGTCATTGTATCTTTCAATCAGATCCAAGAACGTATGAGCTGTAACGACCTGCGCCCTAGAGTTAGGGCACGAGAACGTAACAACGCCCAGCCTACGCCGCAGTGTCGGCGGTAGAACGCTGTCCTAGGTCTCAATGCATCTAAAAGTATAAGACTAAACAGTTTATACTCCCCGAATGGGGGTGACATAGCAGATACAAACTCAATCACATCTAAGGTAGAGCATGATAAGGATAGATAAAACATGAAATCCAAAAGAGATATAGGATATAGAAGTCTAAGTGTCTAAGATACATAAACCCAGAAATACATCTCAAAACTTAAATACAGATACAGTAATCCACAAAGTAAAATACAACTCCAGACAAAATGAAATAACTATCTAAACAACCTCTACTGTGTCTCCTCTAGGCTAGCAGGCAATCCCCAAGCTATCTGTAAAATTTATCAACAGGTCCAGTCAGGACTGGAACGAGCACATTACATCTCAACAGTTCATAGCAGGTTAGAAAATATAAACATACGGTAAAGTAAGATACAAGTACTGAAAGAAGTGCAGTATGTAAACAGAGAGAGAACTGTAATAGAAATATCTACTATACATAAGGAACTAGCAGTGTCTAGTGAGTCAGAGTACAATATGAACATGTAATACTCTCCCGTACCCCCGATCAATACACAAGGATCCAGCCAGGTTATGTTATATGATGCTATGTAACAGACCCCGAAGGTGATAGACCCCGAAGGTGATAAGCCCCCGAAGGGTGGTAGACCCCGAAGGTGATACATAGTAGTCCCATAAAAATGGGGATTCTGGGGGTAACCCAACAGTGTAAGTCCCATAAACATGGAGATTCTGGGGATAACCCAACAGTGTAAGTCCCATAAATATGGGGATTCTGGGGATAACCCAACAGTGTAAGTCCCATAAACATGGGGATTCTGGGGATAACCCAACAGTGTAAGTCCCATAAACATGGGGATTCTGGGAGTAACCCAACAGTGTAAGATTCCAGGAAGACTCTACGATCATGAGGGTACATGTCGTAAGTGATCAAAGAACGAAGAAGCATATGATACGCTATGAAAGTGAAACGCACAGAACATAGAGTACCCGATGCTCCCTAAGGATAACATCTCAAGAAAGGATCCATATAGTACCAATCCGTGTGACCAACGTGACAGTACAAGTAAAGTAATCTACTGCAGGAAATAATTCTAAGCAGGATATGAAATGATCAGAGAATGTACTCGCCTCGATAACCTGAACAGCTGATAAGTACAGGGGGGTCCCATTGAAGCCACAGAGTCCTATTTAAAGTAACACAGGTTACAAGGTGCTCAAGTTGAAAATAAATGAATCTCTATAATCAATCTACATTATTCTAGGTTCTTCTAAGTCAAAACAACTCTAGGTCGACTCGGGTCAATAATCTAGTCAAACTAGGTCAAGTGTTGACTTACAGTTGACTTTGGGTCAACTGGTCAACTCTGGTCAAATAGGGTCAATTCTACTCTAATATAAAGTGTACTTCGTTATTTGTACGTCGAAACTTACGGCACGCAAATCGAGATAAAAAGATTATCGTTAAGGTTGATAATCTTATTATAGTGATCCACGTATCCAACTTGTCAATTTCAGCGATATGAGATCACTGGAATTGACTGATCTCAGTTTCGTTGTACTAATCCCAAAATACGAACATTATGTGAATTAATTATTAATTAATTATAAAAAGGTTAAACTCAGAGAAATTATCAACAAACATTGTCGGACGATGAAATGAACATCGCCAACGTGTCCAGAATGGTCAAATTAGCTAGGATAGCCTACCCAACGGTCCAATTTGGACACAAGGGTAAGAAGGTAATTTCGGGTCAAAACGGTGTCCGTGTCGGAGCCGTTTTGTACCGAAAAATGTGCAAGAAAACAAGTCTACAAAATATAACAAATTATATGTCCACGAAACTAGAATGTCGATACGAACCCAACGGTATCTTCAGAATTGGATTCCGTTGACCCGATCTCATTTTGGCCCGTTGACCAGAACTTGGAATTCCGGTTTGCACGGAAATGCGTGCCGGAGCCAAAGGTCTCAAAACTCAGCAAACTACCTGTCAACGAGTCCAGAATGACGATACGAACTCAATGGTATACCCGGAATTGGATTCCGATGAGCCGGCGTCAAAAAGTCCCGTTGACCCAGAATGTGGGACCCGCTTTGCACCGAAAAATGTGCCCGGGCCTACGTTCTCCAAATCTAACAAATTTTATATGAAAACATGCCAAAACGATGCCACAAGTCTAATGGTGGTGTCAGAAATGAAATTTGGAGTCCCGTGTTCAAAAATGGAATTTTACAAGTTGGAAATTACGAATTCGGACGACCAACTTTGGCGTCGAATTCAACCAATCAAGCAAGCTCACAATGAAACGAAACTGGAGGGGTAGTAAGAGGGTTATAACAGCTTCACACCGGAACTGGTAGCACGCCAAACGGAGCTGCGGTGGAGGAGATACAAGCTGACGAAGTTGGCCCCGCAAAACTTTCCAAATTTAATATAATTTAAACGGTCAACTTGGTGGCCGGTTTTCATGTATCAAACTACAAAATTAACGAACGAAAATATACATGAGCGAAGGTGGATATACCGAGATTGCGACGGAGCGAAGAAATCGCCGATCCAACGGTCGGATCTCCGGGAAAATGCGTGCGAAGTCCCTGCGATGGGGCACGATTTCAGCGTCGTTTTTGAGCTCGTCACGACGGGACGTCGTGCAAAACGCACGAATCGCCTCGACGGTGCGTCCCGGAGGACGTTGGCCGCCATGGGAGGACGGCCTGGGGTGCGCCCGGACGGGGGCCACCCACGGAGGGGGTCGGCCACGCCGGTGCAAGGGCCGGCGGCGACGGCGGCGTGCCGTTCGCGCGCGGCTAAGTGCACCGCTATGCACTGTGCTGTGGCGACGCTGCTGCACTGCTCGTGGTGGCGCGGCGGCCGACCACGGCGAGCAGCGAGGCGGCGACGGGCCCACGGTGAGGTGGGGGTGGTTGATGAAGTTGTGTGAGTTGTTGTGGGAATAGTTGCATGGAAAAGTAAGAGAGGGAAGGAGAGATGAAGTTGTGCCATTAATGAGAGAGAGAGAAAGCAATTTTGGGAGTTAGGGCCGGCACATTAGGTTGGCTGTGAGAGTGTGGAGTGGAGGAAAATGGATGGTGATGATTTATTTAGGAATTCAAGGGCTAGGATTAAATAGGGAAAAGTTGTTCATTCCATGGATTAAAAATCAATGTAAAATTTCTATAAAATATAGAAAAATAGGCAAAATGGGTACTTGATATTTTTGGGCAAAAAAATACGAGGGTGTCATGATGGAGAAAATCATGGAGCTGGACTGGACTCGGTGGAGCCGGATTGGATCAAAACTGGACATTGTGCAAAAATCGAATTAAAATTAGGAATCGATGATCATGGGCAAATAAGTAGTACATGGGGATTCCAATAAATGGGACACAAGTGGCGGACGGATAGTAGGCTCAAAGTGGGCTATGTCCATAGTTGGGGCTGACAGGTTTTGGTCGACAGGGGACCCACAAATCAAGTTGGAAGATAATTGTGACACCGTGGGGTGAAATAAAATCGGGTCACGTGTCGGAAAAGTTGTGCAAAGCAAATGGAGCACAAGGAGGCGTGTCTGAGTGGGACACGAAGGTCATGGGCGACGAGCGTCTCGAGTAGATCATCAATGAGGAGTTGGTTTCAAGAAACTGACTGGTCTTGTGCTCCCAATTTAAAAGTCATGGTAACGCGCTGAAAATGATCAAGGAAAAGAGTGGAAAAAAATAAATAACAATCAAATGGTCTAAAACGACCCGAAGTTCAGCGAATCAGAAAGAGTACAAGGGAACAAGTTTGGATAGGACACTATATATCGTCATGAAGGTAATCATGTCCACTCCAAAACTCGTGAAGAAGATTTCCATAGTTGAACATCCCTGACACTCCAAATATCAAAGGCATGGGAAAGTACACTTAAGGAAAAATACAGAATAAAATATTTATCAAACCTATCAATCGAAAAATAAAATACAATAAAATGAAAAAAAAAATCAGCCCGAAATTCAGGGTGCTCACATCCTACCCACCTTATAAAAATTTTGTCCTCGAAATTAAAATGTCCCTACTCCCTCTAGGTCAAACCCCCACAATCAAAGTCCCAGAACTTAAACAAATTATACCATCAAATAAAAGACAATATCCAGGGTCATGGCATACGGTGACAGTGAAGTCTCATCTAGGTATACTAGTCATGCTAACCAACGGTCATAGGGTATCAACCACACAAGCAATCCAGGGTGCTAAACTTAGAAAAGATACAGAAATAACAATTTTCAAAACTGTAAGACAGTCTACCATCCTATATAAAAACTGGTACTTATCAAAAATAAAACAAGATAACTACCAATTATCTGAAAAAAAGTACTATTCAAGGAAAAATCAAATCACTAGTTAAGAAATAAAAGTCAATTGCATGAAAATCCAATCACAATATATATAGAGAGAGAGCTTTAGAGAGGGAAAACTAGCATCATGTGTATGGGGATATGTTCATATCGTTAGATAGTAGGCGTGTGTGTACGTGAGTATACATGAAAGAGTATACGAGGATTTGGGTTTCAAACAATAGCTATCCAGTTACATTACTCATGGCATATGGTTTAACAATCTACAATACACAACTCATTTGATCATAACATGCATGGCTAACCATATATATCTATAAAGAGGTAGAAATTTAGTTATGTATCTATACAAATTATAACATAGATGTATAGACGCTATATATATCTATATAGATACATGATCATAACATAGAGAGGAAAGATTAGGTTACATGACAGGGTATACTAAGTTAGAGTGTGTGTGTGTCCTTGTACAGGGTTATAGCTTAGTATTGAAAGGTTAAATCCAGTTTTAGTTCAACATTTACATATAAAATCTGAAAACAAGCTAACATTTAAACTATGGAAAATATGAACATAATGCGGTCTCAGATTTTAGGGTTTGAAACATCACAACAATCTCAACGCTCCCAATATCCTAACATGGTAGAGAAGAAACCCTAACATACTATCCATACATTTACCTACGCATACAGTTTAATATTACATGTTAAATCTGAATTTTAACTAAACATGGAAATCAATGTAAAAATGTTAACATGTAACTAGTTTTTAGGATATTAGAGAAATTTGAACATCAAACCCAACTCAATGTTTATCACAACTAACATGTAAAAATATGAAATCTAAATTTATATCCCTACTTCCCACAAGGTATATAGCTTAAATGTTCCATTTAAGAAAATAAAACAGCAATTTGAACTAAACATTTGGAAACTCAGCATTAAGGTTAATATGTACACAGTTTTAAATTTGACAAATTTAAACACAAATTTTCAACAAATTTTTTTTTTTTGAATTGAAACCCTACGTATAACATACATGTACAGTTATGTAGACAAAACTAATAACATGAAATTTATATCTAAATCACGAATTTAAACATGGAAAAGCAGAGAACCAGAAATATTGGTTATAAAAATTTGGACATCAACAACATATCAATATGTATCTAGATATGTGGAAAAATCAAGTGTAACATGCATACGTGTTAGGCAAAGTGTCTGCTATATATATTCGTATACATATTCTCATATCCCAATAAAAATTTAATTCTACGTTAAGACTAACATTTAGATTCCTACCAAGATTGCAAGCAGGTGATTGACGAAATAAAGACAGTTTTATTATCATTATTATTTAATACAAGGATAATAGCAAGAAAGAAATAACGATAAAATCGGTTCTGCTTATCTGTTTAAAGAAGGAACGATTTTGAAATCCAGAGCTAAAATATCAAATCCAACATGAGGCCTTTTAGAAAAATCATCGATTAATTGTATTATGAAAACTCCTAGCAAGAAATTTCACAAGGTTTATAAAACCAACTAAACTTACTCCTGAGTTAAATTATAGGAAACTAGACAAAACAACAAATAATAATTCTTTTTTTTGAATGACTGAGAAAAAGTAGAGAAAATATGTTCAAAATATTTTAAGTATAATCTGATAATCATATGCGTCTATCCAAAATCATGGTACTCTAAATCCTCGTCGTACTAGTAAGCAAGGCTACGATACTCACAGAGCCCTTGACTTATGCACATATCTCTAGAATCATGGTATTTAACATTTTTGCGGTGCCGCATGCTTGGCTGTGAAAACCTTAAATTCTCACACCCGAGAAAGATATCCAGAGTCAGACTATATGTCCTCACCATGCTGGCTAATGTGACTATAGAAGACTAGATTCCATAACATAGATGACCTAGTCCATATAATTTCATCTTGCCAAAATTAAATTAAATCAATAATGAATACTCAAAAATCAAATCAAATTTATCAACGAACATCAAAATTCAAAAATGAACAAAATCCATCAAAATACAAACTCGAATGCAACAGCTATCATCAAAATTCAAAATTCGACAATCTTCCATCAAAATTAATAAATACAAACTCAAATTCAACAATAATCCATTAAAATCAAATTCAACAACATAAAATAAAGATAAAACAAATCAAGGGAAAAAGAGTTTTCAAATCGAAGTTAAATAAGATTCTCCAGGGTCGTCCCAGGAATCTCTCAAGGGTTCCTAATTGTGATTGAGTACCTTCAAAATATATTCTATTCCTACTGCAGGCTGTAGTGGTACTCAAGTTCGAATACCACTACACTTTTAGTCTCGACCTGCATGGGCCACCACTAAAAACGTGTCACGACCCGCGCCCTAGAGTTAGGGCACGAGAACGTAACAACGCCCAGCTTACGTCGCAGTGTCGACGGTAGAACGCTGTCCTAGGTCTCAATGCATCTAACAGTATAAGACTAAACAGTTTATACTCTCCGAATGGGGGTGACATAGCAGATACAAACTCAATCACATCTAAGGTAGAGCATGATAAGGATAGATAAAACATGAAATCCAAAAGAGATATAGGAGATAGAAGTCTAAGTGTCTAAGATACATAAACCCAGAAATACATCTCAAAATTTAAATACAGATACAGTAATCCACAAAGTAAAATACAACTCCAGACAAAATAAAATAACTATCTAAACAACCTCTACTGTGTCTCCTCTAGGCTAGTAGGCAATCCCCAAGCTATCTGTAAAATTTATCAACAGGTCCAGTCAGGACTGGAACGAGCACATTACATCTCAATAGTTCATAGCAGGTTAGAAAATATAAACATGCAGTAAAGTAAGATACAAGTACTGAAAGAAGTACAATATGTAAACAGAGAGAGAACTGTAATAGAAATATCTACTATACATAGGGAACTACCAGTATCTAGTGAGTCAGAGTACAATATGAACATGTAATACTCTCCCGTACCCTCGATCAATACACAAGGATCCAGCCAGGTTATGTTATATGATGCTATGTAACAGACCCCGAAGGTGATAGACCCCGAAGGTGATAAGCCCCCGAAGGGTGGTAGACCCCGAAGGTGATACATAGTAGTCCCATAAAAATGGGGATTCTGGGAGTAACCCAACAGTGTAAGTCCCATAAACATGGGGATTCTGGGGATAACCCAACAGTGTAAGTCCCATAAACATGGGGATTCTGGGGATAACCCAACAGTGTAAGTCCCATAAACATGGAGATTATGGGGATAACCCAACAGTGTAAGTCCCATAAACATGGGGATTCTGGGGGTAACCAAACAGTGTAAGATTCCAGGAAGACTCTACGATCATGAGGGTACATGTCGTAAGTGATCAAAGAACGAAGAAGCATATGATACGCTATGAAAGTAAAACGCACAGAACATAGAGTACCCGATGCTCCCTAAGGATAACATCTCAAGAAAGGATCCATATAGTACCAATCCGTGTGACCAACGTGATAGTACAACTAAAGTAATCTACTGCAGAAAATAATTCTAAGCAGGATATGAAATGATCAGAGAATGTACTCGCCTCGATAACCTGAACAGCTGATAAGTATAGGGGGTGGGGTCCCACTGAAGCCACAGAGTCCTATTTAAAGTAACACAGGTTACAAGGTGTTCAAGTTGAAAATAAATGAATCTCTATAATCAATCTACATTATTCTAGGTTCTTCTAAGTCAAAACAACTCTAGGTCGACTCCGGTCAATAATCTAGTCAAACTAGGTCAAGTGTTGACTTACAGTTGACTTTGGGTCAACTGGTCAACTCTGGTCAAACAGGGTCAATTCTAGTCTAATATAAAGTGTACTTCGTTATTTGTACGTCGAAACTTACGGCACGCAAATCAAGAAAAGAAGATTATCGGTAAGGTTGATAATCTTATTATAGTGATCCACGTATCCAACTTGTCAATTTCAGCGATATGAGATCACTGGAATTGACTGATCTCAGTTTCGTTGTACTAATCCCGAAATACGAACATTATGTGAATTAATTATTAATTAATTATAAAAAGGTTAAACTCAGAGAAATTATCAACAAACATTGTCGGACGATGAAATGAACATCGCCAACATGTCGAGAATGGTCAAATTAGCTAGGATAGCCTACCCAACGGTCCAATTTAGACACAAGGGCAAAAAGGTAATTTCGGGTCAAAACGGTGTCCGTGTCGGAGCCGTTTTGCACCGAAAAACGTGCAAGAAAACAAGTCTACAAAATATAACAAATTATATGTCCACGAAATACGAACCCAACGGTATCTCCAGAATTGGATTCCGTTGACCCGATCTCATTTTGGCCCGTTGACCAGAACTTAGAATTCCGGTTTGCACGGAAATGCGTGCCGGAGCCAAAGTTCTCAAAACTCAGCAAACTACCTGTCAACGAGTCAGAATGACGATACGAACTCAACGGTATATCCGGAATTGGATTCCGATGAGCCAGCGTCAAAAAGTCCCGTTGACACAGAATGTGGGACCCGCTTTGCACCGAAAAACGTGCCCGGGCCCACGTTCTCCAAATCTAACAAATTTTATATGAAAACATGCCAGAACGACGCCACAAGTCTAATGGTGGTGTCAGAAATGAAATTTGGAGTCCCGTGTTCAAAAATGGAATTTTACAAGTTGGAAATTACGAATTCGGACGACCAACTTTGGCGTCGAATTCAACCAATCAAACAAGCTCACAATGAAACGAAACTGGAGGGATAGTAAGAGGGTTATACCAGCTTCGCACCAGAACTAGTAGCATGCCAAACGGAGCTGCGGTGGAGGAGATACAAGCTGACGAAGTTGGCCCCGCGAAACTGTCCAAATTTAATACAATTTAAACGGTCAACTTGGTGGCCGGTTTTCATGTATCAAACGATAAAATTAACGGACGAAAATTGACATGAGCGAAGGTGGATATACCGAGATTGCGACGGAGCGAAAAAATTGTCGATCCAACGGTCGGATCTCCGCGAAAATGCGTGCGAAGTCGCTACGATAGGACACGATTTCAGCGTCGTTTCCGAGCTCGTCACGACAGGACGTCGTGCAAAACGCATGAATCGCCTCGACGGCGCGTCCCGGAGGACGTTGGCCGCCATGGGAGGACGGCCTGGGGTGCGCCCGGAGGGGGTCGGCCACGCCGGTGCAAGGGCCGGCGGCGGCGGCGGCGTGCCGTTCGCGTGCGGCTAAGTGCACCGCTATGCACTGTGCTGTGGCGACGCTACTGCACTGCTCGTGGCTGCGCGGCGGCCGACCATGGCGAGCAGCAAGGCGGCGACGGGCCCACGACGAGGTGGGGGTGGTTGATGAAGTTGTGTGAGTTGTTGTGGGAATAGTTGCATGGAAAAGTAAGAGAGAAGGAGAGATGAAGTTGTGCCATTAATGAGAGAGAGAAAGCAATTTTGGGAGTTAGGGCCGGCACATTAGGTTGGCTGTGAGAGTGTGGAGTGGAGGAAAATGGATGTTGATGATTTATTTAGGAATTCAAGGGCTAGGATTAAATAGGGAAAAGTTGGTCATTCCATGGATTAAAAATCAATGTAAAATTTCTATCAAATATAGAAAAATAGGCAAAATGGGTACTTGATATTTTTGGGCAAGAAAATACGAGGGTGTCATGATGGAGAAAATCATGGAGCTGGACTGGACTCGGTGGAGCAGGATTGGATCAAAACTGGACATTGTGCAAAAATCGAATTAAAATTAGGAATCGATGATCATGGGCAAATAAGTAGCACATGAGGATTCCAATAAATGGGACACAAGTGGCGGACGGATAGTAGGCTCAAAGTGGGCCATGTCCATAGTTGGGGCTGACAGGTTTTGGTCGACAGGGGACCCACAAATCAAGTTGGAAGATAATTGTGACACCGTGGGGTGAAATAAAATTGGGTCACGTGTCGGGAAAGTTGTGCGAAGCAAATGGAGCACAAGGAGGCGTATCTGAGTGGGACACGAAGGTCATGGATGACGAGCGTCTCGAGTAGATCATCAATGAGGAGTTGGTTTCATGAAACTGACTGGTCTTGCGCTCCCAATTTAAAAGTCATGGTAACGTGCTGAAAATGATCAAGGAAAAGAGTGGAAAAAAATAAATAACAATCAAATGGTCTAAAACGACCCGAAGTTCAGTGAAGCAGAAAGAGTACAAGGGAACAAGTTTGGATGGGACACTATATATCGTCATGAAGGTAATCATGTCCACTCCAAAACTCGTGAAGAAGATTTCCAGAGTTGAACATCCCTGACACTCCAAATATCAAAGGCATGGGAAAGTACACTTAAGGAAAAATGCAAAATAAAATAAAATAAAATGAAAAAAAAATTAGCCCGAAATTCAGGGTGCTCACATGAGCATTTGGGCAGAAGCCATGAACAATAATCCAGATGGCCTCTTAAAGTTCTAGCTCAAGAAGTTTATCCTTGAACTGATCTAGAATCCAGATCACTAAGCTCCTCCAACGTTTCATGTCTTGGTTGACTAGGCCTGTTAAACGCATGGCCTGATCTGTGTATCATATTTTAGCTTTAGCAAATATGTTTGCAATGATGGGCACCCTGACAGGAAGAAGCATCGATAATCTTCTGGAGGTATACAACTCGACTTTAAACCCCTGAGATGAGAACTGTACCTGTCTGAAGTTGTCACGCCCCACTCCCGTAGAAGCGGTCGTCCTCGCTAAGGCGTGATGTCGCACGAGCCTAGATTGCGCTCGTGCAAGGCGGGTTCCATATCGGTCGATTTCAGCGGCTGCGACGGGGTCGTCGCACAGAAGTCCCATGCAGAGACATTGAATAATAGCAGCAGAAATTTTAAAGCAAAACTCAACTTATTCAAAGAAGCTCTTTATTGATATTGAAACAAAGATTTCAAAGGGCGCAAGGCCAAGATTACAAGCCTCTCGAGCTCACTTTTCTCACATTACAAGTTCACTCTACTCTCTCTCATCTCTCGATACAACGCTTGAGCCAGTAGAAGCTTTGGAAGGCGACGTCCATATATTATGTCCCGTATAAGTCTTGACTCCATGCGGCCGCACGCTTTGAATCGCCAAAGAACTCCGTGCCTCGACGCATCCAAGTGAGCTCCGTGCCACGAGCTTATACATGTACCTGAACATGAAAACTATACGGGTGTCAGTACTCAACTGTACTGGTGGAATGAGCTCCTCACCCACCCATACAAAATTGATACGTTCATTTACTTTGTGTAACAAAATCCCTTTTATGATTGTCTTACTAGTCTTGCCTTAGGATCAGTTTTAGGACTGACGCCTTGGCCTATTTTGTGTCTCTAGACCATCTCGTGCTTGCGACGACAATGTTAACTTATTCTTTGCCTCAAGACCCTTCTCGTGCCAACAACGTTAACCTATCAAGTCGTACTTGCCTTTCGGCCAAAATCAGAGACGCAAATACGTGATAGTACCCAATTTCGTGTGATCGTGCTACAAATCCATCGTGCCGTGACTCACAATTCAATAAGACTTAACCATATCGCTGCCTCGCTGCCCTTCCTACTTTGATCACCAACTGACCCAATCAAGACTTCTGGGCTAAGTGTCACTCGACCGGCTTTGCCTTGTGACGTTTTCTGACTTAAACTCAAGACGACTCAAATCCAACTTATGCAACTTATATGCCGACAACTTAAGACTCGACGCCACCTCTCGTGTCGATGCACGCCGCCTACGTTGCAGCCAATCATTTGGCCCAAACATTTTGTGTTCCAACCATACACACATTAAACTAGACTAAATCCAAAGGCACACACGCGGATTGCCGCTCGTGCCGACCCATCTATATGAATTGGTCACTAACACCACAAGCTATCATGGACTTATAGCCTTAATATTCGGCGACCCTTTCAACGCAAGTAGCTAGCCCCGAAGAAAGTTCTCGAATAACCCGAGTGGTTCGTCCAGCTACGACTATACCTGTTTCCCCCCAGGACGACAGTCCCATGGAGCCCAGGGTTGTCGCTCGTGGAAACTCCTCCTTGTCGACAAGTTGTCCAATGACTATGTAAGACTCGACTCGAACTGACATCTCGTACAGTCATTCCTCTTCCAATGTTACCATCTCTTTCAAACCAATATCAAGACTTCTATCATTTGAGACCCTCGACGACCCACGGTCGCGGGCATTCTTTCCATGTTACCAAATCATTTCATTCAACTCAATGCCTATTCGATTGTCCTTTCTCCAAAACTCATTAAATCAACCGTGGTTTATGCCTTAAACATAAAGTTCGTGCATCGTGCCTCAAACCGACTTCGATCTACGCGACGCTATCGCCCAAGTCATACTTTATATGATGGGCCTTGAGACCGTAAGACTATGTGGTTATACCCAACCATAAAACTCGTAGGATCGTGCTTGCTACCACTCTGATATACTAACAAAACTTGCCTGACTTAAATACACAACGACTCGATGAGCAAAGGCTGCGTCAAGCCTCGCATTACGGAAATGTGCCGCGCATGTGTTCGACTTCTAAACCACCAAGTCATTCGGGTGTCTAGACTTATATCCTAAGCCATGCAATACAACTTAACTCATGGGGCAAGCCAAGGCTATGCCATGCCTTGGACGATAGGACCGTGCATGCTTTATGAAGCATTTATGCAGGTTACGCCTATGACTTAGGCTACGTTCATAACTTCGCCTACTCATCCAACTTTCCTTCTCCCAAGTGACGGACGAAGGATCGAGTGTCATTTTTAAAGCACGCCGTGCGCCAACGCTAAGACGATCGTTGGACCTTTCCACATTCTAACTCAAATCAACCCGTCGGGATTATTCCCTTATCTACGTCGATTCGTCTCTTTTATTATCAAGCCTACTTGTGCAAGTTGAAAACATGCAATTTATTATGTGAAGGCTAAGATGAGACAAGTTCACCGAAACTACCCCACCTGAGCAAGCGGTCGTTTCGACCGAGCGATGTCTTCGAGCAGCCGTTGCAAGGCTAAGTCCGAACGTCGTCAGCGTTTTGATTCCTCCGATTGACTGAGCGGGAATGGGCACTACATCATACACCACTCAGAAAAAGTTTTGTCCTCGAAACTAACTGAGTACTTACTCATTGACTTACCGATCAAACGTTCAACGACTCTCGCACACATTTCTCCTATGCATTTCCCAAATTCGAGCCACGCTCGTCTACTATCAATCTTTCCTTCAATACGATTTCTACACTTTTCCATTCCTCAAGTCTCACTTGATTCAACGTATCACTTAGTTTGGATCGTGTACACATTCTAGGCGTCCCTGAAATGCATGCATTTCAACCAAGCCTTGTGATAGTGAATCCAATCCTACCTATTGATTCATCCACTCAATCTCGAATATAAATCATACCGATGCTAACTCTCGTAACATGGATATCTCGCCTAGCCGCTAGGCCATCTCTCCAGGCTAAAGTCAATTGTCAGTATTGGAATCATAGTTCCCAAAAAACGACATCAATACTGACCCCATCCTAAGGTCAAACCAAGTTGATAGTACGGGGTTTTCTATCCAAGCTCGCATCACTCCGATTTCTAAACATCGAGCATCGATTCCCTACACACATCTCGACATTCGTCGTACGGGGTTCGGGTCATTCAGCAAAGCCATCCTACGACAACTTACGTTCAACCAATTCCATGACACATCAATATCGTCCACTCAACAAGTCATTTCACATAGTCTATCTTTTCGAACACGTTCGTCATAATCTGCCAATCAATCCTTCCAAGTCAAGCATGCTACGACGTAATTCATTGCTAAACCATAATTTATATTTCATATTCCCTAAATCATTCATCCCAATTCATGTATTCGATCATAAGGTCGTCTCGCTTAACAATACGTTGCGCCCCTATCTCACGCGAGTCAGATTATACACGGTGGGCATGAATCACCATGCACACTCCCGCGGGATGATCATCCTCATCGGGACGTAAATTTTGTTTTGTGTCTAGACTAATTGATTCTCGATATACAGATTAGATCTATTCAATCCTCAAGTTTACTCAATCATCAATCGCAAGTCCTAAAATCCTCGAATTCACTTTCACATCAAGCCAACAAGTCGAGACAATCAAAGTTGCCGTGTCCTAATTTTTCTGAGTTCGATTATTCTCGCGACATGAATCACCATGTCAGCGCTCACGCAGAACGATCACCCCAAATCCGACACGATGCATGTGCGAGGCTAGAGTTGCACTCGCGTAAGACAATAATGTCGACGCTCTGGTTATCCGCGTAACCATCAAGACACAATCATTTTCATCCAACATTCATCTCAATCAAAATCCTAAGTATTGTATCCAACCGAACAATAACACTTGCACGATCGTCATTCGCCGAGTCAGAGTACCCCCGAGTTATCGTATATCGATCTTTGATACGTCTCAATACCATCGATGACATATGTAACCTGACGATCTTCCTTTGCAACAAGTTCCGAGTCGTGCGAACGATGCAATCGTCCGACTGGTTAATCTTCTCAACATTCAAATTCAAGTTCGATCATTATCCCTCGAATCATTCACAACATCAATTTTTTTCAAACCCAAATTTGCGTATTGTTCATCCGTCTATCTTAAGTCGTCGACCAACGTTTTTCACCAAATCACATCATTCTTTGCTAACTCAAATCATCGAGCAACACTCAATCCAATCCTTAGAGTCATTTCGTAACTTCAAAATTAAACCTTTCATGCACGTAATCTTTTCGTCGTGCTAACTTCTCGTATATGATCCGTATTAATTTCCTTGATCCACTCATCCATTCGCTACCCTTAACTTTTCCTCGATTTGATTTATCTACTCAATCATCTTCATATTTCATACTTGCGCAATCTTTAATCCCGTACACATTTCGTGTACGTAAATTTTGGGTTGTTCAAATCAACTCGTCAAATCTCCAAGGCTATAGCTTATTCAATGGTACTCACTCTAAGGCTTTGCATACTTATGACGCTTGCTGATAGACTCATCGACACCCAACATCCTCAATCAATCGATCGACATCCCTGAAGCTTATCGCATACACTAATCAGGGAGGAAGTCATTTGGCAAATCCTCAAAACTATTATTCGAGTCAAAATCGCTTCCTCAATCTTCCGTTCGAACCATTCCTCAATTTCCAATCATGCTCATCTATATCGCATCGACGTTATCATCGCTCGATAGTACCCCTATCGATAGTTATCTCACTTTAGTCAATCGAGTTCAACTCGTTCTAGCTTAAAATATTACGAATCCTGTACTCGATTTTGTTAAGGTCGATCCGACTTTGGTGTATATGCCCAGCCCGACTCAGCCAACCGTGCTTACGTAAACCATCTTTTGGTTTTGTTAAAAACTGTTCTCCTATGTTTTCAAAATAGATAGACTTATTATATGGATATCCCATGGGACATTTGAGAGAGAGCGCACCAACGATATCAACATTACGGAAGCAATATTTCAGGGTTTGCGTAAACAACGGAGTTAAAGAATTCAATCGATAGTCCAAGGACGTAAAGCCGTGCTCTGATACCATTATGTCACGCCCCGCTCCCGTAGGAGCGATCGTCTTTGCTAAGGCGTGATGCCGCACAAGCCTAGATTGTGCTCGTACAAGGCGGGTTCCATATCGGCCGATTTTAGCGGCTGCGACGGGGTCATCGCACAGAAGTCCCATACAGAGAAATTGAATAATAGCAGCAGAAATTTTAAAGCAAAATACAAGTTATTCAAAGAAGCTCTTTATTGATATTGAAACAAAGATTTCAAAGGGCACAAGGCCAAGATTAGAAGTCTCTCGAGCTCACTTTTCTCACATTACATGTTCACTCTGCTCTCTCTTATCTCTCGATACAACGCTTGAGCCAGCGAAAGCTTCGGAAGACGACGTCCATACATTATGTCCCATATAAGTCTTGACTCCATGCGGCCGCACGCTTCTAATCGCCAAGGAACTCTGTGCCTCGATGCATCCAAGCGAGCTCCGCGCCACTTCTACCTGTGCCTGCATATGAAAACTATGTGGGTGTCAGTACTCAACTGTACTGGTGGAATGAGCTCCTCACCCACCCATACAAAATTGACACGTTCATTTACTTTGTGTAATATAATTCCTTTTATGATTGTGTTACTAGTCTTGCCTTAGGATCAGTTTTAGGACCGACGCCTTAGCCTATTTTGTGTCTCTAGACCATCTCGTGCTTGCGACGACAATGTTAACTCATACCTTACCTCAAGACCCTTCTCGTGCCAACAACGTTAACTTATCAAGTCGTTCTTGCCTTTCGGCCAAAATCAGAGACGCAACTACGTGATAGTACCCAATTATGTGTGATCGTGCTACAAATCCATCGTGCCGTGCCTCACAATTCAATAATACTTAACCATATCGCTGCCTCGCGGTCCTTGCTACTTTGATCACCAACTGACCCAATCAAGACTTCTGGGCTAAGTATCACTCGACCGACTTTACCTTGCGGCGTTTCCTGACTTAAACTCAAGACGACTCAAATCCAACTTATACAAGTTATATGCCGACAACTTAAGACTCGACGCCACCTCTCGTGCCGAAGCATGGTGCCTACATTGCAGCCAATCATTAGGCCCAAACATTTTGTGTTCCAACCATACACACATTCAACTAGACTAAATCCAAAGGCACACACGCGGATTGCCGCTCGTGCCGACCCATCTATATGAATTGGTCACTAACACCACAAGCTATCATGGACTTATAGCCATGCTATTCGGCGACCCTTTCAACGCAAGTAGCTAGACCAGAAGAAAGTTTCTGAATAACCCGAGCAGTTCGTCCAGCTACGGCTATACCTGTTTTCCCCCATGATGACGCGATCCCATGTCGTCCAGGGTTGCCGTTCGTGGAAACTCCTCCTTGTCGACAAGTTATCCAATGACCATGCAAGACTCGACTCGAACTGACATCTCACACAGTCATTCCTCTTCCAATGTTACCATCTCTTTCAAACCAATATCAAGGCTTTTATCATTTGAGACACCTCGACGACCCACGGTCACGAGCATTCTTTCCATGTTACCATATAATTTCATTCAACTCAATGCCTATTTGATAGTCCTTTCTCTAAAACTTATTAAATCAACCGTGGTTCATGCCTTAAACACTAAGTCCGTGCACCGTGCCTCAAACATACTTCGATCTACGCGATGCTTTCACCCAAGTCATACTTTATATGATGGGCCTTGAGACCGTAAGACTATGTGGTTATACCTAACCGTAGAACTCGTAGGACCGTGCTTGCTACCACTCCGATAGCCTAACATAACTTGCCTGACTTAAACGCACAACGACTCGACGAGCAAAGGTTGCGTCAAGCCTCGTATTGCGGAAGCGTGCCGCGCATGCGTTCGACTTCTGAACGACTAAGTCATTTGGGGGCCTAGACTTATATCCTAAGCCATGCAATACAACTTAACTCATGGGGCAAGCCAAGGCTATGCCAAGCCTTAGACGATAGGACCGTGCATGCCTTATGAAGCATTTATACGGGCGACGCCTATGACTTAGGCTACGTTCATAACTTCGCCTACTCATCCAACTTTCCTTCTCCCAAGCCACGAGATGAAGGATCGAGTATCATTTTCAAAGCACGCCGTACGCCAACTCTAAGACAATCGTTGGACCTTTCTACATTATAACTCAATTTGACCCGTCGGGATTATTTTCTTATCTACGTTGATTCATCTCTTTTATTATCAAGCCTACTTGTGCAAGTTGAAAACATGCGATTTATTATGTGAAGGCTAAGATGAGGCAAGTTCACCGAAACAACCCCACCTGAGCGAGCGGTGGTTTCGACCGAGAGATGTCTTCGAGCTACCGTTGCAAGGCTAAGTTCGAACGCCGTCGGCATTTCAATTCCTCCGATTGACTGAGCGAGACATGTAATGTCCCGCTCCGCACGAGGTATTTGGTTGGCTTGTTGGATGGAATCAGAATGTTGGATCGTGACTTGTGTTGGAGATCAAGAGAGTTGAGACTGATGCAGTCTCTCTTAGTTGGCTAGACGGATTAAGTGTTTGAACGTGGCCCGCTGGTGGAGATACGCTTAGGGGGAATTTGTGCAACCAGAATAAGAAGACCCTTTTATGCAGGCAAGTGGAACTGTCCTCCTTCCTCCTTATTCCTGCATGCTTAATAAATAGAATATTGTGATGCTATAAATATGTTCCTAATGTCTCTTATCTTGAATGTTGAATAATTGTGATGCGATGCCTTAGTTGCTAAATCTATAGAGATGTATATGCTAGAAATCATTGAATGAATAACACATGAACTTTGAACTGCTGATTGAATCACACTCGAACTGCTAATGTAACATGATGCCTGAGAATGAATCGATAATGTCCCTTATGCTTAATATTGGTCAAATGAATGAATCACTTGAATAATGAGATGGTGCGTGAATGATACATGAGAAAAAAATTGAATATGCTATTGTCCCTATGAAATGAATGAAATGCTACAGGTCCCTTCGAAATGAATGAATGCTGTTGTTCCTCCTTGGAAGGACCGTAATGAGAAATATTACAATGAAACAAACAATGAGAATTGATGAGACTTGGGATCATTGAGATCACCAAATGAAATGATGGTAATGATGGAAATGAATAAGTCATTGAACATGACTTGAATGAGATGGATGATGATGCACTATTGTCTTTACTCCAATATTTTACCACGTATTTTATGTTCACGATTGAGTCGGACACGCATTAGCATGGTCATAGGACAACTTATGCATAAGTGATGGGGATATGTTTTCTCGGACGGTACCCCAGGACGTTAGGGCGACCGATCCGGCCTAGGAGAAAACATTGGCGTGCCAGTAGGGGCACGGGTTTTACGAGGCATCCTTTGGGGCTAGCTAGCTTCTCTAGAGTCATCGTATTACCAATGAAGACCTATATGGCAACGTCCGTATGGTTAAACACCAGTGACCATGTAGTCAGGATGCATTCTAATGAATGTTTTGTGCAGGCAGAGTAAGTATATCTGCTAACCTATATTTGATGCAGGTACTATCACGCCCCAATTCTGTAGAATCGATAGTCGTCCCCCGGGCGTGAAGCCGTACGAACCTAAGTTGCGATCGCACAAGGCATAGTCATAAGGTTATCCGAAACACAACATCAAGTTAGAGTACGCAGAGAAATTGAATGACACATTTGAAATAGAAATAGACTTTTTCATTGATGATAATAAAACTTTACATAGACTTCTTTACAATTATTGCCGCACGGGCTACCACATGACTCGACTTACAAAATGAACGCCGATGAGATAGTCGTTCCATACATTACATCCTTTTTTACAAGCAAAAATTATTACACATTTCCACCTGCTATCGAGACGAGTCGAGTCATCATCTTCTTTTGGACTGAGTACGGGTCTTCTTCAAAAAGAATCCAGTAACAAGCCTTTTTACACACGGACGAGGCTTCAAAAGGGTTCACTTCGCCTTGAGCTTTCAAGTGGCACGCCTTTCGTAGTTCGGGTTACCTGCGTGGAGAGCGAGGATCAGTACATTACACTTTGTACTGGTGCGTGGCTATTTAAGTTCTAAGCTCTCATTTGGTTGAGGAGTTTATATGACTTAGAGTATAAATGTTTCTGACCATCCTAATGAATTGCAAACAAGCATATGACAAGCATAGTGAAATTTATGTTGAAACTTACCGACGGCGGCCCACGCCACGCCTTATGAAACTTACCATGTTCTTCCCTGTCAATTGTTATCATTTCCATACTAAGTGCAATATTTCGTGTGTTGGTCACTGGCTCCCAGAGCCATCGTGGACTCCTTTTTGCTTTTATTAGACGAGGCCCTTTCAGCGCGAGTAGCGAGCCCCGCTGCAAGTCCTCGCCTAACATTGTGCCCAGCACTGCTTATGAGATGTTTCCTTCTTGGCCGCAACGGTCCCGTGGCCCCGGGTTGCCGTGCGGGGAAACTTTACCTTGTCGACAAGTTGTCCATGACCGTGCAAAGACCATTTTCCTTCTTTTAGTTATTAAGACAGCATGCATTCTCTTTAGAAACTCAATCATTTTACCGTGCCCGTGCCTTTGCATTCAATCTTTAATCCGCAACAACACTATCGATTTACCAAAGAAGGGGTCAAGAAGAGAAGGGTCAGCCACTCACCTTGAGTTTACTTCGGCGAGAGAACTTGTTGGTCGCGCTCGACGTCGCCTACACGATTACCTGAAATCGCACAAGGAACCGATTAGAACACTGTATTATTCAAGGAGTTTGATAGGAAATGCGAGTTCGAAATGCAAGCCATGAAAACCATCGTAAACATTCACGAAAGCGCATTCAGAAAACAAAGCCAAAACCAACGCAAGCGGCGTGAAAAGCAGAGCAACGGGAGGTCTCTCCCGACTCAGCCGCAGAGTCAATCCTCGAGGTGCAGCACGCTGAATATGGGACTTGGTTTCGAAGAAGACATTCCATAACGAGGAATGGATCTTAATTCAACCGTTCCCGTTCGATCGACTCGGTCGATCCCGACCTATCGGTCCCGACCGAATCGATAGCAACAGTGTTCCTTTCTCGCGCACCCCGTGGACAGAGTACAGGGCACGATGTAGGGACGGGGCACTACACCATAACCAACTAAGAAAAATTTTCGTCCTCGGAACTTAAGAATAGAACCTACCTATACGAGAACAATGAAGGGAACTTCTCCTTCATTTCAGACTCAAGCTCCCACGTCGACTCCTCGACCGAATGGTTTCTCCAGAGGACGCGGACTAGAGGAATAGCACGGTTGCGGAGAAGTTTATCCTTGTGCTCCAAGATTTGCACCGGCTCTTCGACATATGATAAGTCCGCCTTCAGGTCCAGCTTACCCAACTCTACTACATACCCCGAATCGTGCACGTACTTCCGTAATTGCGAGATGTGGAAGACGTCATGTACCTCTGACAATGCAGGCGGCAAGGCGAGTTGGTAAACTATAGGGGCGATTAGCTTCAATATTTCGAATGGGCCAACAAATCTTGGGCTCAACTTTCATTTCGTACCGAACCGGGAAACTCCACGCATAGGGATCACCTTCAGGAATACATGGTCGCCTTTCGAGAACTCGAGGGGGCGTCGGTGCATGTCGGCATAGCTTTTCTACCGGCTTTTTGCTATCTTCAATCTTTTTCGTATCAACTTGACCTTCCGTACAGTCTGCTCCACCAGCTCCGGACCAAGTATCTGTCGTTCCCCGACTTCATCCCAGAAAATGGGCGATCTACACTTTCGGCCGTACAAAGCTTCATACGGCACCATTTGGATGCTGGACTGATAGCTGTTGTTGTATGCAAACTCGGCCAGCGGCAGATGGACGTCCCAACTTGACTTTAAGTCGATCGCACAGAGTCGTAACATGTCTTCGAGAATTTGGTTCACCCGCTCTGTTTGGCCGTCAGTCTGAGGATGATAAGCTGAGCTGAACTTCAACTTGGTCCCCAGTGCTGAATGAAGACTACTCCAGAAGCGCGCTACGAACCGTCCATCCCGATCAGAGACGATAGAAACTGGGACCCCGTACAGCCGAACTATTTCATCAAGGTATATCTGAGCAAGGCGGTCGACGCTCCAAGTAACTTTGATGGCGATGAAGTGCGCTGACTTGGTTAGTCGATCGACGATGACCCAGATGGTATCGTTTCCCCGCGGCGTCCTCGGCAAGCCAACAACGAAGTCCATAGTAATGTGATCCCACTTCCACTCTGGAATGGCAAGGTTCTGCATCTCCCCGCCCGGTCGCTGGTGCTCGGCTTTGACTTGCTGACAGGCCATACATTTTGACACAAAGCGCGCTACGTCCCTCTTCATGCCATGCCACCAAAAGATAACACGGAGGTCCGTATACATCTTGGTACTGCAAGGATGCAAGAAATATTTGGCATAGTGCGCCTCCGTCATTATCTCCTTTCTAAGTTCTTTATCATCCGGTACGTATAGCCGTCCCTCCACGCACAACACTTCCGACTCGTCCTCTGCAAAGTCAGACGCTTTCCCTGTCGATATCAGCTTCCGTATCTTCTCTAGGTAGGGGTCGTCCTTCTGTGCAGGCTTGATCCTCTCCAGTAGGCTCGGTTCCACCCGCAGTTGCGCTAGTTTCACGTCTCTGAAACGAACTCGGAGTTCAATGCCCATTCCTTCCAAGTCACGCAACAGTCGATCATTGATGCATAACGATGCTAAGTACTTTCGGCTCAGCGCATCCGTTACCACATTTCTCTTGCCCGGCGTGTAGTCGATCGACAAGTCATAGTCTTTGATTAGTTCGAGCCATCGCCTCTGCCGCAAATTCAATTCTTTCTGGGTAAAGAGATACTTGAGGCTTTTGTGGTCCGTATAAATCCTGTACGCCACGCCATAGAGATAGTGACGCCACAGCTTCAACGCAAACACAATTGCCGCTAGTTCTAGGTCGTGCGTAGGGTAGTTCTTCTCGTGCGGCTTCAACTGCCGGGAAGCAAAAGATATTACCTTATCCCGCTGCATGAGCACACACCCCAAGCCCTGGCCAGAAGCATCGCTGAAGATTTGAAATCCCTCCGTCCCTTCAGGAAGAGCAAGTATCGGGGACGAAACGAGCCATTGTTTGAGCTCCTAGAAGGAAGCTTCACAGTCGTCTGACCACTTGAATACGACTCCTTTCTGGGTGAGGCGAGTCAACGGCGATGCGATCTTCGCGAAGTCCTTCACGAAGTGTCGGTAGTATCCCGCCAAGCCTAGGAAGCTTCAAATTTTGCTAACTAATGCGGGCCGTTTCCAATCAGCAACTGCCTCGACTTTCTTCGGATCGACTGCGATGCCCGCGGCGGAGATGACGTGCCCAAGGAATGAGATGCTGTCCAGCCAGAACTCGTACTTGCTCATCTTCGCGTACAACTGATTCTCTCGAAGGGTTTGGAGTACCGTCCGCAGATGCTCTGCATATGGCGTTCAATCCTTCGAGTAGACGAGGATGTCGTCGATGAAGACTACTACGAACTTGTCAACGAACGGACGGAATACCCGATTTATTAGATCCATGAAGACGGCAGGAGCATTCGTCAGACCGAACGGCATTACCAAGAAATCGTAGTGGCCGTAACGAGTATGGAAGGCAGACTTCGGCACGTCATCTGGCTTGACTTTGAGTTGGTGGTAACCCGATCGAAGATCAATCTTCGAAAACATCGTTGCACCTTGGAGCTGGTCGAACAAGTCGTCGATACGGGGCAGGGGGTATTTGTTTCGGACGGTAGCTTTATTCAATTCCCGATAGTCGATGCAGAGCCGCATCGTTCCATCCTTCTTCTTCACGAATAGCACGGGCGTACCCCACGGCGAGACACTCGGACGGATAGACCTTCTGTCGAGCAATTGCTGAAGTTGTGCCTTCAATTCTTTCAATTCTACAGGGGCCATTCTGTACGGAGCCTTCGAGATCGGCCGGGTATCGGGGAATGTGTCGATGGTGAACTCTATTTCTCGATCGGGCGGCATGCCGGGTAGCTCGTCCGGGAATACGTCTGGGAATTCTGCCACAACGTCGGTCTGACCCGCGTTTGCACCATCCTGTCGCATGTCTCGAACAGAAGCTAGATAGCCTTCGCACCCGAAATGCAGCATCCGTCGAGCAGATATTACGGAGATCACCATGCAGGTCGGCGACGCCTCAACACACGAGTAGCAGAATTCAGGCACTCCAGGCATGCGGAATGTGACCCTCTTTTCAGCGCAGTCTATGGTTGCGTTGCACGGCCCGAGCCAATCCATTCCCAGAATGATGTCAAAGTCCTTCATGTCTAGAACTATCACATCCAGACCGATCTTTTGACCGCCGATACAGATAATCCTGCCGGCACAAGCTAAGTTTGTGAGAATTGGTATGCCCGAAGGTGTGCTTAAGCTAAGGTCGAGATCTAATAATATTACAGGAAATTTGTGCTCGGCGGCAAAGTCCGCCGATATAAAACTATGTGAAGCGCCTGAATCAAATAACATACGAGCAGGCACATTATTGAATTTTAGTATACCTGACACTACGGTATCTGACGCCAGCGCTTCGTCTCGAGTCATGGCGTAGATGCGGCCCTGAGTGTTGGGGCGACGATCTTGGCCATATTGCGGTGCAGGTTGAGTGGGCGGAGGAGGTCGAGGCGCCTGTCCTCGATTCTCTTGGCGGTAATGTTGTGGTGGTGTGTTACGATTCGGTCGGGAATTCCGACAATCTCGAGCAAGGTGACCCTTCTGCCCGCAAGCGTAGCACTCTGTCTTGGCAAAGCAGTGGTCATCAGTATGCCCAAGCTGGTGGCAATTTCTGTATCGTGGTAACGGGTTCCGGCCTTGGTAGTTGCTAGTGTGTGGACGCATTGACGCGTAGTTGTTGCCTCCCGTATAGCTGGGACGTTTGTGATTGGAGTGGCGCACAACGTCGTCAGCACCGGAAGGATGCAGGTTCTCAAGGCGGACCGCGTGATTCAGAGCCTCGCCCACGGTCTTGTACTCCGGGACCCCGATATGCGCACCGATAGAGTGTCGCAGACTCACTTCGAACCGTCGCACACGGCACTCTTCAGTAGGCAGAAACTGGCCAGCAAACTTGGATAACTTGTTGAATTCTGCGGCGTACTGTTCCACCGTCCTGTTCCCTTGCTTCAACTGTATGAATTCATTCTCCTTTGCTTGACGAACGGCTGACGGAAGGTACTGGAGTTCGAAAGCTCTACGAAACGTGGCCCAAGAGATCGGTACAGTGTTGTTGTCCGGTCGGATCGCTCGCTTGCCTACGGTCCACCAGTCGTGCGCGTTCAACCGTAGTTGAAGTTGTGCGCAGGCGACTTATTTGGATTCTTCAATGCCGAGCAGCTCGAATTGATCTTCCAGCTCTTCCAACCAATCGATTGCCATGGAGGGACCCTCGGTGCCGCTGAAGGAAGTACGACACGCCTTCTTGAATTCTGACACTTCAAAGTTGTACTTTTTCGGTGCCGCTGGTTGACGCTCGGGATCCTCCGTGTCGACATCAATGGGTTGGATCGCCGGCACGGTGACGGTAGGCATAGTCGTAGAATTCCCGTTAGCCGCCATTGTCTGGACGATCTGCTGTAGGGTATCTAGCTGCTTTTGTTGAAGTTTGGCATGTGCATCAAAGCGAGCTTCGAAGCGAGCTTCGAACTGCGCCTGTCGTTCCTCTAACTGTTGATGCCGGTTCTCGGACTGGTTTTGCTGTGCCTCCATCATGCATAGCATCCTTTCGAGTGTATCGTTAGAAGGTCCGGCCTGCGGACGATGCGAACTACTAGAGCCGCTTGAGGTGCTCTGTTCTTGCTCGGTCGTGGGTTCCGTCACTTCTGTAATACGAAGGCAAACGTATCAGTCACAAATTATTACGGACTCATTGTGTGGAACAACTTATCTCATCGATGCGAGGTCAAAGGTTTGGAACTCTTGACGCAAGGCCAAAGGATGTAAAGCCGTGCTCTGATACCATTATGTCACGCCCCGATTCCGTAGAATCGATAGTCGTCCCCCGGGCGTGATGCCGTGCAAACCTAAGTTGCGATCGCACAAGGCATAGTCATAAGGTTATCCGAAACACAACATCAAGTTAGAGTACGCAGAGAAATTGAATGACACATTTGAAATAGAAATAGACTTTTTTATTGATGATAATAAAACTTTATATAGACTCCTTTACAATCATTGTCGCGCGGGCTACCACATGACTCGACTTACAAAATGAACGCCGATGAGATAGTCGTTCCAACATTACATCCCTTTTTACAAGCAAAAATCATTACACATTTCTCTGCTATCGAGGCGAGTCGAGTCGTCATCTTCTTTTGGACTGAGTGCGGGTCTTCTTCAAAGGAATCCAGTAACAAGCCTTTTACATGCGGACGAGGCTTCAAAAGGGTTCACTTCGCCTTGAGCTTTCAAGTGGCATGCCCTTCGTAGTTCGGGGTACCTGCGTGGAGAGCGAGGATCAGTACATTACACTTTGTACTGGTGCATGGTATTTAAGTTCCAAGCTCTCATTTGGTT